>OU015746.1:31754127-31775083 GCA_907169655.1 Acomys percivali
TGTGTGTGTGTGTGTGTGTGTGTGTGTGTGTGTGTGTGTGTGTGTTGGAGAGGGGGGAGCTCCCTGGGAGGAACAACAGTCAGATGGCGTTGGTTTGGAGCCCGTGCTATCATGGAAGATGTGTATGTATGGAGGCAGAGACCAACACCTGCCAGTTCTCCCTTCCAACTTGGGAGCCACTGAAGACGATAACGGAAGCAAGCCAGTCCTGGGATAACGGTGGTCATGGTTGCCCTCTTGACACCTCTGGTGGCAGGCATATGAAGCCAGGTCCCTGTTTTGTCCCTGCTCAGCATCTCTGGCCTGACAGCTTTGCCTCCGTCCCCTCCCTCTGTGATGAGCCACAGTGCCGGCCAGAAGGAACGTCACCAGTTTTCTCTTTTAAAACTTTTCCCTCCTGGAGCGCCGTATTAGTGTTGTAATTTGCTCTCAATACTACCTAAATCAGTCATGATTAAAGGTTTTTCTTCCTTCGTCCTCTGGCTCTCTTTTAAACCCAGGTTTGTTCATATTAACAAAGATGAAAAAAGATAGCTCTGATGTATAATGTTCTGAGTTGCTTAAATCCTTCATTTGTAATTCTCCAGAGCATTTCCCTAGTAGAGCGAGGCTTTTGTCCCATTGTCAGGGCCCCTAATCCCCAAGGGAAAGGTAGTGAAGAATGTCAGAGATTCTGCGTGAGCTCTGGAGCTGCCAGGCCAGGAGAAGTCACAATGGCGTGAGTTACTTCGCGTCTTCCCTCCCCCATGGTCGTTCGTCTTCATGATGGCGTTGCGGTTTAGGGTGACCCCTCCTGGGCCCTTTAAGGTCAAGAAATCAAGAAGTGAAAGAGCTCATAGTATTTGACCTGATCGATACTCAGTGCTCCTCAAATAGATACCCAAGGGTTTGGCAGCCAGTGTTGGGCAGGGCACGAAGAAAAATCATTCGGATAGATAGTTGCAGCAGCTGAGTGGTGCTCTTAGAGTGTACCATACCCTGTCCCCATCTATGGATGGGAGAATCCGCTGGGCTCTTCATCTCTTTTTTTTTTTTTTTTTTTTTGAATATTTTTGTTCACCCTCCATTTCTCATCAGTTTTCCAGTTTAGGGAGCAAAAATACTGAGATAATCCCGGGCAGAAGGGTGGAGAGATGAAGGCTCTCCTGTAGACTCTTTTGGCATCAAAAGAACTCCAGTCCCATACACAGGGGGAAAGCCCCAACTCCTGTCCTGGTTATGAGCCCCAATTTTAAGCGCCAGACTCTTGTCCCAGCTGTGAACACCAGATTCTAAGTGCCAGACATTAGTCCTGGCTATGCTCCCCAGATTCTAAGCGCCAGCCAGAGAGGGCTTGAAATACTGGCCGGTACCTTGGAGGCCTGGTAAACTACCGTTTTCCTCTCCTCCTCTGCCTACATTGAGTTTCCGGAGTTTGGGGGGGTGATTGCCACCACCTTTCCAGGAAGATACAGGAATGACTGTGTTATTGTGGGCATTTCTGGTTTGTGTCATGATGCAATATGGTTATACATAGTTGATGCGATCTGGTCACAGTTGATCTGTAGGGAAAACAAGGAGAAGATGGATGGATGCTCTGTCTTCACTTGCGACCGCTGGTTCTTTTACCCTTTGCTAGTTAAGTGCAATGAAAATATCAATAAAGAAGCCGATGTGGAGAGCTGAGTGAGGAGCGCTTGCCAATGGACTGGCCGGTGGAGGTCTGGGCAGATGGGCGCCCGTAGAACACCTCAAGACTCCTGTTTTCTTGGCTTTGAGTCCTTGCAACCAGAACAGTCATTCAGGAGCTGAGGCCATGGTCTGGAACTGACAGGAAGGTAGTGGCAGGGAGGGCTATGACTTCTCTCTTTTTGCCTGCTGTCATTGCCAAAACCTCTCCGGCTGTCCAGACTGTTTTACCCTCAGGAGTGTTTTCACGCCCTTTGCAGGTGACATTAAAGTGAAACATGTGGAGTTAGAAAGTTTTTCTTTTTCTTCTCCTTTAAAGAAAATAGGCTGTTTGCATGAGCCTGGGAGCTTACCCTTGGGCCCAGGCCCCTGAGTCAATCAGAGTGTTCTAGGCCCCTTAGAATCCAGCTCTGGTCACCCCTGATAGGCAGCGAGTCTAAATCCACGAGCACTTTAGTCTTCATGACCATCCTGTACAATAAAGCAGTGCGGGTTATGGTAATATCTTTCACAGATGAGGAAATGGCGGTTCATGGTTCCCCCATAACTGAAAGGAATAATTCTTGTCAGGGTATATTTGTTTTGCTATAGACCGTGCCTCATGCAGTAAGAGGGACTTGCAGGTATCCACTGTCCTAGTTTTGTGGAGGAGGTATCTGTAAGGCTAGGGATTTGTAATACTCCACCACTAAGGTTGGCATGTCTGGGCTCACATTCAGAAGTCTCCCTAGAAGAGTATCCCACAAAGTGCCTAATGGTTTGATCCCTTCCTGGTGCTGGAGAGAGACGGTGGGGGTAGGAGTTGGGACCGGGTGGAGGTTCTAGATGGGAATGCAGTCAGTGATGAGAACTGTGATTGGGTATGTTCCACTGCCGCAGGCCTGAGCAGTGGTTGTTACCCTCCCCCCAACCTCCCTCTCCTCCCCCTCCCCACCACCTCCATGGCCCTCCTGGACATTTTTGTCCTCCACAGCCGAGCAGCTGCTCTGAGCATTGCTCCTGTACCAGCCCCTCCTGTGCCCTTTGGCGACTACTCTGGGAAGTATGTGTTTGCACCACCTCCCACCCCACCCCCGTCAGTGTGAGGAAACTGAGGCTCTGTGAGCTGAAGAAACTTGTCTTCAGCCACACAGCCAGACCAGGACAGTGTCACTTGTCATTTAGCAATGTCTTAGTCCTTGTTGTGTGTTAGGGCATACAGGGCACCGGGGAGAACTGGGTGAGCAGGAGGGAAACAAACCCTCGTCCTTTAAGAGAGCTAAATTCTAGTGGAGAGAGACAGAACAATAAACAGCAGATCAAATAGAACCGGAAGTGACGCCCATCAGGGGGGCCATTTCAAAGGGGGCAGATGTGGAGTCAGATACAGAAGATGGGGACCATGTAGTCCGTCAGGGAGGGCTTCTCAGGGTTGTGGCTGGTCACGGGTAATCTTGAGGTTGCAGTTTCACATCACGCGCTCAGAGTGAGTCTTGGGGATCACACACCTCATCATTTGGCCAGGATGAGTCTGGAGAGAGCTTGGAGGGAGTGTCCCTCGCCAGAGCCACATAAGGGTTTGATGGTCTCTTCTTGACTGCATGTGTAACGACACACTAAATTAGCAGCCCAGCCTCGCCTCACAGCTGACTCCACTTGACTCTTTCCCCTACAGTGTCTGACATCATTGCTTTCACAGTCTCCCCATAAAAGTCTTCCTTGGCCACTTTCCCTGTCTTTCACAGTTCAGCCGTCGGCTTTGGTGGCCTCAGTCTCTCAGCCCCACACTAGGCCCAGAGTCTCCCTGCCTTCAGAAGCCCACCTCTCTTGTTTCCTTGTGGAAACTTGGATCCTGTCACCCTTGCATCTCAGCACCCAGAGTGGGGAATTAATGTTTTGTTTTTTTTTTTTTTTGAAGAGATCTGTGGCTGTCATTTTTGATATCTTCTGTTTTTGTATGCAGGAACGCAGAGCACAATTAGAATACAGTTATATATCCTCATAGTTATTAAAGCTTGGATTAACATGACATAAAGTTTTGTCTGGGGAGTCTTTTGCTATGGCTCAGGGAGCATTTTTTTGTGACAGTAATAGGCTACAGTTAATATACTTGAATGATACTAGAATCTGTGTTATAAGGCAGAACAAAAGGGGTTTATCTGCCGCTGAATTACAAAGGTGGAATTATCACAGCGAATGATCCACAGAGATCTGGGCTTAATTATTGTCGTTTGTGTCATTTTAGCATAATACAGGTAGTTAGTGGAGCAGAGTAGATGTGCAGGAGGGCTGGCCTGTCAGTCACCTGCTGGATGCCCAGACTGCCCCCAGCCCCCACCCCATGACCCACCTTGCAAGCTGCCTAACCTACAGTGCAATAGGATCCATGGCTGTGGGGTGCTTCCAGGGTCTCGGTGTTCCTACCGCGTGTTTTTAGTGAGTCTACGTCCCACCAGCAGCCCAGATCTCCTCCCCCTCCACTTAGATTCCCTGCCCTCCCAGCTTGTCACACCTTCCAGGAGGATGATATGACAAGTGCATTTTCTCTGCCCAGTGCTATGGCCACTACCTCCCAGTACTTTTAATGTTCTGACAAGCAGAAGAGGCGAGCTAATGTGCTCTGTCAGCTGTTTGGTCACAGAGCCCGGCGGTGACTAGCCCAGGTGTCTGGCTGCAAATGCAAGCACTCAGGTGAACCACTTCCCCAGCCGCTCCAGGAGGACAGCGCATGACAGCCTGGGAGTCAGCAGCACCAGGCAGCCGCTCCCTCCTGCCAGCTCCAGCACATTCGCTATCAGTGTCTCTTGCAGGCTTGAGTGGGAACGGAATAGCCCAAACATGAATCGGGTAGGGCAGGGCACCCCAAAGGTTTCAGTAGCACTGTTTCCTAGTCATTCTGTCATCTGCCTTCTAGGCTCACAGTTCCAATTTATTTTATTGGTGGCCAAGGTGTTTCCTTTGGACCCTTTTAAAAAAAAGATTTATTTGATTATTATTATGTATAAAATGATCTTCCTGCATGTATACCTGCATGCCAGAAGAGGGCATCAGATCACATTCTAGATGGTTGTGAGCCACCATGTGGTTGCTGGGAATTGAACTCATGACCTCTGGAAGAGGTCACGACCATCTCTCCAGCACCCCTTTGGGCCCTTTTTAATGTAGCACTTGTTTCCTTCCTTCCTTCCTTCCTTCCTTCCTTCCTTCCTTCCTTCCTTCCTTCTTTTCTTTCAAGTTTATCTTCTGAGCAGCTATCACATCAGGGCTTTTTGAAAAGCTTTTCAAGTGGCCCCACCTTTAAAGCCAAAGAAAGACTGAAGGTGGCTCAAGTCTATAAACCCAGCCCTCAGGAGGCTAAGGCTGGAGGACTCAGGGTTCCTAGACCAGCGTGGCCTGCATAATGAGGTCCAGACCAGCCTGGAGTGTAGACTGAGATCCTATCTCTTAAAAACCCAAACTAAAAAAAGAAAGAAAAGGAAAGCCGGGGAAGGGAACAGCCTGGCAGCTGCCTGTGGTGGGAAGTGGACACAGACTTTGCATGCCTTCCTCTTGTGGGCCTGCAGCAAGAGTGGCAAGCCTTTGAGGCCAAGAGCCTTGCTGCAGGGTCATGGGCCCAAGAAATCAAGAAGGCAAGAGTTTGAGACTGGAGTCTGTGTTCCAAGGCTTTTCAACTAACCCTGAGTTTTTCTACAGCCTTCTAAATGTCTAGTGACCCTATCCCCCCATGAAAATTTCTAGACCTCAGCCTGCAATTCCTGAGTCCTGCCCTCAGGGAAGCCTGGGGCTGTGTCAAGGCCACCCACCAGATGTGCTTCATAGAATGGTGAGTGGCTGGGAGCCACAGCACTGTCCTCATGGCCACAGCACTGTCCTCGAGGCCAGTGCTAGCAACAGCCCTGGTGTCATCTGCAGGCAGGCTTTAGACACCAGGTGCTCTGAGATCACACTGCATAGCAGAGAGCCAGTCCTTGGTACACAGTGCACCCCACTGGGTTCAAGTGACAGAACGTGGGAGCAATGGCCTCAAATTACATTAGAGCCAGAGAGAACACATGGAATTCTCTTCACGTTTCCCGTTTTCATAAATGAGAGAACTGATGGTTGAAGAAGGAGAGTTTATGCCCAGGGACATGTTCATGGCAGAGCTGGCCCAGTCACAGTTACTCCTACTGCCCACTACAAGGTAAATGTCACCCTTTGCTTTTCCATTGCTAAGATGATTTAAAAGAAACGGTTGGTTTTAATTAGAATAAACACAGTATTTTTCTTGCCGCAACAAGGCTTTCAAAGGGAGGGGGGAAAATCTCAGTACCCCAATTATGCCAGAGCGGTCCCAGCTCTATCCAGGAGTAATTAAAAAATACAGCTGACGCTTGTTCTCTTGCTTGTTTTTAAATGAATAGCTAAGTATCTGTCAGGATGATGAGCGCCCAGGCTGCTGACGGCCTTGCGATCTCAATTTGCTCCCAGGGACGGTGGGGATAAGGATGTGAAGCTGTGCTTTTCACTGCGCGGCACGGGGCCAGTCCAGGCCTCTGCAGTCAGTGGCGGCTGGGCGATGTCCCCTTTCTCTGGCACCAGGGTGGAAGGTGGAAGGGTCAGACTTGGTAGTTATGTTCTAATTCCTCCCTGCACTGTGTCCTCTTTCCCACACATAGAGGAATTTGGGGTGTCCTGGTGGTCTAGAGCAGGGCATCCATGATGTGTTTGTCGGGTAGAGAGCTACTATGTGCATGCAGAGGTCAGAGGACGTGACCTTCGAGTCGGTTCTCCCCTCCCACCTATGTGTGAGTTCCGGGGATTGAACTCAGGTCATGAGGCTTGCCCGCCAGCACCTTTTAAATCCCGAATCATCTCGCCAGCTCCACAAGTCGGTTCTAAGCTCTATTTATATATATATATAGTTATGCTTGTCTCTCCGTGTGAATTTCTGTGTGTATGTGACTACAATGCCTGAAAAGGTTAGAAGAGAGTGTCAGATCCCTTGGAGATAAAGTTACAGAGAGTTGTGTGCTGGCCCAGTGTGAGCGCTGGGAACTGAACTAGGGTTCTCCGTGAGAGCAGCAGGCCTTTTAGCACTGGGCTCTTTCCAGCCCTGAGTTAGGTTTTTACAGGATGTCCGCAGGGCTGAAGTTGGTGTTGGCGATAAAGCATTTGCCTAGCATGTGTGAGGCTTGGAGTTTAGCCCCAATGGATTAAGATGTCATTTTGCATCAGGCATCGGGAACATACCTTTAATCCCAACAGAGGCAGAGAGATCTTTGTGAATAGGAGGCCAGCCATGTACGTAGTAAGTTATAGGACAGCTAAAGCTATTCAGAGACCCTGTCTGGGGTGGGAGATTTTATATACACACACACACACACACACACACACACACACACACTCTATCTCTAACACAAGTGCTGTTCTAGAGACAGAATCAAGGGTAGATTTGAAGAAGCAATTCTTAAGCTGATTACAGCATTTGTAGTCATTTATATTTACCTATTGGTTTACAGCACGTTTTTCTGAACATGATCTTGCAGTTGGTTGTCTGAAAACCTGTTGACTTGAGCAGTGCCGTCACCATATCATCAGGGGTGGCTTCTATGGAGCAGGAATCTGGGAGGAACTGTTCAGGTGGTTCTAGCCAGGAGCATCCCGTGAGGTCACAGTCAGACTGCAGCCAGATGTAGTGTCAGGACTCCTCCCAGTGGCCTGATGGCATGTGACATGAGCTCCGCTGTATCGTGGCAGCCTCAGGGCAGTCAGAGCCCTAGTACAACACATTTAGGGCTTCTGTGTGACGTTCCAGCAGGTAAGGCGGAAAGAAACACCCTCACCTTTTCTAACCTAGCCTGGAAAGTCACACCCGTGAGTCCCAGGCTCTCCAGGAATGGGGAGGGTGCCTACACCGTGCCTCTGGCTTGGGGGGAACCTCTGCAGTCACATTGCAGAGAGCATGCTGGCACAGTGAAGGTGATGGCAATCCAAGGTGACCGTGTGGCCACCTGAAGACAACACTAAGGAAGCAATTGCCACTGTTCTGTAGACAAGAGAAAGCTAGAGACGAGACCTTTCCTGAGGTCCCTCAGTTATTGAAGGTCATCTGAACCCAGACCTTTGGGGACAAGGTGGCTCTATGCTGAGATCTCTTTTCTGGCATGACGCCAGAGGAGTTGGGCCTTTGGTTTCCCACATATTGCAGGAATACAGTGGGAGGAGCTAGCTGGGTAGGATGGACTTGCAGCAAGGAGGAGGCTGGGCAGGTGGCCTCTTAGGAGAGAGCGCTTGGCAGCCTTTCTGTCTGGTGAGGAAGAGGCTGCCTAGGTACACAGGGATATGTGGAGACCAGACTTCAACCTAGCACCCCGCCCAGTCAGTTCCCGAAAGTGAGGACACTCAGTGGCCTTTTATCTTTGCGACAGCATCAGAAGCTACCATTGGGTATGTCAATGTGCCCCTGTTTCATTAGGCACTATCGCATCTCGTTCCCGTCTAGAGAACATGCCACTGGCTGCGGCACAGAGAGTTAAGTACTTCCTCCTGTCCCTTGCCCAAGGTCACTGTGGGGCTCTGACATATCACATTCGAAGTCCATTCTCCGTGACCCTGGAGACCAGAGCTCTTGACCACTGAGTTGGCCCCTGGAGGTTTTAGTCAAAAGAAGCAGCCCCGCCAAAGACAGCAGCAGCAGCAACCTTTGTTGGAGGGATCTGAGTGCCTGGGCCAGACTTGTCCAAAGCAAATAGTCTTTTATGTTTGCAGCCACATAACACTGAGCTAGGAGTCCCTGGATTTTTGTTGTGTGTTTCATGTAGTTTAGGGTTGAGGGAAGAAATCCCATGAGCGTGAGTCAGAAGTCATCTTCCTTTCTTCCCTTCTACTCACGGCCCCAAAACAGGCTCCACTCGGCCCTCAGAAGGTAGTTTAGCCCCCAGGGACCCAGAGTGATGTTAGACTCATCTTTCCCAGGGTCTGTGTCTTGTGATGCCTGGAACACATTCTGTGTGCTTAGGGCAGCCTTTTGTAAGGTGGGAGTGAAGAGTAAGGATGCTTACAGCTCCCCTCACCATGTCAGGTGTACCCAGGTTGGTCTTCGAAAGAGAGCCAGGCGTAGCACAGCCTCTATTCTGAAAACTCTATTTACGTACTCTTTGGGAAAGCCCACTCTGTTCCACAGCCATCGCATGGCTCTGTGTGTGTGTGTGTGTGTGTGTGTGTGTGTGTGTGTGTGTGTGTTTTAGTTTTAGGAAGTTATTTGCTCTTTCTGTTTAGGTGACACAGGTTTGGTAACTACACTGCTGTCCACCCCTGCAGGCGAGTCATTTGCAGTCTCTGAATCTTAGGGCCTATAGTAGAGAGTATATCATTCAAGTGCATATTTAAATTATCCAGCCCCTTTCTAGGAGGGTCTTGTCTACCAGGACTGCCGACGGATGCAGAGTATGGGCACGCAGAGGTCACTGTGGCTTTGGTGTTCTCCCAGAGCCCCCTAGGAGGAAGATGCAGGGAGAGAGCGTAGAAGCAAAAGACGTTTATGCAATGTCCGGTGTACACCAAGCCTTTCACTCTCAGCACCTAGTTCCGCACAATATTTTGGTGAGATGTAGGCAGTACTTTTCCCATTTTACAAGGAATATGGCTCAGAGTTGAAAGGCCTGAGCTTGGAAGTCCATTGCTGGTTTAAATCCAGACTCTGCCCACCCCAAACCACCCATAAACAGGGTGACTGGAGCCAAAAAGGTTCCTCCTTCAGGACCTGAATTTCCTCATTTATAAATGCAGGCGGTGATAGTAGAGCCTCCCTCAAGGGCATAATGTGATATTTGAACTAGATAATGTGTCCAGTATAATAAGACTTCCCTGCTTTTATTACTGTGTCATTAACAAGCAAGGGGTGTTGACGAGAAGTGGCTATTACATAAAGTCAGTACCTTCTTTGCCGTCTAGGAAGGTTTGGTCTGATGCTAGGGCTTGGCTAGGGTTGGAAGGCTCTAGAGAGGCTGTGCAGTGTGCACACATCAGGGCCTTGCCACCCATCCTCCCTTAGCACAGTTCCGTACTCAGGTGCCGTCCACCCTCCATGACGCTCCTGTGGCCTTGGGAGCAGATGTACAGTTAGGCTCGGGTCTGGGTTCCTGCCTGTTCACCAGACCTTGGGCTTCTGTTTATGACTAATTGCTTTGTTTGTTCTGTAAGAGACACTTAATTTTTTCCCCATGATTTACTCCTCGTTGTAATTAGGTGTAGTGATTAGAATCTTGTTCCTATTACAATGGAGTTTTGCTTTTAATTCATGCACGTTCACAGGCCTGTCTCTCTCTGTTCATTGATTGTCCCCAATTGCCTTTTCCCAAGCTGTCATATAAATCACAGTTCAGGGGTGGCTTAGAGACTGGTGTGAGTCCAAGGAACCAAAGAGGGCTGGCTGGGGTTCCTTCGCATTCAGCTGTGCATGAGCAATGCATTCCTGGGGATGAAGTCTCAATAATTGAGGTGCAAAGAGTTGCAAATTAATAAATGCCCCTTACCATATTATCCCCTGACTAGTACCTTTTAAAAATTAAAGGGCTCTGTCTCTGTCTCTGTCTCTGTCTCTGTCTCTGTCTCTCTCTCTCTCTCTCTCTCTCTCTCTCTCTCTCTCTCACACACACACACACACACACACACACAGATAAGAAAAAGATGTGGAAAGTAAAAATAAAAATTTAATTAAAAATACTAACTGGTATTTTTCTCCCACTCTTCAGCAGTTTCTGCTATGTGTATGTAATGTAATGCATGCATTTAAAAGTAAAAATGTTTTCAAGCCCCCTTTATAACAGACTAAAAAGCGCACATGTATCAACTACTCTAAGACCACTGTGCATATTAGCAATTTCTGGACCTCTAGAGTGCAAGGGAGCTTTGTTGTTGTTGTTGTTGTTGGGTTTTTTGGTTTTGGTTTTGGTTTTTTTGTTTGTTTGTTTGTTTTGGTTATTGATTGAATGTATATGTGAGTGAGTGAGCAAGCGAATGAGTTAATGCATGCATTTGTGCATTGGTGCAGGTAGGTGTGGACCAGAGGTTGATGTCAGATATCTTCCTTGCTTGCTCCCCCCTTCTTAAGCATCTTGTGGGATCACTCACTTGAACCCAGAGTTCACTGAGTCAGCTATTCTCACCGGGCAGCATCTAGGGATCGGATGCCTCTGCCTCCTGAGTGTTGAGATTATAGCTGCGCTGCCACGTCTCTCTGGCATTTATATGGGTGCTGGGAACCAGCACTGTACCCGCTGAGCCAATTCTCCAGACTGTCTGTCAGTCAAAACATGCCATTGATCCCTTGGTCTAGAGTAAGGGTGAGCAGGCAGGAGATTCAGTTTCTTTCAGTGAGATGCTGAGGCCAGAGAGGCTTTAATTCAAAGTTTTTCCTTCCGTGGCTGTAGCTTTAACTTGCCAGATGCCTCAGACTTTGGCTCCTCCTTTCCATTTTTGACATTTAAAGGTAGCTGATGCCAGAGCACTGCCTGCCGGCTTGCTCCATCCCTGCACTGAACCCTGCTCTCCCATATCTGACTTCCATCCTCATCCCTGCCTGTGCCCAAGGCCAGGTGCCCAGCCATCCTGGCCAGGCCCACACATTTCATGTATTTCTCTATGGTGTCCTTTCTGTGCCTCCCACCATGGAGGTTGGGTACAAGCAGGTTCCCCATAGGTGGAGGAGCCAGAGGGGGTTGAGTAGAGAGCAACTGACCTGTAGACTGGACCATGGGATATGCACTTGCTGGGGACAGGGAGATGCAAGACTGGAAGGCAAGATTGATCCAATCTGCTCTAGGCCATGTGAACGTGGACAGGGCCTCATGGCTAGTAGAAGCCTGAAAGGTTGTTCCAAGTGACCCTTCAGGAAAAGTAGCCAGATACACCCTGAAAGAAAGAGTTAATAGCAGTCAGTACTTCCTGGAAGAGAAGTGCAGAGGAAGCGAGGGACGTGTCATGGGGACCTTCATCAAAGGAAAGAGTACCCCAGCCCTCCCTGGTACTTAAGGAATACATACCAAGACACCCCCCTCCCCAGTACAAAATTGAAACTGGGGGACTGGGAGGAATGGAGAGAGGGGACACTGTGGTCGAGGTTGTAATGTATGAGAGAATTTTAAAAATCAAACAAACCTGAAACTGAAAATGGACCCACACCCCTTATGTGCAGGCACACACACTCACACACTCCATGCCTAGTCCATCCTTTCAAAGTACTTATCAGGCACTTTGCATCTTTACTTTTGCAGCCTGAGATCTGACATCACAAGTACCATGAAGCCTTTTCCTGTTTCACAGTTCTCAACAGGAGGACTCTAACTACAGCTCTCAACTACCTCAGCATACTTTTTCTTTCCTTCATTATTAAATCAAGAACTTTGACCTTTGCACTTAAAAGTGGTGCTCTATAACTTCCTTTCAGTGTATCTGAACGGTCAGTCTCACTACCCTTGTGCTTTGGGGGCCGGCATGAGGGTATAAGGGCTCTTGAGCATAAGCACTGCGATACCATAAAGTTGAAATGTTGACCAAGATGGCTACCAGCTATTGGGTGGGCAGGCACTGCAGGCTGTGTACAGTAAGCAAACGGGCAATTCACACTGTAGGCAAGACAGTGCGCGATGCCATTCTGCCACGGTGGTGTGTAGTTTAGGTCTAGTGAATTGTTTATTTTTCAGAATTTCCTATTTAATGAGCACATGGAAAGCAAAGTTACAGATAAGACGGGTACATGGGGCATTCAAGCTCTGAGCCTGTGGGAATCGGGAATGGGTTGTTGGCAAGGTGTGCAGCTTAATATTAAGACACTCTCTGTAAGTTCGAGGCCAGCCTGGTCTACATAGTGGGTCCAGGACAGCCAAGGCTACACAGAGAAACCTTGTCTCAAAAAACAAAAAACAAAAAAACAAAACCAAAAACAAAAACAAAAAATAAAAAACAAACAAACAAACAAAATATATATAAGACTCTTTAGAGTTTGATGTCCCAGGATGCTGATTCAGTAGGAAGCAACAGCAGAGAAATGAAGGGAGTGATCTAAGAACAGGAAAGAAGAGAGTCTGGAGGGAGAGTGATTGTAGATGCAGTTCTTACCTGCAGCGGAGAGCAGACAGAGGAGGGATGTGGCCACGGGGCCAGCTGTGACAGGCGGGATGACAGCCTGGAGCTATATGAGTCTAGAGAGGAAAAGAGATCCAGGGGAAGTTACAGAGTGCAGCAGAGAATGAGCCTGCGGAGGATGCTGCAGAGGGGCCCGCCCAGCACTCAGGAGGAGAGGCAGGTAGATCTCTGTGCACGCCAGGCCAGCCAGGGCTATGTAATAAGATCCAGTCTAAAAGGAGGGGGAGGGCCCCCCAGACTTCCCTGAACAAATTATCAGTGTATACTCTCATTCCCTAGTCTAACAGTGTCTTCCCTGAGTTGCCTCAACAGATGGTCCTTGACTCTAGACGTTGTACACTGCTTTGCCAGGGGAGGTAAATGACTAAAGTCACGTCTCTGCCGGTTTGGGGAGCATCACATATCCATTCAAGAACTGGTGTGTTAGGTTGAGGGGGGCAGGGTCAGGTGAAAAGGCAAGGTGTCAATGCAGGCAAAACAAGAGCAGCTTCTCAGAACTGCCTGTGCTCTGTGAGAACTGAAGATGAACTTTAATGAGTTTTCCTCTTCAGGGAAGACACGGTTTTACTCTGTGGCGGAGCCCTTTCTAACTACAGCAGTCTTTCTTTCTGCCTCTTGTCCTCTGGTCCTGCCATCCCCCGCCCCTCCTCCTTTCCAGGAGCCACCCTCCCGCAGACTCTTTTTAAAAATAGACTTTCATGCATGAAGAAGCATCATAATGTAATACTGGTCTTATCTGCACACTCACCCAGCAGGCGTTTACAAAAGACAGTGGACGAGTCTTCCATATCTCCAGGGCCCACAGAGGTGGCACATTTTCTTTTAAGACATCCTCACCTGGGTCTGGCCAGACAGAACCCCAGATGGGGCAATTCGCCTTGATCAGAGCTGCCGCCCTGCGAAAGGGGCCTACCGTCTTTGCCTTTCATCAGTCCGTGCTTTTCTCTCATGATAAATGTTTCAAGAGAGGTGTCTTAAGGACTCAGGAAAACCTGTGGGGTTATTACGGCTCATTTGGTAGATGAGAGGGACCTGTAATTTTCCGTTGTGTATTTGTATGCACAGAGATGCAATAAAGACAGCTTGTGGCCTCTTTCAGCGCTGTTTCCTCAGGCTGTAGGAACACTCTTTGGTTCGCCACTGATGCCATGTTTCCTGGGCACGTTCCCCAAGCAGCCATTCTGTGTTGAGAGGTCCTCTCTGATTGTGTAGGGAGTGAGGAGAAGCCCACCCTTTGGAAAAGGAGGAACAACCAAAGGAGGTCTGCCTTGTCTTTTCAGAGATGATGAGCTGTCTGCATCTGGGTGTTCTTAGCCTGTTTGGTTAGAGTTAGGCAAAGATGGGGCTTTCTTTTGTGCTTGTTGAAGAGGTAGGTGTGTGTGTGTGCGTGTGCATGTGCGTGTGCGTGTGCGTGCTAGAAGGTACTTGGGGATGACTTTCAAACAATTTCATGTCCAGCCCAGATTCAGGGTGCTAATTCTGTTATCCATTGAGATGCTAAGTCTTTTCTTAGTTATTATTTGGTTAGAAAGAATTCCTTCCTTTCTTTTTTTTTTTTTCTTTTCTTTTCTTTTCTTTTCTTTTCTTTTCTTTTCTCTTCTCTTCTCTCCTCCTCCTCCTCCTCCTCCTCCTCCTCCTCCTCCTCTTCTTCTTCTTCTTCTTCTTCTTCTTCTTCTTGTTCTTTAGTGTTTCAAGACAGAATTTTTCTGTGTGGCCTTGGCTGTCCTAGACTCACTCTGTAGCCCAGTCTGGCTTTGAACTGCCTGCCTCTGCCTCCCAGAGTGCAAGAATTTTTTTCTTAATGCTTTCTTTTGTTTCATCTTTAATATTCTTTTGTAGTCAAGTATGTATTGTACCCTTATAATCCCAGTACCCTGGAAGAGGATCTCTGAGTTCAAGACCAGCTTGGTCTACATAGCAAGTTCCTGGCCAGCCAGGGCTTTCTACCCTCTGTGTGTGGTGGGGCGGCAGTCTTTCTGGGTCCCTTCTAACTTCATTTTTGAGACGGGGTCTATCACTGAGCGTTGAGCTCACAATTTTACCTAGATGGCGAAGCCCATGGGACCCTCCTCGCTCTGCCCCCTCAGCTCTGGGCTACAGATGAGCACCGCTGCACTTAGCTGCTTACATAGGTGGAATCTAGAAGGTCCTCACATTTAAGATTCTTTTGTATTGATTTTTCAGAATTTTGGTTGTGTTTCTCTGCCTCTTCTGTATGCACATGTGGTGCACACGTGTGTCACTTTCTCAACCCCCGTGATAGCTAGACCAGGGCCTTTTCCTACAAATGCAATGTGTCTTCTTCAAAGCAGGAATCCTCATATACTTATTTTGCAGAGCCTGCCTTTGCTTTGTGCGTGTTCACAGGGCTCACTGTAGACTCAGATGCTGGCATTTTCTTCTGAGTCCCCTTGTAGTGATAAGTCTTTGGCCTTTGAGAGTGGCTGTGAGTTTTGGAAACCATCACCAACCTTAGCTCCAGATGACTCATGGCCAAGATTGAGTATGCTGGTTTTGGATCTCAATGTAATGGGACTTGAAAATAATAAGACTAGTTATCTTGCCTGGCTTGAAAAACTGTCCATCCTTCAAATCAAATCTTGTTAAGTAAAGCCAGGGCCTTCTACAGTGATGCCCTTGAAGGGGACGATAGGCATTAGGTATCTAATCTCAATATGTTCCTTAGTCACTGAGACAGAGGTAGTATTATATGGACTTTAACTATACATTAGAGATGGGGCCAAGCCAGCTGACACCAGATGAAATGTCAGGATTAACATGACTTAGTGGAAACTTGCAATGGAGAATTTGCCCTTTCCAAGAAGTTGCTGTGGGTTACCAAGGGGTTATATTGGGTGCCAGGTGCCAGGACAAGTGCTTTGTCACCCGTTCCCTCCCCTTTCAGTTGGGCAGTGATTCACATGGCCACATGCTGACCTCTTCTTCCTTTGCTGCTAGCTGGATGCAGACAACCCAGGGTTCAGGCCCTACAAGGCTCTGGAAGTTGATGGAAGTTGATGTCCTTCCTCAGGGAAAGTCAATGTGTTTGTCCCAGGAATGATGCAAGTGACAGGAATCTTCCATCTCATTGTCAATCCATGGATGAAAAAAATCCTCCAGAGTGCCACATTGGCTCTGAGTGTTTCGCAGGGTTGCAGTGGTTTGGTGCCAGCTGTAAAGGCACCTGGGGGTGTTTCCTTTAGAAAAAGAAGAGAAATTGTCACACAAATGGGCACTCATCTCTCTTTTTCATTTTTAAATTTTTATTTATTTATTTTCGAGAGAGAATCCAACTCATGATACTCCTGTCTCGTGCCTGTGTGCCCCTATACTTCTGTCAGTCTTTTTGTTTTGTCTTTTTCTTTCAGTAGGGTCTCTTATAACCCAGGCTACATGAAACAGACTATGTATTCAAGGATGATCTTGAACTTCTGACCTTCCTGACTCCACGTCTCCTGTGCTGGAATTGCAGGCATGCAGGCCTTCCGCCTTATTTGGGAGGTGTTAGGGTTCTAACCCAGGGCTTCCTGCATATCAGACAAGGACTCTACTACTGAGCTGCATTGCCATTCCATGCATCTCTCTTAAGACCTCTCGCAAGCTTGAGGTTTGTCCCAGAAAGTAATGCTATAATTCTCAGATGTGTGGGCAGCAGAGTATGGCTCCCAGCACACCATTTGCGCTGAACAACTAGCAGGACTGAGAGAAAACCAGGCCCCCAAAGCTGCCGGATGCCGGCTGAGGACAGCCATAAGGTACATACTCCTGATTGCTCATCTGCTGGTACTCATTCCTGCAGTGACAAGTGGCCACAGGGCTGTTGCTGAGACCCATCCCTTTAGATGGTCCTCCAGTCCTAAGACTATCAATGCAATGGTTCCTGGGGCACCCGGTGAGAGCACTCCTAGTTCAGATCAGCCTTGGACAGGGGTCTTCAGCAGCGCTGCCTCTGTCTTCCCAGTCTGCGTGATGGGGCAGAACATACCTCCTCGAGGGGATGGGCGATTAATGAGCTGACATTTGAAAACTGCTTGGGAGATGAATTGCAAGTGCTAAGTGTTACTATTTCACGTGGAAGTCTGAAAACCTCACTGAAGCATCCTAATAAATAACTAAACACGGAGAGCGAGGGGGGAGATTTCGGTCGCCCGGAGAACATTTGTCTTAAATAGTTTTCTCTTGAGCAGAACGGAGGTGCCGGGAGAGTTCTAAAGGGCATTCATCAGTCGACACTGCTTGGCCCAAGAAAGGAGCAAATATGGAGTCACAGAGGCACAATAAATGTTGGGGCATGCATTAGTTCTTCCTTAACTCCAGGCCCAATCTGAGAGACTCCCAGTAGCGGCAGCAGCTGTTGCTGGCCCGATGCTGCAACAACAGCATTGTGAGGCCCAGCGTGTGAGCCCTCTTCCCAAGAGTTTGCTGGCTTTCCTGGACTATTCCCACCCCTAAAGCCGGCTTCGTTCTTGAAAATGCTCCTCCACTCTGTTCTCCGTTCCCCCTGTCCCAGCACTTCCTTCTGCTGCCATCAACTTTGTCATTTCAACTTTGTCGTTTCGTCGAAACTTTTGTTTCTGTTTGCTCTTTCGGTCTTAGGCAAGGGAGGCAGCAGTGGCATGTTCCTCATTCTTAAATTATCTCTGTCCCATGAGGCTTTCATGCCCTCCTCAGTGGCAGTCCCCTGGGACTTTGACCCCCTTATGTGGTTGGATTTTCCACAGAGCCCTGTAGACAGCTCTGGGAGGGGTTTGCACCTGGGGCTCCTGGAACCTTCCTTGTCATGGCAGGAGGTGGGTGTTGGGGGTGGTGGCCACCATCCGTGAGGACCCCCTTCCATTTCTTCTTGCCCTAATAACTTAAAGGAAAGTATATTGGTTCCCATGGTATGGCTCACAAACTGCCCCTCTTTACAGTTTTTAAAGCCACATAAGTGCTGAAGGATGCTGGAACTGGCTGGAACAGATCCATGTATCCAATGAACGCCTTTAGAAACAGGTCTATGGAAACTGGAGTGATGGCTCATCAATAAAATACCTGCTGTGCAAGCAAGAAGAAGCTGAATTCAAAGCCGGAGGCGTGGTGGCACACACCTTAATCCCAGCACTTGGGAGGCAGAGGCAGGTGGATATTTGTGAGTTTGAGGCCAGCCTGGTCTACAAAGCGAAGCTAGGAGAGCCCAGGATACACAGAGAAGCCCTGTCTTGAAAAACTTAAAAAAATAATCTGAGTTCAGATGGCCCAGCATCCTTGTAAAGGGTGGCCATTGTGGCACATCTGTGTAACTCTGGCGCTGGCGTTCGGGGATCGCAGAGAAAGGCAGATCTCAGAGCTTGGTTGGCTGTGAGCTTGGCTGAATCGATGAACTCCTGGTTCAGTGAAAGACCTTGCCTCAAAACAAATGAGGTGGAGAGCCATGAAGGAAAAATCCCAGCCTTGGCCGCTGGCCTTCACACACATGTACCCAACACACTAACAGTCATAAACCCATGAACATACATACATACAAAAAGACAAACAAATACATGAAGTCTATGGCATAATCCACATTGTTGGGACTCCAGCCCTCAGCATACTGCCTGGGATTCTGAGGAGGCATTACAGTCCCTCAGGTTACCTTTTCCTCTCCTCCACTGATCTCCCTCCCAGAGGTGGGATGGGTACCAGGCCCTGCAACCAGGGGGTGGGTGCTTCTGCACTAGAGCCCCGTTTTTGTGTGGTGACCAGCACTTTGGGGTACTGGTCAGTCTTGAGCCCCTGGAGACTGTCACCACTCTGTCCAGGGAGAGATGGAGTCCTCTATGCTTTCTTATGGAGTCAGCTTCAGCACCAGAAGTGGCTCGGCCAACCTGGCGCACAGATAGATTCTACAGCAGTCAGCGTTCCATTGGCCACTTGATCTTAAATTACCAGTGATTGGAGGATAGGAGGCTGCTAAACCTCAGTGGTTCAAAGGAACCTGATCCCAGACCTGTGACACAAACCTTCTTCCCTCACCTGTGATGATCGAGGGACAATCTCTTGACTGCCACATGGCTCCAGAGGCCGGCAGAGCATCTTGGCCCTGTAGTTCCTACCATTTCTTACCTCATCTTCAGCTCTGTAGCTAAGGGGAGAAAATAGATATAAGCAACGGTGCAACAATTTAATTAAAACCAGATATGTAGATGGATTTGCGAGAAGTCCTTAGGCAGCATCGCCACCCTGAAGAGGCAACCGTGAGCGGAAGAGACTGTGGTCCTCTTTAATTTGTTTAAAGTTCCCTTGTCCCGTAGGTTTGATGCAGTGAGCGTCTCCTGGCTTGCAGGAAGCATGTATGTGTCTCTGTTGATTTTCATGGAAGAGAAGTAAATGTATAGGGATGGACTTCCGGCTCCTGCGATCTTTCACGGGCCATTTAAAGGAACAGCAGCTGACAGTTCCCCCCGCAGTTACAAGACTTTTCTGCTTCAGAAAGCAAAATACCATACAAGTTGTACAGCATTCGTACATGACTTGAAGGATTGGGGTGAGGCAGGTAACGTGGTTGACAGTGGACGACTGAGAACTTTATCGGGTGCCAAAGTTACGGGGGGGGTGGGGGTGGCAGGGGTGAGGGGGGGTGAGGGCAAGCCAGTAGGCCTCACACAGGTGTGCTGGGTAGCCTGTCATCCTTGTTTGATTTCCTTCTTCCCTGGTCCCAATTTGAGTCGCTGAAATATGTTAGATTGCTCTGCTTTATTTCATTTGCCTGCTTTGTAATTCCTTCTTACTGAAAAACAGATGAAAAAACACAGCACTAAAGCAAATTGACAGCTCCTGAAATGAGAGCGTTCTTTATCCGTGGAGTGTTGATGTAGAAATAAATGAGAGGAAAATCTGCCTGTTGGGTCCTGAAGCAGCTTGAGTTGGGACTTTGTTGTTGCTTTTTGGGGTTGGATGCTGGGTGCGGGCTTTTCCTCACCCCTTTTTCCCTTTAGGGAATTGTGTGGCTTGGGAAGGGGGAAAATACTTATGCTGACAATACCCACTTAACAAGACCCCCTGAGTCAGAGTTTGGACCTAATGAGGAGTCTAGAACTTTCTGCCCTAAGGGATCCACAGAAGGAAATGTGAGGTCCTTAAGTTGACTTCATCACTTCAAAAGAAACTTGCTGGGCACCTTGGGCCCTCACCCTAAACCCACAGGGGCCACTTAAAAGGTCACAGGTGTATATATAGTTTACGCCAAGTAACTCAACTCCATGCCACCAAAAGCCTCCATTATGACTAGTATTGATAATTTTCCATGCAAGTTCAATTTTTTTGGTAGATAAGATACCACAATATGTACACTCACACACACACACACACACACACACACACACACACACAATTTTACAAAGTGCTCTTGTGTGCCCTTCACCCATCTTCCCACAACCTTGTCTCAAGAAACAAAAAGAAAGAAAAGAAAAATACTTATGTGGTTATTCTAATGGCCATCATCATACTCAACACTATCCTGCTGAGTCCATGAAAAAAACACCTTGTTTGTTAATACACACCCTCACCCATTCCCACCCCTACTAACCTAGATCTGAGCTCATCTCCATTACATTAACTTTGTCATTCTGAGTGTTATAGAAATAGAATCATACAACCTTTGATCCTCTTTTTTTTTTTTTTTTTTCCTCACCAGCATAATTTCCTCCAAGAGGTCCATGCTAGTTATGTATTGTGGCCAGTGTGTTTCTTTTCATATTGAGGGACATCCCATTCCCCCTGCGCTTCTAAAATACAGTGTATTTACATCCTTACAGCATACGTAGTTCATAAAGCCAGGCAAGCTTCTGTAGTTAAATTTCACTCATCCATACTGATTTCGCTAGATCAGACTGTGTGGTAATCAATACAAAGTCTGTTAGCCCAGGACACATCCCGAACCTAACAGATATTTGTGAGCATCCGTGTGCAATGGTACTGGGACTTAATGGCAATAACAGACCACTGGCCAAATGCTTTCCTGGATACTACGTCAATAATTTCTACTTCTCGGGGCAGAGGAGAAGATAAGCAATGATTGTTGTTCTCTTCTCTCACCCTGCAGAGCCTTCCCAAGGATGTGTAGGTATGGGAGGGGGTTCTCTTCTCTCACCCTGCAGAGCCTTCCCAAGGATGTATAGGTATGGGAGGGGGTTCTCTTCTCTCACCCTGCAGAGCCTTCCCA
>OU015746.1:31784763-31883333 GCA_907169655.1 Acomys percivali
AGTAGTAAAAACAGCCTCCCTTATCCCCACACAATCTGTGTTTATGATGTTCTGTGTATTTCATGAAGAGTCCTGAAGCAGCATTTATTCTGTGTTTGTTTTCAGGTGGAAGATGCGATGCTGATGTTTGACAAGACCACCAACAGGCACAGAGGTAAGAAAACTGCCCCTTCATCCTCTCCTGGGCTTTAGCAATTTTCACCTCCCATCCCATTGGCAAAAGGTACAAGGAAGATGCAGAATCCAGCAAGTAGACATGACTACATTAATAACAGGGCCACCGTAGTAGCACAGTGGATCCCGATACCAGTCGATGAAAACCTTCGTGGCTAGGGAACTCCTGCTGAATTGAGCAGCAGCGCCCATCATATTCAGTCAACTCACCTTCTTCATCCCTCTTCTCTAAGCCCCTTGCCAGCCTCAGCACTCAGTGAGCCTAGTGAAATTATTCATAATAATTATTCAGTCGGACTCTCAATTGACATCAAAGGAGGTGGCTCAGAAAGCACAGTCAGCCTCCAGAGTGAGCTACAGGAGGTGGGAAAAGCTTGCTTGATTCTCTCCCCAGATCGCTGCAATTGCAGATTTGGAAATGTCCCAGGAGCCTCACAGTGCTTAGGGAACATGTGTACTTACTCGATCCTCCTGGCCTAACCGTGTTACAGAAAATGGGTCTCACTCAATCTGGGGTCCACAAACCTTTGAAATGATTTGCACAATGTCTGAGCTTTGCTTGCAGTGGATCTCTAATGTCGAGGAGATTTGTCAAAGAGAACTCTAGGCCTCCTCCTTCAGGTAAAAGTCAAGCAAAACTATGACTTCGCATTCAATGGGTACCTGTTAATGGGGTGTTAGTGAGCACTGTTTCTGAAGAGGGGTAGCAGGAAAGGGTGTGGGATGTTCTCCAGGGAGGGCACCCCCGACTGAACCCAGAGAGCTGTTTCCTCGCCACATCTATTGCTCTTGGATGTTTCTCCCGTTGTTTACATTCCTGCTGTCACCTGTGATTAGAGGCACTTCCCAGCTCTGGCTGACTAGACCTCTTTCCTGTCTGGGGAAGCAGCGAGTAAAAGAGAAGAAGGAATGAAAGGGGGTGCTGCAGAGCACCCCACACATCCTGCTTTCAGGAGTGTTCTCAAGATGGACGAGGGTAGGGTAGAGGATGAGGAGAGGAGGCAGGGAAGGAAAAGAAAAATATGTAAGTGCTCTCCCCTCCCTCATTACCCTGGTGACAATGCTGGAGAGGTAGGTGTGGGCAGGAAGGTGTGCCCATGATGTACAATTTGTGGTTGTTTTTCTGTTATCGTCGATACTGCCTTTGCGGCGTTGAAGATGCCTGAGTACCACACTCAGTGTGGTTTCAGCGGCTTGTAGTCTCCTCTACCCAGACTGCTGAGGTAGAAGAGTCAGCCTAGGCAACATAGAGTGATTCTGTCTGCAAAAAGTAAATGGAGAGGGGCTGGGGAGGTGACCCAGTGGTTAAGAGAACTTGCTGCTGGGTGCGAGGCCCACAGTTCGGTTCCCAGCACTCACTTTTCAGGTCCCTCACAATCATCTGTAACTCCAGGTGGAAGAGATCGAAGGCTTCGAGACTCCATGGGCATCTGTATGCATGTGCTTATATACGACACACAAACATATACATAAATTTTTTTAAATGTGGCACCAAAGCACGATTTCCTTGTGTCTCTCATAATTTGACCTCCATAGCTATCTGGGAGTCACAGAGCTGCTGTGACTCTGGGAGAAATTATGGCACATTTTTATGCCTCCTCTTATTTCTTCATTTATAAAGCAAAAGCAGTAATAGTAGCATCTTAGGGTTTTTAGTGCTGTGATAAAACACCATGTCTGAGAGTAACTTGGAGAAGAAAGGGTTTATTTAAACTTACACTTCCACATCCGTCAATCCTCAAAGGAAGTCGAGGCAGGAACTGAAGCAGAGGCTGATTACTGGCTGCTTTTTCATGGCTTATGTAGACTGCTTTCTTTTCTTTTTTAAAATAATTTATTCAGATTACATCCCGATTGTTATCCCCTCACTTGTATCTTCCCGTTCCCCCACC
This sequence comes from Acomys percivali, assembly GCA_907169655.1. Taxonomy (NCBI): domain Eukaryota; kingdom Metazoa; phylum Chordata; class Mammalia; order Rodentia; family Muridae; genus Acomys; species Acomys percivali. The sequence goes on from OU015746.1 coordinate 31,786,830, forward strand.
CCCTTTCACCCTATTCCGCTCCACTAGACCTGTGACAGAAGGGGACCTCATCCCCAGCCTATCAGGTCCCATCGAGAGAGCCTGCTTCCCCTTCCTCTCCTGCCTGCTCAGTGGTGGCATTTGCGTGGCACCTTCCACATCAGTCGATAATCAAGAAAATGCCCTCACAGACTTGCCTACTGGTGATCTCACAGACTTGCCTAGTGGTGATCTCATGGCCTTTTTCCAACTGAGATTCCTCTTAGATGATTGTAACTTGTATCAAGTTGACAAAAAAACAAAACCAAAAAACAAACCCACCCAGGACAAGTAGTCACTTTAACAGTGTCATTTGGCAAGTGTAGGACCAAGAATAAGTGTGCATAAGTGTTAGCTCTCATGATTATTACCCTTACCAGTTTGTGGTTGAGTTACCGAGGCTCAAGAGAGATAACTGAGGCTCTAAGTCCCCATGAAGCTCTAGCCCAAGGCTACTGATTTCAGGCTCTCTCTCTCTCCTGTGTGCCCAGATGGGAACAGGTTTTTCTGGGTGAGTGATTCTGATCTAAACAAGGCTCCTAGCAGGCAGCGCCAAACTCAGTCTCAGGAGGTGGCTGAGCTATGTCACGGTGACTGTTGTCCTTTTCTTACTTATGTCAGAGTCTGGGATCAAATCCATGGCCTGGAGCACATAGCTACTTTCCTGCTCTCTCTCTCTCTCTCTCTCTCTCTCTCTCTCTCTCTCTCTCTCTCTCTCTCTCTCTCTCTCTCTCTCTCTGTGTGTGTGTGTGTGTAGTTACTCTAGGTGGGATTTCTGGGAAGCAACTCTGCTAGGGGTAGCTATAGGAGGCTTATTAGGAAGAGTACTTGGCTGGACCTGGCTAGAGGGAGAATCTGATCTCTAATGATACCAGAAATGAGGCGGTCCATAATGGCCCCAGGTAGGAAGAGGAGGTCCTCTGTGTACCCACAAAAGCTGTCTATGGATATATTCTATCGAGGAAGCTGGTGTGACCTGGTCCTCCTGCTGAGGAAATTTGAGAGGTGCACACTGTAAGACACACCTTGGGGGTATTCCCAGCAACCAGGGAGGCAGGGTATAGAGAGTGTCCTTATTTCTGAAGGGGGACACGGGTAGGGCGTCCTCTCTCGGCACCCACCCTGACTATCTAAACAGGCTGTGTTCACCATCTCAATAGAAGCAGCCAATAATCTGCAAGCATTGGCACCAGCGCAGGCAAATAGCCCTAGGTCAGCTGGCTGCCCAGGAACGCACTCAGGCGGGAGCAGAACTGAGACATCAGCTCAGCCTGTGGTGCGACCTGCAGCCCAGGCTCACGGCCACTCTGCAGGCCTGGTAGCAGGCACTTGGGCAAACGTGAGACTCAGTGAGGGCCTCGACTGCCCCCTCACAGTTTGATCTCTCTATACCACTCCTTGTTGTCTATGCTGTGCCTCATTTTCAGATGGAGAAACTAAGTCACAGGCAGTTTCAGGGGAGCTACTGGTAGAAGCCGGGAGCCGTCCTTGTTCCCGCCTGTCACTTTATCCCATGGTCTTCTGTGAGACCGTCTGTGTCCCTGGGGAGGAGAGGACAGGTGCCTTTCCAATTTTCTCAGAGTCATTTCATTTGCTCTCTAAAGCTTGTTAGAGGTAGCCTGGAAAATACTGGGCAGATCATCAAAGAGTTTAATCATCTTGGGGGCGAAGTTTGTTGCTTTATCCTTGCAAATGGCAGATAAGATCTTGAACTTAGCATTAGGTATTGATCCCAGGGTGGGGCTGGCGCGGGCACCTGAGGGAGAAGCAGGGAACCAGGCAGCAAATTGTCCTTCCAATTTGCTCTTTTGCTGGTGAAAGAGAGCGCTCTCTTTCTGCTGCCTCCACACCTCAGCCCTCTAGAAGGTGTGGGAGATAGGCACGAGGGCCGGGCCGCTGAAGTCCGTTCTGTCTGCCCTTTCCTCTTCCCGAGGGAACGGAAGCCCCAGCATGAGGGTCATCCAAAGGAAACCTTAGCCAACCCTTCCTGTGACCTGAGACCCTGGGCTCCTGAACTCTGAACTCCTGGGACACTCCAGGGGAAGAGCTGGGCAGTTGGGGTCACTTGTGGGGAAATGAATGGGGTGTCTCTGAAGCCAGGAAAGATTGGCTAGATAGGGAAGAGTTTCTGGCCTCGGCGATGCCTGTGGTTGCCATTACCCAGCAGGCCTGTTTGCTATGGAACATCGCCAGAGGCAGAGGAACAGAATACACTGAGAGCAAGCGAGAGATTAGACTGATGGACGGCTTTCCCCAACAGCCAGTAGTCACTTTGGAGAGAAACAACAGCTCCAAACAGCCATTGCCCCACCCAAAAGGGCCCTTCCTCAGCACCAGCCACTATCAGGTCCTTTCCCTGGGTGATGTACCTTATCACAACTGTAGAGGTCCAGGGTGGGCACATCCAGCCAGAGGCAACAGCTTCCAACAGGTCAAGGCCGATGGGCCCAGACCTTGGCTCTTCTCTCAAAGCTTGCTCAGTCTCCATCCCCAAAAGCAGTTGGCCCGAGCTTAAGGTCTCCGTAATTTGTGTAAGCAGTTTATTTATTAAAATGATGCCAGTAAAATGTAACTGAAGCTATGATTGAAGATAATGCTTTTCTGAGGAGAGAGGGGGAAAAAAAAGAACAAGAAGAAGAAGCAATCTTTAATGTCTTGAGTACCTGCCAGATACTCACTTTTGAAATTGACCTCAAGCCCAGAGTGACTCTTTTATATACACCATATAAAGATGATTAAGAATGGTACTGTAATTATTTGTTTATTGATGCCTATTTGTCAAAAAACCAGAGGCATGTAAAAAGAGCTTCACAAAGACATAAATTATATTAATCTTTGTTTTTTTAGCCTATAGTAGTGAACCCCAGCACTCAGGATGCTGAAACAGGAGTATTACGTGTCCAAAGCTGTCCTGGGCTGTATACATAAACCCACATTGTGAAATAGTAAAAATAGGAGCATTGCTTCGTTAGCATGTGATGCCAAGCAAAATGACAATATGAGATTCTAGGATTGACTTTATTTACCTGGTGGGAAGGCAACATGGAGCTTCACAAACTCTAAGTGTGACCTGGTCTTTAAGGTGCTTAGCAGTGGCCAATCCAGGAGAATGGCTGTTGGATTGGGCTGAAAACATGATAAGACTGAGTAATTTCTCACCTGGCTGTGGCATTTATTATAACATGACAGGGCGTTTTGCTAGTGCCCACCTGTGGGGCCTAGAGCAAGACCTGCCTGTTGGCCCTGCTAGAATTATGGCTGCAGTATTTTTCTACCTCTTTAAAAAAATTTTTTAAAATTTATTACTTCGTGTGTGTGTGTGTGTGTGTGTGTGTGTGTGTGTGAGAGAGAGAGAGAGAGAGAGAGAGAGAGAGACAGAGAAAGAGAGAGAGAGACAGAGAGAGAGAGAGAGAGAGAGAGAGAGAGAGAGAGAGAGAGAGAGAGAAACATATGGCTGTGTATGCCACAGTGTGAGAGCTTAGTGGAGTCGGATCCAGGGCCAGAACTCAGGTCACCAGGCTTGAGCCGCAAGCACCTTTACCCACAGAGTCATCCAGTTGACCTGTATTTCCCCACCTCTCAAGTGCTATTCAAAGTCTGAGATGCGTCGACAGGTTTATTAAAAACCTGCAAAGCAGTGGCTGGTCATTGTTGGCATCGACACGAATCCTGCAAACTGACTTTGAATACAGGCTGCCTGTCAGACCTGCAGCCAAGAGCCTGACCCTCACAGGCCTTTCACTCTAGGCGATAAGGTGACAAAGCCTCCGAATTCACCGGTGGGCTGCTTTTAAGCAAGTACAGGGCCCTGACGGGGCACCATGAAAATCCTGTTCTCCTCCCAGAGTGTGAGCCATTCATCCATCCATCGTCAGTGTGGGTTCAAGGAAGACATTTCCAACCCAAGAAAGACTCATTAGAATGGCACAGGATTTCAATGCCTCTGAGTGTCCCTTGAGGTCTAACTTGTACAAAAGAGGCCTTGGGGGAGGGGGAGAGGGAGAGGGGGCAGGTACGGCTAGCATGAGCCTTAGTTGATGGCTTTGGGTACTTAAAACTACTTTGTTTGAAGAGTTGTATGCAGGCTTGAACTTGGGCACATTTTAGTTAGGAAGGGGAAGAGCCTCTATGTTCAAGAGGAGCAGTAAGTGACACCCCCACCCCCGTTTTCCTCCCTGCTAAGAGTCTCAGAAACCAGGTTCCATGCTCCCAGCTGAGCAAGGCTCGACTCTGGGGGTGTCTGAGGGATCGGTATGCTTCTGGACCCCAGCAGATAGTTAACCCTTAGGCCCACAGCCTTGCAGCAGTGAGGGCGAAGGAGCAAAACGCCACAAGCCCCTACCCAGATCCCTCGTTTAATACCAGCCTCAGAGCTGCCTGCACATTTTATTTTCTCATTAAATAAACACCATTAGCTTTCCAGAGAAATTGGTGCAAACATGACCTCGCAAATAACCAATTAAAAGGGCAGGGTTGAAAGGGAATGTGAATTTGAACATGTAGAAGAAGCCATTAAAGATTCCGGTAGATGTCCCCAGCCCTGGCAACATCGATCCAAGGCCTTAATTTTATTTCTGACAGGAAAACACAGTGGAATTTTTTCTTTCTTTCTTTTTTCCTTCCCTGAGGTAACTCAATTCTGGAAGCACCCATTCCGGCGCTGTCTCTTGAGATATTAATCAACACAGTTGCTTGGTTTCTGTTCACCTGCTTTGCTCTGCAGACAAGAGTGGACAGAATTGTCCACTCCCTAGCAACAGGGCAGTGAGGGAGTGTGAGGGGGTGGTGGTGTTCCAGGGCTACTGCCGAGTCAGGGGCAGAGTCAGCTTCCTGGGGGAGCTGTGTTTTCTTTCGCCCAAGGCAAAAATCATCAAGTTTTGCCCTGGGCACAAAAGCCCTGGCACTGAAAGGCAGATGAGCTCATAGACCTTCCTGCCTCCCCAGGCTGGGGCCAAGAGGAAGCAGAGAAGGAGTGGGCGTGGGGTCAGCACTTCATTGACCCAGAAGTGGGGTTTTTTTGTACGGAGTCAGAGTGAGTCTTTTGTTGGGTTCTGTTCCCACAGAGGCCAAGGCTGTGAAGAGCTAGGGGAGGGCAGAGTGCAGAGGCCCCGGAGAGAATGGAGCCCTGGGCTTGGTGACTTGATTAAAAGGGCCTCCTGACTTGGTACCCCTGGAGGCCATGGAGGCCTGGGCCAAGGGGTCACAGAAAGCCAGGGGGAGTTATAGCTGTGAACTTAGAGGTTCCGAGGGGAGTGCCATCCCTCCAGTCAGGATTGTGCAGCCCTGGGCCTGAGCTGCTGTTGGATGTTCGAGGGCCAGCGATGCCAGGGGTGCTGGCCCATCTGTACCACTGTGAACACAGACTCTGTTATGTTAGCAGCCCAAGCTTAGGGCCAGCCACAGGGTTCCTGATGGGGTAAGCAAGCTTTGAGCCCTGTCTTGGCTTGCTTGTGTAGGTAGTAACCTGCCCAGAGTTCCTGGCTCACCGTGCAGAGTGCCCATGGCAAGTGGGGAGAGTGCTCAGTAAACCTGCACTTTCCTCACCTCAAGAGCATCAGCTTCCTTTACAGAACTCTGTCTTTGAATTAAGAAGACATCAGTGTTTGGGGTGTTTTTTCCTTTGCACACAGCAAGTATTGCAAGAGTAAAGACTTTTCCTGGAATGCCATCATGGTTAAGATAAGCACCTGGCCCTAGTGTAACCCTGCAAACATAAAGGCTGTATGGTCTTTGGTGAGCTACTTAGCCTCTCCGTGACCCAGATTCCTTATCTATCAGATCGGAGGCTGATACTGGGTTAACTCGAGGCTTACATCTTTTGGTCTCAGTAACGCATCCCATTTGCTTCATGTATGCTTACACATGTTCTCACGGATGCACACATATGTACATCAGAACTCACTCGGCTTCTGAGAAATGGGATTAAATGACCAGAAATACAGAGGTAGAGGGGCACTTTTAAATTATATCCTCTCTTACCTTTTGAATTTATGTATGATGTACGTTCATTACCTAGTCAGACATTTGCTTTTAAACCCCACCCCAGGCTAGAGAGATGGATCAGAGGTTAAGAGCACTGTCTGCTCCTCCAGAGTACCTGAGTTCAATTCCCAGCAACCCCATGGTGACTCACTACCATCTATCATGTGATCTGATGCCCTCTTCTGGCCTACAGGTGTACATGCAGGCAGAACACTGTATACATAATAAATAAATAAATAAATAAATAAATCTTTAAATAAAAATAAAAATAAACCCCACCCCAGTGTAGCTATCAACATGAAAAAGAATTTTCAACCAAGAAGGGAACGTCCTTCACCTCCGCACCCTCAGTGCTGTCTCCCCTGCTTGCATTAGTAGTTTGGACTTGGGTCTGTACATGGTGTACACAGCTTCAGTGGAATGAGCGATGACGACTTCCGCCTTAGCCACTCCAGGACACTTTGCTCCAAGCAGACTCGATCATCTCCTCTGCACTGAGCCGCTCTGTCTTGCCTGTTCCATACACAGGGCTGGGTGGAGGGGATTAGCACAGTAGCCTCTGCTCTTCCCAGACATCGGTATTATTAGAGTGGTTGGCCCGGTGCTGGTCTAAAAAGAGGCCCATTTGCCTCATTTCATCCAGGACCAGAGGAGAGGCCAGAATAGGGAGTTCCTCCATGCTGGAGTGCCAGTGCTTTGTCACTAGAGGAGAGGTTTAGACCCATCTCTTCCTCTGAGAAAGTTAGCTAGCATGAGGACCTAGCGCTGTCCTCAGGGAGAGCTCCAGCCCTGTGTCCTTCTTATTTAGAGCTGCAGAATCCGGGAAATACCCAGTTAATGGCACTTGAGGTCGGGGTGGGAGATTGGTCCAGGCTGTTGTGACAAAGAGGTGAGCACTTTGGTAGGTGTCAAATCAAGTTGTTTAAGCAGAGCCTCTGTTTTCTCATCCGTTAAAAGGGTTGTTGACGTCAACTCGTGAACTTGAGGCTTAAGTGGTGTCTATGTCAAACATTTGATACTCAAGAGACTACCTGCAAATGTTAGTTTCACACTCATCCCACTGTTAAATGGTGAGGTGTGTGTGTGTGTGTGTGTCTGTCTGTCTGTCTGTGTACATCTGTGTGTGGGTATATGCACATGAGTACAGGGACCTGCAAAAGCCAGAAGAGGGTATTGATTACCAGCAATTGTGAGCCACCAAATGTGGATGTTGAGAAGCAAATTTGGGTCTTTATTGAACCATGTCTCCAGCCCACCTAAGGCTATTTTGTTATTAGGAGAATTCCGTTAGGGCCGCTGCTCAGGGAACGCAGGCTGTGGCTTGCTGTTGGCAGTGGCATGGACTGTGGCGTTTTCTACAGCGGGAGAGGAGATGGATGGAGGCGGATTCTCCGAAAGCGTACACTGAAGTTCTATCCGCTTCATATTTGCATTATCCACTTAATCAGCGCTATCATATTTGGAAATAGATCGAGTCTTTGAGAAACACTATGAAAGTAACACAGAGCGCAAACCAGTGCTTGCTCTTCTGCTGTTCCCTTGCTTGCCAGAGACCTTCTGTCCTGGTAGCCATGGGTACTTCTTTTCCTCTGTGCACTCTTGTTTATGACCTTTGCCAGCACTCAGGAAGGCAGAGGCAGGTGGATCTCTGTGAGTTCGAGGCCAGCCTGGTCTACAAAGCAGGACAGTTAAAGCTACACAAAGAAAAACCCTGTCTCAATAAACAAAACCCCCCAAAAAAAAAAAAAAAAAAAAAAAAAGGAAAGAATTAGAATAAAAGATATAAGATATTTTGTTTCACTGAAAGTTGAGTTCTCAAGCCCAGTTAACTGAGACACACACCCCACATTGACTTTGGAATGTTAAAAGTTGTTTGTTTGTTTGTGTATAGAAAAAAAAAGAGTCTGGGTTTAACTTTTAGTTTAGTGGTACCCAGGGCTCAGACTTTTTTTTTTTTTTTTTTTTGTAAGCGAAGGGAAAACTGGCATAATGAGAAGCTGCCAGTGCTCCCAACTCTAACAGTGCAACCAAGATTGGGGGTTCCCAGGTGCCCTCATTTGTCTACTTGGCTATTGAGGAGATTAAAGCCCAGAAGGGGGTGGTGCTGTCAAGAACCAGGGGAGCTGGTGTGTATGATTCTACCTTAGCACCCCAGCATAACCCCTCTTCCACCATGGGAGGAGGGGGGTGGGGCAGCAAAAATAACTGTATAAGTCAAAGGTTGTTATGAAGACGCCTTGATTTGCTTATATTGTCCCAGAAGCCCTTTCAGGAAGGGGTGCTTGCCAGATCCAATCCTGGAGTGACCTTGTGAGTGTCGAGATGGCATAGCTGGTGGGCATAGCAGTGATGGGCTTGGCATGGATGGGCTTCTGTTAGCCTCAGGTGTAAGTGCCAAGCCTAGCAGCGTACAGAAATAACTGTCAAGATTTAAAAGTGATGGGAGTACCTTTGGGCACTCCCTCCAAATGTGAAGTTTCTCCCTCCGCTTGCTGCCCATCTTGGTACCAGGAAATGATTGGAAGCACCTCCTCCTCCTCTGGCTGGTCCTAGCACCCTAGGCAAAGCCAGTCCTCTACCAGCTCTGCAGCAGACATGCGTAGTACTGACATCAGTTTATTATCTCAGAGGGCTGGGCTGATTCATGGATGATTCATGGCCCTGCTTTCTACCGCTGCTGGAGGTGACGTCATCCATTCGGGCCCAGAATAGACATAGAAGCAAGGATGACCCCTGTTCGGTGGCTCTCACCAGCCCTGGGCTCCTTCCCATCTGCCACCCAGCTACTGAGTAGGAGCCAGAAGTGCAGTGGGCATGGGGTCCCCATCAGCAACTCTGCCTTAGGAGGAAGGACATGGATGTGTGTCTGTGCTGTTGTGTGACCTTTCTCAGAGTCCATCTTTTCTCTCAAGCCCTCATATTTTCCAACACATATTTCACTGATAACCCGGGAGCTGCTTAACCCCAGGGCCAGCTTTGATGTCTGCGTGTGTCTGAACATGAGTTAGCTATGAAGATGCCGGCTGAGCTAAGTTAGCCCAAGTTTGACGTTAGACACTGCTCATGACGAAGGGTGGTTGCTGCTAAGTCAGGTTTCAGCTAGATTGGGGGCTTTCAACCTTAGGGTCACCTGGGGAATTTTTAAGCCTCATCAAACTTCTGGGGCCCACCCAGTCCGTCAATGACGTGAGCCTAAGGGCTGGGAGCCTGGTGTCCTTTCTTTACTATTCCACCTGATACTAGCCTGCGTTCAGGGCTGGGAACCCTTTCTTGGCTCATTTACTCACCAAGGAACCTCACAGCTTTAAAACTCATCAAAGCAGATCCTGAACCCTGGACCATGTCTGGGCCCTACAGTTGGAGTCCCTTTTGCGGGGCAGGGGGTGGGGGGGGCAGGGGGGGGCAGATGCTCCAATACCTAAGGCAAGCAAGAACTAGTGAAAGTTCTTGATTGCTGGAAAAGCACAAGACATGTCCTGGACATCTCTGTAGGTGTGCTGCTTACAAGTGGTTTGGAAAAAAGCCCAGAAGTATTGGTTTGATTTATTAGAAAGAAAGGAAGAAAGAAAGGAAGGAAGGAAGGAAGAGAGGGTTGGGGAAACAGCTCCGTTGGTGAAGTGCTTGCCCTGATGGCAGGAGGACCTGCAATCAGCCCTCCATCATCCATGTAAGTTAGATGCAGGCACGGCCATGTGACCATCAGTCCCAGTTCTGGGGAGTCAGACAGGCAGATCCCTAGAGCTTATTGGCCAGCCAGCCTAGCCAAATCCCTGTGCCCCAGGTACAGTGAGAATCCTTGTCTCAAACAATAAAAAGGACAGAGGAAGACACCAGTCATTGACCTATGACCTCCATGAACACACACACACACACACACACACACCTCTCAGTCTTGCAACCTGGTGGAGCCAGAGGAAATTGTGCTTTCGCCAGAGATCTGCACCCAACTCAGAATGCTTCTGCACTTCTCTCCCAGGCCAGGTAGAAAGTTGTGCCCTCCTAGACACAGCATCCCTCCAGTCTCGGCACCTGAAGTCTTCTTTTGATGAAGTTGATTCATTTGCCCTGGAAAGAGATTCCCCGATTCAGCTAGTAGGTTTATGTATAAATGATGCTGGAAACACCTGGCAATTTTTCTGAGTGACAATAAAAAAAAAAATGTAGCCTGAAAATTATGGTTTAATTTGCCCCCTCCCCCATTCTGTCTTACCTCTCAAAAACAGGGGGAGGGGTAAGATTTACAAAAGAAGCTTTGTATTTTGCCTACAGTGCTAATCTGTTTTACAACAGAAACATGTGTACCCACAATTCCTAATAATTTCTTTTTACGCTGTTTTTAGAACTGTGGGTTTTAATGGACAATTGAATTGTTCGTTGGCAAATAGGATATCATCTAATTGCATGTTTTTATTTATTGTGAATTTGCAGGTAAGTCCCAAGGAGATTGGCAGGCACCTAGAAAGAGCTAGGATAAGCACAACTGTCACGATTTTATTTTTCAAGATTTCAAAGCTTTGTTGCCTCTTTGGGGCTGCTGCTCAGCCTCTGTGTGTGTGTGGGGGGGGGAATGTACACACAAAATTGCAGGCCGATGTGGAGGCCAGAGGATAACCTCAACCATTGTGCCTCATATCAGCCTTTTATCTTCTTCTCTTTCTTTTCTATTTTCTTTTCTTAAGGATAGTGTTTCTTACTGGCCTTAGACTTGTCAAATAGGCTAGACTGACCGACCAGCTAGCCTTAGGAGCTGTCCTGGCTGTGCCCTCCCAGCCCTGGGAATACAAGCATATGCCACCATGCTCTTTATACATGGGTTCTCAGGGCCAACATTATGTCCTCAAGCTTGCTAGGCCAACACTGCACCAAACAAGCTGCTTCCTCAGCTCTTTTATATGTTTTGTTTTGTTCTGTTTTGAGTCGGGATCTTACTGTGTGGACCAGGCTAGCCTCCAATTCATAGAGATCTGCCTGCCTCTGCCTCCCAAGTGCTGGGATTAAAGGTGTGCACTGCCATGCCCTGCTTTTATGCACTTATTCATTCCTTTGTTTGTTTGTTTACTTGTTTGTTTTGAGGCAGAGTCTATCATGTAGCTCAGGCTTGCCTTGAGCTCTCAATCTCCTGCCTCAACTTCCTCCGTGCTGAATGAGTTTAAAGGCATGAACCAACTCGTTCCTGATCTGTGTATGTCATACTTTAAATTCATGGTTCCTCCCCGATTGTAGAACTGAGATTCCCCTAGATTCTCTTGACTGGGCTTTAGTGGTATGGCTGACCTTCCCCAGGGAGCGGCTTCCACAGACTACTTCATCTAATGCATCTCCTGGGTTCACCCCTCTGAAGTTCTTTAGCAAAATGGGTAGTAAGGTGCGGCAGGTAGCTAGCGCCTCTTGCTCCTGCCAGGGCGGTAGCAGCTGGGGCGGGAGAAAGAGAGCAGCTGTGGTGATGTTATTAGTCATTCCATGAAGAAATTGAGTTGATAAATAATGAAGCAGTGATGTTAGCAACACATGCTGTAGGTCAGATGACTCCGATGAAAAGCCCCAGTTAAGTGTGTATAATGGTTTGACAATATATACGCCGTCTCAAAACATCCTATTTTAAAATGGAAATTGGACTGTTCATGCAATCCTTAGCAAATATGCCAAGGCCGTTACCAAAGGGAGCCTGGCAATCTGAAAGATGATCTTTCTATTTAACGTGGCCCCGCCTCTCCCCTTCTCAGCCCCTGCTTAAACTCACTTTGTTTCCCTGTCCTTGCCTTTTCATTTTGTTAACTGTTTTGATTTGTAAAATACTATGCCTCGCACTACACTCCTTTATGAAGATTTACTGTGCTGTTCTTATCTTTCACCTTAAATCCTTGATAAGAGCATTTTAAAAATGAAATTGCTACCTGACACTATTATAAAATCTTGGCTGGCAGCCAAGGTAGAGACAGGATCTGGGGAGGAGGAAAAGGAGACTGGGCTGAGAGAAAGGAAAAGACTTTCATGAGAAGCTAATAGCACTTTTTCCCCCCTTTTTCTCCTTTGGATTGTGGAAGCCTTTAAAATTTTTTGATGAAGTATTATTATAGTGTTGTGATGCTGGGTACAGCTGCACATTATTGCTAGGGTCTGGGCAGTGAGAGCTTAGAACAATAAGAGTTTCCTTAGGCCAAGGTCATCCATACTGAAGATGAAGACTGTGCAAATGCTTTGCTGGTGGGGATTGGAACTGGGTGAAGTAGATGGATGGGTGGTTGGATGGGTGAGTAAGTGGATGGGTGACTGACTGAGAGCGGGTGAGTAGGAAGATGAATGGGTAAGTGGATGGATGGATGGGTGGATGGATGGATGGGTGGATGGATGGATGGGTGGATGGATGGGTGGGTGGATGGATGGATGGGTGGATGGATGGATGGGTGGATGGATGGATGGGTGGATGGATAGATGGATGGATGGATGGGTGGATGGATGGGTGGATAGGACGGATAGGTGAGTGGGTAGGTGCATGGACAGATAGATGAATGAATGGACAGAGATTGACAGTCACACTACATTTTTGACATCTGCCATATTTATCATTTGGAACATGTGTCTTTTCTAGCGCCAATCACCCTCCCCACTTCTGTGCCCTACACTGTTCCAAGCAGTATCTCCTGTAGTCACATACCCACAAATTAAAAAAAAAAAAAAAGGCCACTGTGACTGGCTGAGGAAGATTGAAAGGTTAGAGAGTTGGTTTGGTGGCATAGTGTGCATCCACAGAGGGTATCCATGATGGGGTGTGGGCCATCTGATAGCACAGACCCTTTATATTCTACTAAGAGCGATTTAATGATCTCTTATTAATTCCTGTGACTTGAAGACAGCCATTCTCCCCCCTATAATAGACCTCGTTAACCCATCTCTGTACTGACTGGCACTTTTATTATTATGAGGACTAGACTGGAGGACTTGAGTCTGGATGTTAGAATGACAGGCTTCCAAGTGTCTGGTGGAGAAGCGACTGTAGAGTGATGATCGCCTGTGGCAGTAATGGTGGCCACCGCCTGCTCTGGCACGGGCATTATTAGCTCTGAGTCTCCTGAGGGGACAATTCATGATGACCTGGTATTTACAGTCCTAGATGATGGGGGTAGGGACCAGGGAGGCAGCAGAAGGGGGCCCCCATCATCCCATCAGTGTGAGACAGCTGGGGTATGGCTCCTGGGTGCCAAGGCCACAGCCAGTGGGAGGCCCCATGTGGTGCTGGCGATTCCAGAGCGACGAAAGCCAGTTTATCAAACACCTCATGAAAAATACAAGCCATGACCAAAATGACTGCTTTGGGGGAACCGTCTTGTCTCCTTCTGCGTGGAGACTAGAGACAACCAGGCAAGGTTCAGTGGTGACGAATAAAGAAACGCTACTTTCCAAGCACAATCTTCTGTTCCCAGTCACTTTGCGGCAGACATTCAATCAAAATGCTAATAGCGCCGGCAACAAGGGACCGTGGTTATTGTAATACTAATTGATTGGTTGGAGGGTGGGTTTTGATAAGTACAGCTGAAGATTTCTGAAATATGATTCTCTTTAATTACTGGGATGCTAATAAAAAAGAACAAATGATTTAATGATGATTTCCGAGGTAATGGCTTAAAGATTTTGTTAGAGTTTAAAAATGAGATATGGTGACTATGTACCGTGGAGACAGCGCTGGTGGGTGGTGGTTGCCTTTCTCAAAAGCAGGCATGGTGTATAAGACCAGCTTGCCCTTTCAAGGCTGTGTTTGGGCAGTGGTCAAGGGTTCTCCAGGGTTGCCAGGGGTCTGATGGCTCTAGCTTGATGTTGCTTTTGCTGGGTTTTCCTGTGTGTGCTGGCCCATCTAAGGACTCTTCATGGCTCCCCCAGCTGACAAGCCTGCAGCCTGGGACAGAGTGATAACCCTAGCTCCAATTGTAGAAGTCCATCCTAGGCTTGAGGACCTTGCCTTTGTTTGGGACCACTAGACCCTTCCTGTGTTCCAGGCACGGTACTAGTGTCTAGCAGCACTAATGAGGAACAACATAAACCAAATCCTAGCCTGCTGTGAGCTCCTGTCCTCTGGGGGGGAAAGGGCTGTGCTTCCCATAATTTCAGAGTTGGTGGTCTAACTGAATGAAAAAAGTGCTCTCTCGTCCCGCATGTGCAAAGCCCGGGCTTCAGTCTCCACTGCTGCCAAGAAAACAAAGCAAAACATTCCTTCTGGTTCTGTTAGGTGCTAAGGAGATGATGTGGCAGGTAATGGTGAGGGTTCTTCTCCACTAAGGTGGGTGCTTGGGGGTGGCCTCTGTGAGGGAGGAGCCATTTGAGTTGGGAGGCAGAGACTCATGGGAAAGTTAATGGGCAAGGACTTGGCACACTGGATAGCACAGGGAGAAAGCCAGGGGCTGAGGTGGGGACCAGTGGACATGATGGAGAACTGGACAGGCTCGACATGAAGAGCTGGTGAGCCACACTGGGCATGTGGCTCTGCTCTCGAATGGCTCCACCGGCCCTAGAACTGAAGAGGGCGGGAGGGCCAGGTGTATGATGGGATATAGGGAGAACAGTTGGCCACCATCACAGAGCTTCAGTGGGTGCTTGGGCTGCAGCAGGGAGCTGGAGAGGCTGGCATCTGTGTTTTAAAGGCAAGACCGAATACTCCAGTAGACTGGATTGGGAGTTATGACTCAAACTCTGCACTCTTGGCAGCTGAGGGGATGGGGTTATTGGTGAATTTGGTAGATGGAATAGATTTTTAGAAGAAAGTCTGTTGTTCTGTTTGAAGTGCCCACAGAATCCATGTGGTAGTGTTTACTAGTTGGCTATGCCAGAAGTCTCTGGAGAATTAAAATTAAGCCACCCAGTTTTGCCTAAGGAAGGGGCTATCTCAGGCAAACTTGGAATAGAGTTGCTATTGGGAATAAAACAGGGAAATGTGGTCCACTTGGTTCCTTAAGCACTTCAGGTTTTCCAGCACTCAGAATTCCCTATGCGTGTCTTTTGTGGCTTGTCTTGAGGATTTGATGGAAGATGTTACATCCAATGCTTAGAAGTGTTACTGCCGGCTAGGGGAAGAGAAGCCGAGGCTGCATATCCAGTACACTGCTTGGTGCCATCCTCCCCAAGTGTTTGGAGGGCTCCACCGGCTGTGAAAGCCCTGGGAAACCAAAGCCCTGTCCACATCCCTCTTTTTCCATCCCCCAAGGGTGTCCAGCTTCAAGGTCTTTACTGTAAAGAGGGGGGCACATGTGGATCACAGAGGAGAGACTTGGGGTGGGTGCCAGTATGAAAAATTGGTGGGTTTTATTTTTGTTTTTAGAGAGAGCAGAAATCAGATTTGTATTACTGGGGTGGGAGTGGGGGCTTAATTGGGGCGGAGAGGCAGCAGTAGCCTTCCTTTCAATTTGTCAAGCTTTCTTTCAAAAGATCTGCCAAAGAAGAAAGGGTAATTAATAGGCTTGAAGTCATTTCCGATGTGTCAGGATTTCTGCCTCGCTTCCAAGTGATAATGCTGGCCGGCTCCAGGCCTCTGGGGAGCCTTCCGTCTTATTAACTTGTCTGGGAGAAACAGGGAGTGGGGACAGCTTGGGCCAGTGGGTGACGGGAAATAAAGATTTGTGGTGTAGTGAGCTGTAAACACCAGGGCCCAATAAGTTGAGGGGAACCTGAGTGGGTAGGAGAGGAGAGACATGCTCTCTGACCACACTTCAGCAGGGAGCCATGGCCTCCGTTTCCTGGGTCCCGTGGCCATCCGACCTTCTGAAAGAATCTTCAGTGCAACCGCAGGGAAGAAGGGAGCTCTAACGAGCAGCGTGTTGACGCGGAGGCAGCCATGTGTGTTCACTTCGTTTCTCCGGCTTCCTATGGTGGCTTAAAAGAAAATAATCTCCCACTGAAATGCTGCTTGGACTTCACAGTGGATAATTCGCTCCAGCCCTGGAAGTGATCTGCCCACACAGAGACCCCCACCCCCACCCTCCAGCTTTGGACTTCGTCAAAGACAGAGCTGTTACAGAGCATATTATTATGTGCCTGATTGTGTGTCTGAGACTTGGCCTGTTATAAGGGCCCGCTTCCTACCCTGGGGGTGTTTATGGGCTGAGAAAAGAAGCTGGCATCTGCTTGCAACAAACAGGTTGTCTTGTGCAGTGCCCACGACGGTGCAGGCAGTTTAGGTTTTGATTGTGTGTGTGGAGAAGGGATCATATTATACCTCCCGTTCTGGCTATTGCTCACTACCGTAGCTTCATTATAGTAGCGACCCGCCCTCCTCTCCTCCTTACCTCCATGTCCTCATCTGCCTTTATTTTCAGGAGAGAGAAAGAAAGACTGGACGTTCCGAAACGAACATTGACAGTCTGCCATTCCGTTTTTCCAGTAGACAGTTGATAGAAACTAAGTCACTGAGCCAAGGTCACACAACCAGTGTGAGGCAGAGACTAGATGGATAATGGGCCAAGCCATCCTGCTGGGTGGTAACTCCTTGACCTTCATGATGGACTTTTGGGCGAAGGCCCCTGCAGTTGACCTAGAGGTTAGCTGACAAAGAAGGCCCTACAGAGGCAGAGGAAGGAATGTACCAGTGGTCTTGCAGTGGATGGGGGCTCTAACTGAGGGGGGGAGGCTCAGAAAGAAGCTGGCATTGGCATCCCAGTGTTTGAAACAGTCTTGACACCTGAGCAGGGACAGCATCTTCTTCTCTGGCCAAGGTCACCTCTGGGAGGGTAGGCCACCCTTGCTATTCCCGTTCCACCACCAGCCTCAGATGGTGAGCACATCTCTGCTAAGCCAGCTGAGATCTCACCAGCACGGGCTAGATGCCCCAGCCAGAAGCATCTTTGTAAGCCCTGGGGGGGGTGGAAGGGGAAGCCTCTGGACTAAGCTCAGGGTGGGATTGGATGCCCGGCTGGCAGCAAGAGAATAACAGGAACCTAGGGAGGGTGAAGTCCCAGCCACCTTCAGGGCCCTACAAGTGCGTGTGTCCTTGGTGTGGGAAAAGCAGGTCTGCAGTGGGCTGTCGGGGGGGAGGGGGGGACACCCGCCACCCACACACTTGTGTTTTCATGTAGTCTAAAGCAGCCATGTTTGAGGTCTTTTGGGGTTACAGGGGAAGAAAGCAATGTCTTGTTTTCTTTCTTTAATCTTTTTGTTTTAACATTAGTCTCCTTTTGCCTTTTCCCAATGAATTCCCTGCTCTTTCTTCCCAACCTCCCTTGTCTTTGTCTGAGTCCGAAGCCTAGATGGCCAGTGGTAAAAATTTTCCACTCAGGCAGGAGGGGCCTCTCAGGGCAGCTGCCTTCTTGCTGAAGAGCCCAGACCAGGGCTTCAGTTTGCAAGGCTGATGCACACGTGCACACCCTCACAGCCCTCTGCCTCCTGTCAAATCTCTCTCTTCTCTTTTTTTCTGCCTTTCTGCTCTCCTCCTTCCCTCCCTCCCTTTCCTTTTATTGTACTAGGGGTTAAACTCAGGACCCCCTGCATGACAGGCAAGAACCCCACCACTGAACCACATCCTTAGCCCCTTTCCATGATTTTATTTTGAGATAGGGTCTCATTAAGTTGCCCAGATGGGCCTTGAACTTGTGATCTTCTTGCCTCAATTTTCAAAGTGGCTGGCATCACAGTCCCGTGTCTTTTCCTTTTTCTCCCCCACTTCCCAACTCTCTGCATCTCTCTGCCTCTCTCTCACAGCACACACCATACCACACACACCCCACGCACCCCCCCCCCCCCCACATAGGATCTCACTGTGTAGCTCAGGCTGGCCTTGAACTTATGTCACTCCTCTCGACTCAACGTCCTGCATGCAGGGATTGTAGCCATGTACCACTCTCCTGACTCAGGTGGCATTTCCCCATTAAACCAAAAATTGTAAGCTGAGCAAATCAACAAGGCCTCACCTTCCTACCAGGCAGCACACTGATAGGAGAAGTTGGTAGGCTGTAGACTGGGGTGTGTGTGGTCTGAGCTTTGTGAACATGATGGAGCAGGGGAGCAAGGGGCTATAGAGAGTCTGAAGACGGGTACATAAGGCATGGTGGTGGTAGCCCAAGGGAGGTCACAGCTGAGTTGGGAACTGACTTGCGGCCAAGAGTAGACATTGGCAACGCTGGCTGCTGCTCACTATTTTGATTCTTGATGCACGCGCTGGCATTTTTACCTTCCTCCCTCACCCCACTGGTGCTTCACACATAGCTTCCAGGAGCAAGACTTGAAGTTAATAACAAGATGTCTGATTGGGTCAGGGATTTCCTCTGGGCTCTGGAGGTGGAGAGGTTTTCCAGGCTGCAGATGCAAGGCAGGAAATGGTGGGGCCTCCAGCCATAGGCCGGGGCAGATGCCCATGCCGAACACTCCAGAACAAACGCATCAGACAGGAGCTGTCTCCTCCAGTTCCCACCTCACCCCTGTCACTATGATCAGGCCAATAGCTCACCTTCCCTGGCTCTCTAACCTTCCAGAAGTGCTGGCTCCTACTCTTCTTGCTGCCCTGAGTATTAGAGCACTCTCATGTTACAACAGAGAGGCCTAGCTAGCATCCTATGACCAAGCTCCAGAGGACCCAGGCATGTGACCTTCAGCATGTCACTGCACATATTTCCACTCTTGCTGAGCCACTAGACCTTGAGATTTTTACTGTCTGTGACACAGAATAGCCCACGTGGCTCATGAAGGAGTTGCCGCTGTTTAATTAAGTTCAGAGTCGTGTTCACTGGCCTGTAATTCCTAAGTCCATTCTACAAGGGTCCTGAGAGCTGAGTTTGCACCCTAACCCCGACTTCCCTGTTGCCCTAGTGCACCCAGACCCTCTCTAGCCTGGACCTGAAGTGACAAGCCAGACACCAGGAGTCACTAATTTGAAGTGTTGTGTGCTTTTCTGAAGGGTCTTGGCTAAGGGCCTCCCTAACTTCTTTTCCCAAAAACAACTAGCTTCCCGTCTTAGACAGTCAGACCCATTGGAAGTAATGGACCGTACTTAGTATATTGCAAAGTAGGATCAGAAATGGCCTGCTTGCAGACTAGGCCTTCTTCTCCCACCTCCCCCGCACAGGGCCAAGCTTCTAATGGCTGGCTCTTCAGTTAAGCCGCTGAGATTGGACTGGCCTGAGGGCTCAGGGCTGAGGACCTGGGTCGGGGTGTGTGTGTGTGTGTGTGTGTATGTGTTTGGGGGGGGAGGGTATGTGCCTGGACTCTGCTAGCTCAAAATTGCCCCTTTGAAGCTGTTTGGGGAGCAGAAGCGGCTGTTAGTATATTGGCTTTTGCTTGCATACTTTTTTCAAACTTCAGCTACAGGTCTTCTTAGATGCCTAGCTGGCTTTTGATTTTTCTGCAACATAAGATGAATGGGATTTGGTAGGAGGGGGAGTGGGAAACTTTTTTCCTCTCTCCACTTCCACTGTGGCCCTGGTGCTGGCTTTGAAATGCCTTCCATGACATGCAAAGGGTAAAGGAATGGGTGGAATACCTTTAGGTTCTCTCTCTCTCTCTCCCCCCCCTCTCGCTCTCCCCCCTCCTCGCTCTTCCTCCCCTCCCTTCTCTTCCTCCCCTTCCCCCTTTTCTCTCTTCCTCTTTTCCATTTTTCTTCTCCTCCTCCCTTTCTCCCTCCTCCCAAAACTCCTAAAATGTACTGGAATCTATCTTCCCTCTCAATCATCTGTCCAGTCTCATCACAGAGGGCCAGAGCAGAGGGTACACAGGCAGCCTGGCCGGCAGCCTTTGTGGCTGTCCTTCTGGCTGGCCAGGAGATAACTGCTTTTGAAAGTTTCATTTATCTGGAGAGAGCAGCGTGGCCAGAGAGGGCGTGAGGAGGAGAGTGCCGGCGGCCCTTCTGTGATGAATGGATTGGAAACTTTCCTTGTGAAGCAAAGGCAACCCACAAGTTTGTCTCTTTCAGGAGAAGAAGAAATTGAAAGTGAAGCTCTAGAGAGATAAGTTTTTTTTTCCCCTTCCAATCTGGTGCTTCATGTAGGCTTAACGATTTTAGGAAGGCCCGGCAAATGGCAGAGACCTCAATTTTCCCCCTTTCTGGGCTCTCCCTAACTAGAGAGGTTTGCAAAGCTTAAAGGGATTAATGCTCTTTAAACCTCGGCACTGCTCCTCATGGGATCGGGTGCTAATAAAGATGTACCAGCCTAGAAGGGTTGGTAAACACTGCTTTGTTGCCACGGCAACAGGCGAAGCAAGATCTACACCAAGTATTGCTAACAAGGGTCCTTATGATCAAGAGTTTAAGGGTGGGGGTAGTGGGGGGGGCAGTTCTTAAAAATGCAAAGAGTCTTGGTGAGGTAATTAGACTTGGTGTTCTCAAAGTAAATTTATAGTTTTACAGGGCACTGCTAGAGAGCCTTGTTGCTTGCAAAGTCAGCCCCCTTCAAGTACAGTGAACAGCATCGTCGCTGAGAGCCTACAGCATCTGCTGCCACTTGCTCTCACAAGGCCGGGGCTTTGCATCCTGAGATATCTTTCCCCCCCCACCTCCCACCTCCTCAACAAGTCGACTACATGCACACCCTCACTTGGGGCTCAAGAGAAAGACCTACTGCCTGCCTTCTTGGTGTTCAAAGCTACTAGAGGGCTGTTCTGCACCTGCCTGCCCTCCAAAATGGAAAACAGCCCCCACGAGTGGGAAACAAGGCGAGGATGCGCCCTTGTTCTGCCTCAGACTATCTACACACTGGCCCCGGTCAGTATAGATGTGCCTATTTCCCAGGTGGAGGGACAAAGGTTAAAGGGACTTTCAAGCAGGTACTGGAACTGGGGATTGAACCCAGGTGTGTCTGCGGTGCCCCCAACCTTGAGCTCTTTCCCCACCCCCACCCCCATAACTTGTGTAGACTCCCATCCGTCCTGTCCCTGCTGCCTGCGTTATGGTCATTCTCTTCTCAGGAGTGTCCCCTCATGCTGTTGCCCTCTGCTGTATCTGCACACTGACGGTTTAGGCTTCTCTGCGTGCTTTAAAGTTCTGTGCATAGTGAGTGAAGCGCAGGGCCTCCCTAAGTGGTGGTGAGCTTGCTAGCCTCGGCTTCCCAGCCCCCACCTACCCTACTGGGAGAAGGTGCTGCTCAGCTACGCCTGAGGACTTGCCCTGTAGCATCTCCAGTCTGCCCTGTGATGGGATGCTGCTTCGGAGGACACTCTACCCTCAAGCCTGCCTCCACCCACCCCTCCCAGAGCTGTCTCTCAGATCCTGTTGTGTCCTGACACCCCTGTTTGGCCTCCAGGGTGCTGCTGCTCAGGACTGGCCTCTACCTGCTGCCTCCTCATCTGCCTGTGTGCCTGTAATCCTTGAATATGAGGCTATCCCTCCTTGTCCTTGGGCCAATTCCTAAAAGCCGTAAGGTGTGTGCCCCCTTCCTCCTGGCATCCTTGGCATCTTTTGTTCACTCTCAACACTCCCCCACACACTCTCCACCCCCGTTACTGTAAAACCTAAAGGACGGAGTCATGTTCTATCTTTCCATCCCCAGCACTTGGGATGTAAACAGGTGCTTGATAATTACTTATTAGAAGAATGAGTAAAAATTCAGACCAACTAGGTTACCATGACAACAGATGCCTCACTCTTTGGAGATCCCAAGGTTACAGGGCCACCTTCTTGAACCCCACCCGGACTCCCCATCCCCGACAGCCAGGACAGGATGCCCAACCTCAGACCTACCATTTTGTATTGTGACTACTAAACGCCGAATGAAATCTCAGGACCACCTAAGAAGATCATGCCTTGCACTTTGCCCTTAGGGCTCATGATAGCACGTGGTCTGAGTTTTGTTGCTTTTGGATTTCTTTCT
The DNA here is from genome assembly GCA_907169655.1 of Acomys percivali. Taxonomy (NCBI): domain Eukaryota; kingdom Metazoa; phylum Chordata; class Mammalia; order Rodentia; family Muridae; genus Acomys; species Acomys percivali. Next base: position 31,808,606 of record OU015746.1, read on the forward strand.
TGTTGATAAACTTAGAATCGGACTGGAACCGAGTGGGGTTTATTCTCTAGTAGACATCAGGAATGTAATGATAAACACTGTTCGTCGGCTTCTTTTCCCTTCTTCCCACAGTATCAGTTTTCTCATTGAATTTGAGAAGCAATAGCAATTGATTAAGTTGCAGCGGAGCTTGCCCTAAAAGGAAATGATTGATAATCCGTTTAGGTCTGGCTTGCTTGCTTTTCCCCTCCTGATTTCCTTGGCCACTTTTTCAATTACGAACTGTATTTAGCTTGGTTTGCGCGTCGTAACTCATTTCCCCTTCCTCTAGGATCTGTGGGGAAGTTGTAATGCAATGTTGAAGTAGTGACATCTAATTATTTCCTTGAGACATCAGTTAGAAATGCAAGAATACATCTTCCTTGAGGTGGACAGTCTGGGGACTTGGTGCTGTGAGGTAGAACACGGCTGTGCCAACCTCTGTCTTGCCAATAGGAGGGAACTGAGGGCATGGTGTGATGTCACAGCCTCCTGGTCACTGGGACTCAGGAAAAAAGAACAGATAGCCTGTGAGGGCTTGATTTCCCAAGTTGACCAAGTGGTCATTCTCCCATGGCCATCAAGTGCACTTCAGTCATCTTCCTAGTAGGAAAAAAATTGTGCAGTGGCTCTGAGAAAGACACACCATTTCCTTCAGAGACGTGTCCACCCCCTCTTTCCCTCTCCCTCCCTTCTTCCCTGGACCATACTAGGGAATGAAACCTAAAGCCTTACACACGCTAAGCATTGTTCTCCCACTATGCTGCATCACCAACTTTTTCTCTTTAAGGGGTCTGCCTACAGTGCCCAGGCTAGCCTCACACTCACCCTTAATGCCCCAGCCTATTGTAAAGCTGGTAGCAGAGAGATGGTCCTCTAGGCCCAGGCCCTTTACTCATATATTGGAGAAGCTTGACCGTTCCCAAGGTTCTCTCACTGTCCAGTTTCCAAAGCTTGCAGTTCTCTCAAGAGAAGTTAAGTGCCTTTCTACGTGTCCCCTCCTTGACTCATGGGTATGCAGTATCAGCCCTTGTTGGTGTCTGGGTGCGTATACTGTCATGGCCACCTTGGCCAAGTGAGTGGTTTTCCTGTTTCCCAGATGGACAGAAGAGAACTAGAAATGGTGGAGTGCCTTGTCTAGGATCTTGGTGAGTGGAGCTGAGTACACCCTTGGGATATGGAGGGTGCTTTACAGAAGCATGCCTCATCTCTGCCCGGGGAGTGAAATAAACGGACAGCACGTCTGTGCATCATCTTTCTGGGAATGCAGAGATGAGGTCATTCAGGCCCAGGGTGCTGGGAAGACTTCCTCTTTTTCAGCAGGGCCAGGCTAGCAGGTGAGGCTGTGGGTGGGAAAAGGGGAGCCTGTGCTTTCTTCATATGCTTCCTGCAGGAAGAGAGCAAGAGTTGACGAGTACATTAATTTGGATTGACTCTTGGGAGGCCAGAAATTATTCTAGGAATAAACAAAAACAAAAATCAACAACATAGGAAGCAGACAGGAACAGGAAGCTTTTTCCAAGGCATCATGGTGGATGGAGCCAAGGCACGTTCTCTCTCTCTCTCTTCTCTCTCCTCTCTCTCTTGCCAAGCCTCCATCTTGTCTAAGATTACCTTGGTTTGGAGTGAATTGAGTAATATCAAACAGCACTCAGCTCACTTGTAAGCCACTTTCCCCTCCATGCAGACTCTCCCTGGCAAGATATGTACCCATGCACAGGCTCACTGTCCCCACAGCCCTAGACTAGTCTATCCACTCTAAGACAAGGCTCTGTGGCTTAACTCCCTCGCCCCCAACCACTCTCCATTTGGTTGGGGAAGCAGAGGACTCACAGGATGTCTCATGAGATAGCCAAGACCCCAGTTGCCAGCCTGCATAGATTGAGGAGAAACACCCACAGCTTTGGTCAGAGTTAATGAAACATCAGTACAGTTTTCCTGGACACTGACACTTCTTCTAGGTGTTTGCTAAGTCAGCAGATAATCAGCATTCTGGAGCTAGCCCCCCAGGCCCCGGTACCCCCATGCAGCGGCTCCTTTTGCCCTCCGCAGCTCCTTCTTTTTCATGATGCATTTTGTCAGGAAGGATAAGGTCATAACCGTGGGCATCCTGTCAGAGCACCCTCCTGTGTTCCATGAGTGCTGGTGATGGGGCTTACCTTCTGCTGGTATGGGGAACAACTGACAGAATATTTAAATGAAGGGGGAAAGGACATGCTGAGACGACAGAGAAACCCCTCATGGCTATGGTCGGCATATTCACCACCTCCGTAATTAAACCTAGTCAGCACGGCCATTTCTGGGTACCACATGGCCTTTCAAGGGAAGACGAGCCCTCCATAAGCGGCCTGAGAACAGAACTGTAAAAACACAGTTAGCGATGTAGAGCTATAAATAAAGATCATTGCTTCTCTTCTGCAGCCCTGCTGTCAGGTCCTGTGTCCTGGCGTGAGTGAGTGAGTTGGGGAAAGAGGGTTTACAAGACAGCATTACTTCCTATGGTTTTTCCTGACCTAGGTCTCAGTAAAAATGATGGAAGATGCAGCCCTTCCTAGCAAGTTGTCTTTGGTACCCAATTCCCTGTGACTAATGCACCCCTGTTCTGTTGGCTCCAGGGAAGGAGGCAAGCTTATCTTGTTTCTGTAGAAATGGGGTGGGAAGACAGGAAACTCATCACTCTACCCAGGCCAGGTGAGAACGGCTGCCTTGTTGAGTGGACACGTGACTTCCCTGACACCTAGCTGATGAAACAAGGAAATGGTAGTGAGACCAGTACCTCAGTTTCCCCATTCTCTAGGCAAGCTGGATTGCACATCTAAGGAAGCAGGCATGGGGATCTCTTTTTCTTATACTGCCTGCTATTTGGTGGTGGTACAGTGACCCCATGACCTAGAAGAAACCAAGCAAGGCATTGAAACCAGAGCCTGAGGGGGAGACATGCCACTGTGGTGGGCCTGGGTACCACTGAGGTGGTAGATTGACGCTTGATGCTATCCCATTATCCACCTGCCCAATGTGAGGCGTATCCTCCTCAGAAGTGTAGATACACACACACACACACACACACACACACACACACACACACACACACACACACACACACACCCCTTACCACAGAAACCCCTCTGCCTCCGCTCTCATCTAGCTGTCCTCCCTCCCTAGCGTCTCCATTTCTGTGCAGTTCATACTGAGATAGTCCACCTGACCTGTGCTGGCACCTGTCGGCCAGAGGCTGTCCCGCCTCTGCTCGTCCCTGACCTTTCATCCAAGCTGCAAACATACAGCAGGAAGAACTGTTTGCCCAGACACTTCTCTTGGCTCCCCGGGTCCCTGGCTGGGTAGGAGGCCATGTTTGTGAGGGTGCACAGGCACAAGGCCAAGAGGTAGGAAGCCAAAGGGAAGCACAAAAAGTGGGGCGCACACACACAGCCTGGCACTTTGAGAAGTGGTGGCACATGTCACCGTTCTGAGGCCATACCCCTTTATCCAGAGGGATCTGGCAGCATTTCTAACCAGAACTGTATAGGTCAGGTTACGCCTGAGATTTGTTTGGAGTTCAGGACCTTCACCTCTAGAGAGGTCTGGTTCATTCATCGTTTGAATTTGCAGCTCTGGAGCCCAGTAAAGGTGTGTTCAATTTCTAGCACTTTCCACATTTCTACATGGTCCTCTTTACCTTTCTAAGTCTCAGTATCCTTATCTGTAAAATGGGCATAAGAGTACATCTTTAGATGATAGCTGCTGTAGATTACATGGGAACATATATAAAGATGGGTAGGCATGCCTAGTGGTTATAGCTGTCATTTTCATCCATACTTCCAGCCACCCACTCACCCATCTATCCATCTGCTAGTCCATCCATCTGTGCATTCAGTAAGCAGTGCTGTGTGTCAACAACTGGGCATCCCAGATCGCTGGGAAATGATTCGTGCTTTGGAAGCTGTCTCTCTCTAGCTGTGGACGTACAGGGCTGCCTGACAGAGCCTTCTTAGAGCAGTGTTGTCATGGTGGACATTGGTGAGCCAGCTTTCCAATAGAGTGCACTGCCTACTGCACGTGCTGGCCAGCTCTCGGGAGAGTAAAGACATCCCTTATGAAGGTTCTTTTGGGGGCGGGGGAATGCTTGTGTTCTTATTTCACCACCATCAAAGCAGGCAAGTCACTGCTAACACTGTAGCTGGCTGGCAGGAACAGGTCAGACCCTCCGCCTGCATAAGCAATAGATATGCCTTGCTTATGAACTGTGTACAGATTCAGACCAGTGGCTGCAAGGCCCCACAGGCTACTGCTGTGTGTTCCTCCCGCTGCTTCTATGGAAGGTCTGTCCCTCCCTAGCTCTGCATTGGGCAGTGGGGGGAGGGGGGAATTGGGTCTCTCTCTCTCTCTCCCCCTGTTTTATTAGCATCTGTTAATTATACAAAATATGTTTCATTATGATACTTTCCTACATGTACATAATGAGTTTTGATCATATTCACTTCCTGGTTACTCTCACTTGTGCCCCTCCCCCATACTGGCTATATCTCTTCCTCTTCCAGCTACTAGCCTCTTCTCCCTCCCCCTCCCCCTCTCTCTGCGCCTGTGTGTGTGTGTGTGTGTGTGTGTGTGTGTGTGTGTGTGAGAGAGAGAGAGAGAGAGAGAGAGAGAGAGAGAGAGAGAGAGAGAGGGAGGGAGGGAGGGGGGGAAGGGAGGGAGGGAGGGAGGGGGAGAGTCGTTTTGCTATTTACAAGAACACGTGTACCTTACTAGTGGCTACACCCTGAAGAAAAATATCTTTCCCTCTGCCATCAACTACCGATAAATCCTTAGAGATGGATGGACGTAACACCCTGAGCTGCATCGCTCTTCCGTGACAGGTGTGGACTGATTGACGCAGTCTTGTACAGGTAGTCACAGCTGCCTTAAGCTGAAGAGTACAAAAGCCGTGGCGTTGCTGGAACTCAGCATTCCACACCACCTCTCCACTTCGTCCACTTTTTCCTGCGGCTTCTTCTTTGGTATTCTCCAGACCTTAGAGAGAGTGCTATGGATGTCCTGCTTTTCACTAGACGGTCAGCAGCTATTGGTTCTCTGTACTTTGACTAGTGCTGAGTCTCTGATGTCACTGCCGATCACTATAACAAGACGCTTCTCTGACCAAAGCTGACAGGAACATTAATCTATGGACATAAACATAATTAGTTAGAAGGCAACTTGACAGACCATGATGTCCCATTTAGCAAAATAACAGCAGTAAGTAGATAGTACCTATGGCCAGGTTTATAGTACCTGCAGGACATGATTCCCGCTTTGGAGCAGGCATCAAATCCGATCAGGAAGTGGTTGGCTACCCCAATAACGGACTTGCCACTATTACCCCAGTGAGCTCATCTGGCTGAGAATTGTTGCAGACAGGGTCCATAACTGAATAAGAATGTTGATGACAATTCTCCCTCAGCAGTTTGCATGACATCTTATGGCAGCAGGAAGGGAAAGTCTCTTTTTACAGATGGGGGAAAAATGAGAGCAGATAAGGCTTTGGTCCAAGGTCCCCAGAAAAGCCAACGTGGAGCTAAAAAGGAAGTTCAGCTCGATGTAGAGCCCCAAAGCCTACCTCTCTCCCATTGCATGGTCTGCTTTTACATATAGTGTGCCAGGCCAACACAAAGCCATTTCAAATGAGCGCCTGTCCCTCCCGGTGTAGCCCGTGATCTTCCAAATTTTAATATGCCTGTGATGGCCACTGGTAATTAGAGTCTGTTTCCCTGTTACCTCCCTCCATCTCTGTGTCTGTCTAACTCTCTCATAGGTGCATATTACACACACACACACACACACACACACACACACACACACACACACACACAGACACACCATGCTCACTTTGTGTGGAAATGAACACTGCTCCCTGAATGCGGGGTCAGTGTTTTCCATCCTTCTTATACTCTTTCAGAGGATGCAGTCGTTAAGGAATTCGGCAAAGATCTCGTTGTCTGGCCTGTTACACGCTCCACTGAACAGTCTACCTGAGCCAGAAGGGGCCTGGTGTCTCCTGTGATGCGTGTCACATTTCCTGAGCGCAGCAGCAGAACAGGACTTCTTCCTGAGTGGCAGCCCCCCCACCACAGTGGCTCGCGGTGCAGCTTGACTGTTGTCTCAGGGCACAAAGGCTCCTGTGGCCCTACCATTGGTCCTTTCCCCTGGGCAAGAGGCATGCCCTGTGTTTGTGGCTCTCTTGCCACAGCGGAGCACACAGATGGCTGGGTTTGAATGAATGCAAAAGTAATTAAGAACTGCCCAGAAGGTCACCTTGGGTGGGCCTAGGCATCTCGAGGCTCCTACTACTAATTGCTATGGTGATGGCCTGGCCTTGGGGGTCCCTTGCTTTTTGTGACCTCAGATTCTTTTCCTTTAGTTGGGGCATTTCAGGATGTGTGGGTCCTCCTACTAGAGAAGATCTAGGATGGCTGGGCTTCCGTGGGCCCATGCAAGTAAACACTGATGGTCAGGAAGACAGCAAGAGTAGAAGCCCCAGGTGTGTGTCCCTCGGTCCAGCTTGACTCACGTCACAGATGGCCAGCATCGGTGTGGAGTCTAAAGGTGGCGCTCCGTTGGGGGCGTACTGTCCTATTGAGAAGCCACTTGTCTCTCCCAATATTCTCTCCTTCCATTCTTCCCCAACTTGATCCCTCCTCTCCCTGCCCCCACCCACCCCTAGTCCACCCACAACATCTATCTCCCCAACCCAGGGAGATCCATGCATCCCAGCCTGCGCCCTCCTTGTTACTTAGCATCTCTGGCTCTGTGGATTGTGGCGTGATTATCCTTTGCTTTACAGTTAATGTCTACTTCTAAGTGAGTACATGCCATGTTTGTCTTTCTGGGTCTGGATTACCTCGCTCAGGATGATCCATTCTTCAGTCGAGGGACATGTAGGTTGTTTCCCATTTCTGGCTATTATGAATAAAGCTGCTGTGAACATGGTAGAGCAAGTGTCTTTTGCGTGTATGTCCAGGAGTGGTATTTGGTTTAAGTGTGGCCCTTTCGTGGCGAATGGGAGTCCCGGTAAGTGTGTGACTGATACTGAATGCGCTCTTTCGTTCAGTGTGTGATGTAGGCCCACCCTGTGCACTGTGTGCACCATCATGAGCCCTGTATTCCCCGAAAAGATGCCTCTTGGTGCCAGCCATGATGCCATGGGTCGTTAGTTACCTCTCTGGGTGTATGTCTTGTTCCAGCAATTTCATTAACAACAAGTGTTGATGGGAGAACCCCACAGTGCCAGGTGCTGTCTGAAGTGCCTTATGCACATTTAATGTGAGCCTTATTTAATCCTCACAGAGCTTCCCTCCGATAGGTGAGGACCTTGAGACTCAAGGGCTGCTTCTTAGCAAAGGCCGTGCAAGTGTGTATCCGTGACAGCCTGACTCTGAGCCAGGGTGCCTGGTGTTGGACTGCGCCACCCGGCTTTACATCCTAGGAGTTTTTGTGTGGTCCGCTGCACCCACATGGTACGGATGCTTCTGAAGGGAGAAGAGTTCCCATTAGCTGTAGGACAAGTAGGACATTAAAGTCTCCTCACGGTTCCCTTCCACGTCATCTTCCCAGCAGTGCCACTTGTTCCACCCCTGGCTCTTGAGCCATGTCACGTCACCTGTCCGACCTCTGGGCACCATGCTTCTGGGGGCGGGGCTCTCAGCTTTACACTGCCCTCTCTTTCCTCTCAGACTGCACCCCCGACCTCTTTGGTGCCTGGAGTCTTTTTGTCCCATACTCTGCTTGGATGAACCAACGGGCAGGTGATCCCTGCCTGAAGTCCCCCAGCTTCTGTGTGGACCACCACCCTTTCCTTTGTCGCATTTATCCCATCTTACCTGGATTCGTGTTGGGACTGTTTATTCCTCTCCTGCTAAGGACAGGACCTCTCCAAAGTCAGGGACACACTGTTGCCGATCCCTCCCCCACAGCCTGGCTCTGGGAACCGGCAAGTAGGGTTCCTCTGAGCAGCTTCACGGGGCAGTGAACACTGTATCTGCTTATTCCCCCGGAGCAGGGGAGGAGGTGGTGTTTCACACAGATGCCCCCTTCTTGCTATTCTCCTCTTTTCCAGACTCCCTGGGTTTGGTGAAAATTGGCTGTAGTCATGAGATACCCCCGTTGCCTCCAAAATAACGTGCTTACTTTCCCAGGGAGAGTAGCAATTTGTGAGGAGCGGATGGAAGAAGTAAAAGCCCCTCTCCTCCTTTCAGCAGCCTGCGCCTCTTGCTCAGACACTTGGGCAGATCCCTAAAGGCGTCCTCACAGACTCGAGATTTCGGGGGGGGGGAATGTGAAGATGTCGCATCGCAGATAGGGGTCAAGGTAGAACAGCCTTTTGGGTTTTCTCTGGCTTGGAGAAATTGAGAAGTGGCCCAGAGGGCCTTGGGGCTGAAGCTGCAGCGCTGGTCCTTGAAGGATGAGCTCCATTCTCAGGACCAAGACCCACTTAGACATGGAAACAAACACGGCAGGGCAATGCATACTTGAGGCTCCGTGTAAGTTAATTCCTCTTGGCGCAGCCCCAGATATCTTGATTAATGGCCTGTGAAGTGCTGAGATATCTTGATAATGTACATTTTACATTTGATTATATAATCAATTATGTTTTTCCTAATAAAATTTAAAATGAGCCACAAAAATAAAAAAGCTATGAAAAGGCTGAACCACCTATCAAAAGGAAAATGTCTCTAGATGCTTTAGCACGGCCCCTTTGTGCCATGACTTGGATGTAGGTGTCTCCAGGTACTGAGGCCAGGTGGCTACTCTGTCTCCCCGTGCCCGGGGTGAAGTATCATTTCAGGGCACAGATGTAGCATGGCTTTGCTTTGAGAACGCTTTTATTTGCTTCAACACTGAGAGGATGAGAATTCGGCTCAACCCATGCAGCTCAGGGCCGAAATGAGAAGAGAACTCAGCGGAACCAGGCTTGCCGGGGAGGCTGCCACCGATCTGGTCCGTGGCCAGCAGCTGCTTTCTGAAACAATGAAAGGAAAGGTGTTCAGAGGCACACAGAGGGCCTCGTAGAGCCAATTACGAGTGTGGCTTTCTCTGCCTGTCTCCACAGCAGCGGTGCCTGCTGCGGAGGTGACAGCGTTTAATAGAAGAGGCATGCTCAGACCCATCCTTCCAGGGTGCGCAGAGAAGGACCCGAGGGCTGTTCTGATCAATACCCAAGAGGGTGATGTCTCTCCAAGGACGCTCGCACAGCACAGGGAACACGGGGGAGTAGGGGACAAATGCTCATTTGTGTCAGTGGACGGAAGGGTCTTTTCCAAACAATCCATTCTGTCCCGCAGTCAAGCCGCTGCGGCATTTTCATTCCCGTTTAAAACATTGCTATCAACCAGTTGGAATATAAGCCCAGAGTATCGCAGGGAGTAATCTAATTAGTATGAAGTCAATTCAGTTGCTCCTTTTGTATCTCGTGATTAAATAAGTGGGGAAAATGGCTTGAAAATTAGGTGCTAGAACGACCCAATTACATTTCTGTAGCTTTTTGTATTCAATTTCATAAACAATTTTGCTCTTCGATGGTTAATCAGTGAATGCCTTTTTCCAGTTTGAAAAGCACTTTTGAAATTATAATGCAATTAAATTGTGTGTGGATGTTCTGGCATAGCGAGTGTGAAAGCCGGGGGCTTGGCAGGCCGCCATGTTGTACCTTGACTGTAGTGAGTCCCCAGGCTGGCAGCTTGCGAGTGTCATTCATAATATTGTCCATGCTGGGTTACTATAAAGTACAGCTGCCTTAACTGGCAGTTAACCAGCGACCGCCAGTCCCCTCTCTTGAGCGAGGCTTGTTTGCCTCGTGCAACAGGGCTGTGCCCAGAGGTGATGGAACGGCAGGGCTTCTCCTAAGGGTTTGCTAGCCGCTGGGACGTTCGCTGTCTTCCTAATGGATGAAGCTGCTGCCTGAGAGGTGATCTGCTTATGTGTCCCCCAAAGAAGGACAGAATGAGTTTGTCCTTCAGCAGACTGGCCCTGAGTGTGTGTCTGTCTAGTAGTAACACGTTATGGGAAGTGGGTTCGGAGGCTATAGAAGTCCCTGGAGCATCTTCCTGAACCCCTGCAGGAACCCCACACAGGCATATCAGTGCCCGTGTCTGATGGCTGAAGGCACGATGCATCTCCAGGGTCAGTGGCTTCCCAGGAGTAGTGCCTCTGAGCTTGGGGCCTCAGTTAAGTTCCAGAAGCTGTGGTTTTCATCACCTCTGTACCTGGTGGACAAGAGGGAAGGTCGTTTATGGGTGGGAGCTGGGTGCAAGAATGCAACAGTCTCTGGGAAGGAGGTAGAACAAGTTCAATTTTTTTAACCAATATATTTTATTAACAACTTAGTGACTGAGCATACGTCACTTATAACCCGACTAACCAAAACAATAGGAAATGAGGATTAATGGACACAATAACAAAACTGTAAGGATATCAGCTCCGAGGACCAATTCTCCTGGCACAATCAGCAGGATTTCTTCTGCTGGAACCTAGAGTAACCAGAACCCAGAACCTCAGCAGAAGCCAGAGCCCCAAAGCCTTCCCTCCAGCGGTTCTCTCTAGGAGTGTCTCGAAGTGCAGCGATGAACAGCCAAAACTATCCCAAGTCTCCAAAAAGCCTCGCCTCCAGTTCTAGGCTCATTTATATATCTCCTCACAGAGTCTGTTCACGGGATCTTTTCAGCTGGCAACAATCAAGCTCCCGCATGAGGTGGTCGGTCTTCTAGTGGATTAACCTCACCTGTTCTCTCACAAGACTGTTCCAATCCCGCACTTGGAATCCTAAAAAACAGGTTTATCTCTCCTTCACACAGGCCTTCTGATTCCAGAGATAGACACCTAGGAGGGAAGGCTGTATGAGAAGCTGAGTGTGCTAAAGCCATTGTGTAGTGTTGTTTCTACTTCTTTAGACATTTGAATGTGTGTTGGAATGATCTGTTGTGCTATACAAAGATAAAACATTGACCCAAGAAGATTGGGATCTGAAGACCCCCAAGGCAGACACTAGCCCTTGCACAATCCAGTGGCTCACCCTTTTCCCATCCTCAAATCTCTCTGCAGTCAATAGCAAACGCTGTCATGCCTCTAGTGACTGGAGATACAAAGTAAAGAAGGTAGGATCGCCCCCCTTCCCCCTGCCAGGGGAGCCCCACATGCCCTCACACTAGGAAGGAAGTAATTGGATCACTCTGACTCTCAACTTTCTTAGTGGCTTTTTATGGCCCAGCTCCTAGCCATTGACACCTAACTGCAGCCACCAATCTCTCCTCCTCCCAAGAGGAGGAAGGTGCCGGACACAACCTGGAGTTATTGTAGGGCCTGCAGAGCGGGAGTGACAGGCATTACACCAAGGCACACCTCTGGGAAACTAGAGAGCTGTGACGGTGTTTATTGGTGAGAGAAAGGGGTCAGAAGGTAGAAATGAGCACACCTGGGCCTGCCTGGCAACAGGCGGCACTGGGGGGGGGGGGACACCACAGAGCAAACCCAGGCGCAGGAAGACTATCACACATTGTAGCCCCCTTTAAAAACCCCCCCCCCACCCCCCACCCCCACCCCCCCCCCCCCCCCCCTCTTTTTTTTTTTTTTTTTTTTGGCTGTGTGCCTGGGAGATTATGGAGCAGGTGAAACATCTGCTTGGCAGTAAAGCTCCACAGAGCTAGGTTGGGGAGGCGAGCGAGAGGGGGCGGTAGATTAGAGGGGGGTTAGACCAGCTTCATGGGTTTGAGCGTGGCTTTAGCTGGCAAACGTGTTCCGGTCATGGGCTGGCCAGATGTTCCCAGATGGGAGGTGGAAGGCCCTTGCATGCTGGTTCCCAGACGACAAGCAAGTAGCAGCAAGTTGGAAGTGGGCTGCAGTCTGCTCTCCAGGTGTTCGCTCCTTCCTAGAACATCTGGAGAAAGGGCGCCTTTGGCCCAGGCTTGAGTCTTGGGTGGCTGTTTTGCCGGTGGGTAGCTGAAAATTGGGGTTCCTCCGGAGAAGAGAAGCAAGAGGATCCATCCCTGCTATGACGCCTCCGTGGGCAAGAGCTGACCCACCTGACTTGGATGTCTAGAACTGAACTCGAGGTTCCAAAACAATACACCTTAAAAGCCTGCACTGTGAAGCCACCAATTTCTGGAGATACTGGGGTTTTTGAGGATGCTTAGAAGAAAGGCTAAAGGAGGGTTCAGTCAGCGAAACCCCATTCAAACATGAGGACCTGAGTTGAATCTCCAGCACCAAGCTGAGCATGGCGGCTTATGTCTATAATCCCGACACTGGAGAGGCTGGGCAGCCGAGTTCCTGGAGCTCGCTAGACAGGCAGCATAGCTCGATTAGTGCGCTCTGGGTTCAGTGAAAGACCTCATGCTCCAAAACAGGGTGGAGAGTGATTAAAGAAGACACTTGATATCAACCGTTGGCCTCCACAGCACACATATATATGGCACATATACCCACACACACATATACACGGGCATTTACACATACACACACAGTGCTTAGGAGAAGCAAGAGGAAGGAACTGTTACAGGAGGACGAGGAAGCTACTCCTGACCCAATTTCTGATCCACACTAAGGTTCAAAATTGCCTTTCAAGTAGACAACTGTCCATAACCAGTGAGCTTCCTGGAAACTGCACGGGAGTCTCTCAACAAGGACCTTGACAGGCCCATCTTCTCTGAGAACCCTTCACTCTGGGCCAGTGGAAGCACTGTGACCCTTCCAGAAGAAGTGTCTGCTTCCTCAATCTGTAGATCAGTCCAGGGAACCAAACAGGACCTGAGCCAGCAGTACAAGAGGCCTCCTTGATCCCCAGGCCGAGCTGACCCACTGACCTCTGGAGGAGCTGGGCTGGGCTTGGGAAACAGGCCTGCCTACGTAGACAAGACCTGAAAAGGAGCCGAGCCTCATGAGAGCACGCTGAAGAGAATACTTACAAAAGCAAACTGAAAGAGAATTACAGGGCGTTCTTACGGTGGATTATTACACATCCATTAAAATGATGTTTACCGAGAGTTTTTTAATGACATGTGAAATGGTGATGACATAATATTGCGTGAAGAAAGCTATAAAATTTACACACACTGTGAAGCACATTAGAATTAGAGTCACCTGGGGACTTGTAAAGAATATCAATTCCCAGGTCCAACCTCACACATCGAGTCAAGTCTGAGGGGGTCCTGGGTGTCTTTTGCCCTGGTGGCTTTGATACATCCTGGTCTGAGAGTAACTGGCTACCCAGAGCAGTATGCATTTTTTTTTTTTTTAAAGCAGAGAAATTCTCCAAACTGTGACCAGAGGTTTCTCTGGTGGAGAGTTATGGGGTGGGTTCAAGTCTGCATCTTAATCAATTTAGTTTTCCAAAGCTCTGCCGGGAGCCATGGTGACTGAGGATAGTTCTAGAGACCCAATCGTGCCTCTGTCCTCCCTGCCTCTTCCTTCTTTGCATCCTTACTCGCAGATTTCTCCTAGCCTGGGAATTTATTGCAATTCGCTCCAGGAGGAGGCTGTGTAGTGCCTTTTAAAGCTAGTGATCAGAAAAGCAAGCTGCTTGTTACGAAGGGAGAATTCAGAATGTCTGTCTATACTTCTGTGGGTGCGATCTGAGTTTGGGGGTCAGCAGAGGGATGTGTGCTGGAGCCAGCTAGACAGTCACTAGGGAGAGGGGTCCTGATAAAGCGACCTGGGAGTCCACATGCCTAAGAGTTGGTGGGTCACCTTCTTGCCAGGGCCTCTGAATACGAAAGACTGCTGAGCAGTAAGTAGGAAGGACAGCCTTCGGTTGCTTCTCCGGCTGCGGATTTGGGCAAAGCCCAAGCGTTAAGGTAGTAGCTTCAAGTCTTTGACCCTCTATGGCCAGTGGCTGTGCCGTAGGGAAGCCCAGCGCAGACCGAGCCATGACTCAGCGGTATCTGGTTGCCTCGTGGATGAATTGGGTCCAGTGCAGGGCTTCTAAACAGGGATCAGAGGCTGAGCAGCCTCTGGAGTGTTCTCCTTCTGGCAGGTGGCATATCCACTTTCTCTCTTCTGGATCCTGGGGAACCTGGTGACCAAGGACTCCTCCGCTTGTCCTTGTCATTTGATTTACTCTGTGGTCAAGGTCAGGGGGAGAGTCCACTCTGGTCCTCTGTTTCCTTTTGGCTTGACCTGGGGCTAATAGTTCCCTCTGAAGTCCCTCATTGGATGATTGCCACGGGACAGTGAAATAACCTATGGGAATGGTTTTGAAAAGACTGTGGTAGAATAATAACAGTAATTATAATAATGACACATCAAGAGCAAATCCAAACAGTCAGTTCCTTTGCTCTCTGCTTCCAGCTGGGCAGGTGGGCAGTTTATGCCAGATGGGAAAATCCATACTCGCCCCACAGTTGACTATGGGCTTCCAGCCCCCCAAATCAGGAGGGACACAAGCCCTCTCTTTCCAAACACTGTGTCCCTTCCTGTCATCCTAATCCACTCACAACTACCCGCCCCCCTCTAAAGGAGGGTGCCTCACTGGGACGAATGATCCTTTCTCTCTGCCTCCCGTTATCTGAAAAGCTCATCAGCAAATGCAGTCAGTAGATGTGAGGATAGCCAGGCAAAGACAGGTGACGCTGGCAGATGTGTGCTCAGATCCACTTCTCAGGCCAGGGTTCACTGGGAACCAGTGAAGGATTTGGCACCACTCGGGAAGAATGTCACAGGTTCGGATGAGGCTCCAGAGGTTTCGTCAGCAAAGCTATTTAGGTCCCAGTAAGTCTGACTGTGAGAATTATTTTGAGCCTCACCCTGCTCCAGAAATGGCGAGTTTGCTTAAGCAAGATGGTATTTGGTACCGGCAGGCTGGGAATGAGCAAAGACCTGACGTGGAAGCTTCCAGAAGAAGAGGAGTTTGTAGAGTCTGTCCCCCTCCACTCCCAGACGTAAGCTGCTTCTCACTAGTCTTTGTAGGGCACAGCTTCCGAGCACTGGCTCCTGAGGAACTAACCCTCGTCCTTAAAGAAAGCTGCCCGGAATTAGTAATTCCGTGCCTGCTAATCTCTGTTCATTTTGTCACCTTGAGGCATGGCTGATTCAACCTCAGGTGCTAAGCCAGTATTGATTGAATCTAAGGAGGCTAAGGAGGCTAGCTCTTGAGAGAGGGGGGCACAAAGCCACTAGCACAAAAAAAGCCCTTCTTGTCCCGATCCCAGCCTGTCTGCCAGCGTGTGGAACACAGACATGATCCCCATACATCACCATGGCGCCACATTTGGACAGCACCTGTTCCCCTGCCATCCTGATTTAGAGGACTCGGGATTTAGGTTTCTGTTGTCAACTGTGTTTTTAACTACGCTAAGCAGGATGACAGAGGTTGTCCTGTTAGGCACTGAGTGGCTGTGCAGTGATTGGAGGCACCCTCCCTGGAATTGCCTCACAAGTGTGGACACGCCTAGCATTTCACCCTGACAGTCCCAGATGGTCACAGTGATCCTGGCTAGAACAACCATGCAATCCACATGTGCGTGCAATGGAAAGGTGAGGCCAGCCTCCCTGGCACCTCTGGTAGGCTTCACTGTGTTCCTGGTGATGGCTGTCTGTATGGACTTTTTTTTTTTTTTTAAAGCATTTGTTTCTGGATAGTCTAAAGATACTAGTTTGCTTTTATTCTTCACAAACATGCTGTTCTTTATGATGACCTTGTGAAGCAATAATGGTATTACAATAAGTCATAATGGTATTGATAACCAGCAATTTCTGAGTATTGATCCTTTCTGCTGCATGGCACTTTGTGCGAGATGACTTACTACATCGTGTTATTAATAAGACGCATAGGGAGGATATCACTGGGATTCCCATTTTTCAGATTCATTCATGCATTTGACAATCTTTTATTGAGTGCAAGTTCTAGTAACAGGGAATTCAGCTGTGAACCGTGCGGACTAAAATCTCTGCCCATGATTTTAGCCCTGTTGACCCTGTGAAGGTCCTGTGTGTTACGGGAGGTGGTGCGGCCCAGGGGGTTGGGGCTAGAGATTGTGCGTGTACACACACACTCTAGACCAGTGACTCTCAACCTTCCTAATCCTGTGACCCTTTAATACCATTCCTCATGTTGTGGTGACCCCTTAACCATAAACAAATTTTGTTACTATTTCATAACTATAGTTTTGCCACTGTTATGAATCTTAAAGTAAATATCTGTGGTTTCTGATGGTGACCCCTGTTGGAATGGTCGTTCAAACCATGCCCACCTTCCCCACCCCAGCTGCCACCATGGGTTGCAACCCACAGGTTGAAAACTGCCACTCCAGACCCTTTGAACATCTTAGGCCTGCCACTTATCAACAGGGATAGCTCCTGGGTTACCTGACCTCCATTGTGTAACAGGTTGTTCAGGGCTGTGATGGTACGAAGTTTTCCAGTTGCCCTTCCGAGGGCTAATGCAGAGGAAAATGTGTGCTGCTGTCACAGACAGTACTGGGCTTGCATCCCAGCTCGGCCACCCAGTTGTGGAAAGAAGCCCCAGGGCAAGTGACTTTACTCTGCTGAGTATTTCTATTCCTTGTTTGTCCGAATGAAATAACTCTGCCTGCCTTGAGGGCGAGCTGGAAGGATTAGTGCTCACGACTGTGTAAGCTCAGAGTGCGACCCGCTGCAGGATAGATGGTGGTGTGTGATGCTAAGGACAGTGGTCCAGGAGAAAGGAGCTAGGCAGGAAAGTGGAAGTGACTGGCCTTGGAAAGAGACTCTGTGAAGAGGCAGCTCACCCCAGTGTGCAGCTTCAGAAATCACTCTGCAGCCCCTGCCACCTGTGTCTCCCAACATAGCACTGGTCCTTCTGTCTCTGCCCAGCGATGCTGCTGGCTTGCTAAGGAACATAGATGACCAAGACATGACTTAACCATGCTGAAGCCTCTGCCACTGCTGGCCTCTTTGTTATCACAGTTTGGCTATGTCGCCTTTCAAGCCGATGAAATAAACTAAGTACATCCATTAGACCCCTGGCTTGCAGGAAACCATGCTGGGTGGGGCCTCAAGAGTCTGTGGCACAGATCCTAGATGTTTGGAACCCCATCCTTCAGAGGCGTGGGCACTGGGCAAAGAGGCTAGCCATGGACTTGCATGCAAACCCCAGGTTAGGAATGCTATTCTTCTCTGGACGCTAAGGGCCATCCTCTGCCTCGTGGGCGGCTGTTATCTGGGAAAAAAAGAGAATGTGTTACCTATAGGGTGCGACACTGGGATGATGGCGGCGGGAACAGGCAGAGCTAGGACAGGGCAGGGCTCCTGCCTGAGGGAGGGAGCTAACTCCTGTGATGTTCATATTCAAGGTAGCTCGAGCCCTTAGGATTCAGGGGCAGAGATGCCGATATGTACTTTTTGCTTTCTTTTATTTTGTTTAAAAACAACAACGAGAAAAGACCTAAGTAATAGACTCCTGCCCTGGCTGCTTCTTGGGAGTCTGCAGTACATTTGTGGAGAGACCTTAAATGGGAGGCCCAGGGCTTTTTGTTTTTTTTTTAAGATGTATTTGTTTATTACATATACAGTATTCTGCCTGCAGGTGCACCTGCACAACAGAAGAGGGCATTAGATCACATTATAGATGGTTGTGAACCACCATGTGGTTGCTGGGAATTGAACTCAGGACCTCTGGAAGAGCAGTCAGTGCTCTTAACCTCTGAGCCATCTCTCCAGCCCCGAGGCCCCAGGGCTTTGTCTGATTTGTGGTTTCTGTGGTACCGTTGCCTTAAAGGCTGAAACATTCTGTCTTGTTGGTAGAAGTGACAAAACCAAATTTGACTTGGCTCTGTCTGGTATTGAGTTGGAACTGCCAGCCACACTTGCCCGATCTCAACTTCCAGTCACCCACGCAGCCCTGACCAGCCACTGGTGCCCAGGGAGACGTGACTGCTTACACACAGCCTTTGCAGTGGGCCTTCCACACAGGGGACGTGCTGTATGTAGCTGGGCCCAGGGTCCCAAAGTCGACTTCCTTCCTGCTCTTTCTGTCCCCAGATTGATTCTTTTAGCCTTCTACATCTTCACATCTTTTGCTACACAGATTCTTCCCTCCAGACCAGGCTTAGTGTGAGGCCAAGGAAGCAGCCTGGCCTCTTTTTTTTTTTTTTTTTTTTTCTTTCTTTTTTTTTTTAATTTTCATTTACCTGTATTTTATATGCATTGGTGTTTTGCCTGCATGTATGTCTATGTGAGGGTGTCAGATCTTGGAGTTACAGACAGCTGTGAGCTGCCATGTGGGTGCTGGGATTTGAACCTGGGGCCTCCGGAAGAGTAGTCATTGCCCTTAACCACTGAGCCATCTCTCCAGCCCCTGGGCCTCTTTTCTTAATGTGACATTTGGTCTGTGCTGACCATTTTTATGTCAACTTGACAAAAGCTAAAGTCCTTTAGGAAGGGGGAACCTCAATTGAGAAAATGCCCCATACCAGACTGTCCTGTGGGCAAGCTTGTGGTACTTTTTTTTTTTTTTAATTAAAGATTTATAGATGTGGGAGGGAGCAGATGGTTCTACGGTGTATAAGAATGCGAACCAGTAAGCTGCACCCCTTCATGGCCTCTGCATCAGTTCCTGCCTCCAGGTTCCTGCCCTGACTTCTTAGATGATGGCCTGTGGGCTGTAAACTGAAATAAACCCCTTCCTCCCCGAGTTGCTTTTGAGTATCATAGCACAGCAATAGAAACTCTATCTAAGACGTTCTGTTCCTGTTCCTGTAGGGATTTACTGAGTGCCTGCTGGAGGCTGCACTGAGGAGGTGGGGTGTGGGGAGCCAGGCCGGCAACAGTCCTAGAGCTCATATGCATCACGTATGGGTCGTGCTGGGCCAGGGGCTGGATTTTGTCCATTGTAACCTGACAGCTTGGGCAATAGATACCCCATCAATGCCTATTATAGGAATAAACACATTCCATCTTTCCTAAGACCAGAGTCAACACTGTTTTTATAATCAGATAGTAGCCGATGTTTATATTGTGAAGAGATAAACAAATGCAGGTTGGGAAGAGGAGAGAGAGAGAGTGCAGGGATGGTTCAAAGGATGCCCTGAATTTCCCTTGGAATCTGTTTTCTCAAAAGAGCCATGGGCACTATGTATGGCTACTCCATATTGCTCGGGCCCCAGGTAGAATGTCATACTCCATTCTGGAAAATCCAGGTTAAGAGAGACAGTGACACAGCCAACCACTTCTGACTGGTGACCAGGACAGTGTTACCAAAGACATACTGAAAGACAGACAGGGCAAACTAGACTAAGAAGAAAGAGTTGGCACCATCAGGTCATGAAGAGCACCCAGGAGCTGGCCATGAAGTCTGCTGCTTTGTCTCCAAGTAGGTGTGAGTGAGGTGATCAAAACTGAGCCTCAGGATAAAGGATGGATTCGAACGCCTCAAAACAGGCAACTCCTGAGCAAGCCGTCTTTGAAGAGTGGTGAGGGGGTCCCATCCCTTTCTTAGTGGTGTGCAGATGAGAAGAGACTGGTGCTCAGCAGTGGAGGGAGGTGGGACCAAGGGCAGCCTTACAGATTCAAGGTAGATCTTGTGTTAGGAAAGCCTAGCCTGGCCCCAACCACCTCAGTGTTTCAGGCGGCTTTTTTTTTTTCCCCTCACATTCTTATCGCTCTAGTAGATACTGGCTTAGTTACCAAGTATTTACTGCCACTCTTGATATAAGATAGACAAGCGTGATAAGAGCATAACAAAATTATTCCAAAATCCTGTCTGCTGGAGATGTTTAGGGAACACGTGCCTTAAGAGTCAGAGCATAAGCCCAGAAGAAACGTTGGGTTTTCCTTGTGAAAGAGTTACAACTTATTGTTCAGAATGCAGCGGGCACGTAGGGTGAGAGGCCTTTACCTCTTGTACAATCAGAGTCTCACAGCAGCCTCATCTCGGTCCTGTGGGGCTTCCGTCCCCAACAGGTCCCTGGGTCCTCCAGAGGCTGCTGGTGGTTTCTTTTCTGCCTTCAGAAAAACAGCCAGGTGTTGGCAAAATGAAGGCCTGCTGCCTGTCCTTGCAGCATCCCGCCCCTTGTCCAGAAATCCCATTATCTGGGAGACTGATTGCCCAACTCCAGTCTGTCTACCACTGAACTCTGGGTGGTTCTCACCACCTCCAGCCCCACTCCAGGTCCCCTCGTCCTTTTGTTGTCAGGCGGGGAAAGAGCCGAATCTATAAATCTGAGTTGCTTCTCTACCAGTGACAGCCCCGAGTTCTTTCTCACCACGTTTGACATGACCTAATGGGTTTACAGTTGTTTGAGTGCTTCTCCGAAGCAAATGAAAGCGCTTAGTTAGGGGACGCGTGAAATGGCATTGTTTGTTCAGGGCACCTCTGCAAAGCTGGAGGATCATCCGCGCATTAGCCACTGTGCGCTCCAGCCACTCGAACGCAGCACCAGGATTCCACCGAAGGAGCCTTAGAGCTGGCTCTGGCAGCCTGGCCAGTGTGTAGAAGAGGTGCTGGGATCTCTGGGACTAGGCGCCGTCCTCAGCTGTGTTCATTTTGCCAGAAAGCTCAGGGGCGGGGGCAGCTAATTGGGAACAGAGGGGACACCCGGGGGATGAGAGAGGGAGGGTCTCACCAAGGTAGAGGAGTGACGAATATTTGCTTGTAGCAAGACAAGAGCCAAAAACAAGATAGACCCCTAATGAGAGCTTTGGGCAGATCGTGCTATGCGCTCTCAGGGGCCGGCAGCGTGGGCTGCTGTGTTGAGTTGCCTGGCTGCTTGGCATCAGACCAAGTCCTCTTTTAATATCAAGTTTCATAAGCATGGAACAATAACAAATCATTAGAAACCCTCTGGGAATGGTGGGTGGGTGGTGGCTGCCTTCTTCCCTCCCTTCCTTGCCTTCCCCTCCTCTCCTAAACACATCTCTTTGGCTCAGGTACGTTGTCCCTTTTGTAAGTAGAGAGTGACGAGGGAGGGGACGGTGTCTGAGAAACTCGCATGTTGTTAATCTGTTATTAGGCATAAGCCTTACCACCAGGCCGGGTCCTCAGATGCCTCATTGTGCGCCGGGATAGAATTACGCATCATGAATAAAAACTGCTGTCAACATGCATCGGTTTGAAAACATTAGAGCATATGGTATGTGATTATCTGTATTGTCAAGTGCAATAAAGTGAATTTGGATATAATAAAGAATGTAATATTTTAGAAATTTGGTAATAAACTGAGGAAAGGATGACAGCTGAGGTTCCTTAAGGCCCTAGACACAAATAAATTGAAGTTACTGGCCTCTGAGGCCAGGCAGGCCGAATGGCCACACCATGGCTTAAGCTGTAGGCAGCGATTTTGAAGTCAGGGAAAGCTCTGTGTCCCCTGACTGACACCTCTGAGGACAATGGAACAAACTGACTCCTGGAGAAGATGGGAGGAGGTGGTGGCTTCTGGTGGAAGGTTAGGCCTTGCTGTCACACCTGGCCCCCAGGTGTACCCTGCAGCCCACTGGAGGCTTTGGCAGCCTCTCCCTGGACAAGGGCCGTGCCATGCCAACATTCGAGATATCCTGAGACCCATCGGCCCTTCTTGGTTCCCGTTTTGTCAGAGAAGAAGGTGTTGTCCCAGAACTACAAGTCACTCCCTGGGGAAGGCAGCTGTTTTCTGGAACTCTCCTCCCCCTGGGCCAAATGATGAAATAATTTCCTCAAGGCAGTATATCAGGGAAGCATCTCCAGAGAGGGCTGGAAGTGGCAGCGTAGGAAGAGGGCTGGAAACTGCGTCAAGCTCTGTGTGTGCCGGTGCACGTAAGCCTTCTACGACTGTATGGTGCTCAGAGACGAACCCCTCTGCCCCCCCCACTTGTAGACAAGAAAACAGAGGCTGCTGGTTAGTGCGACTGAGATTTTTTTTTAACCCTCCTGTAACAGCTTCTCTCCTCAGAATATCTGGTAGGAACAACTTAAGTGGAGCAAGGTTTATTTTAACTCACAGCATCAAAGGGATTGCGGTTTGTAGACCTAGGCAAGATGCTGTGAGAGTCTTGCTCAGTTAATGGTGGTGGGAGAGGCTTGTGCACATGCCAGACTTAGGATGACAGAGGTGCCTGGAGCTAGAGGCAGGTAACCTGTAGGCAGGTAACCCTCAGAGGTCCACACCTAGTAACCTGCTTGCACCAGCCAGGCCTTACCCACTAAAGACTCCATGGCATTGGAAACAGTACCACAAGCCATGGACCAATCAAAGCCTTCGGCACCCATTTCAGATTCAGACTAGAATCCACATTTGAACACAAAACCCAGGCTGCTCTTCGGGAGGGCCCAGGTTCTAGTCCCAGCTCACAACCATCTGTAACTCTGGTCCCAGGAGTTCCAACATCCTCGGCTGGCCTCCAGGGCACTGCGCACACCTAGTGTACAGACATACATGCAGGCAAAACACACCCATACCCTCCCCCAAAGAAATAAGAGTAAATGAATCTTAACCACAGGACCCCACATACAGAAGGCCTGCAGCCAACTGTCTTACCCGTCTCTCCCCTTGGGCCTGGCAGAAGCTAGTCTGTGTTTACCAGTCTAGATTTGCCAGTGCCTTAATTTGTGCGGTCGCCATGATAGTTGTCACCATGCTTGCCTTTATTGTCCTTGGGGAAGGGAGCACCTGTTAGTGTTTTCCCGGCAGGCTGCTTTCATGTTTCTGACCCAGGGCTTCACCGAGACCCCAGACCCCAGTTCCAATTTCAGTATGTGTCTTGGTCCCCAACTTCCAGAAACCTCATGCCTGGCCCCTTTCCTGTACCTCAGCCTGCCCTGGTTCTTCCAGTCCCGGCTTCCTTTGCGCACCTTGTTTGTTGCCCAGCCGGGATGACTGCTCTGCGGTTAAGAAGGAAGAGTCTGGTGTGCTGCTGCTGCTGGGCCGAGTTAAAACAATCTGGACAGCTAGGCACGGAGACGACATTTCGTCTATTTCATGCCTGGACACCCCTGTGACTCCCAGGACAGGGTAAGCAGAGGCCTAGGAGCAGTGACAGGTTTCTCTTAGAAACAACAGCAAGGTTGAGTCCAAAGCACTCGGCACCTCAGGCTTAGATCCTGTACCAACACAGCCAGCACCTATGGATAGCTGAGGGGGGGAATTATTTTGGTGGGTTTTTTGTGTTTGTGTTTATGTTTGTTTTTGAGACAGAATCTCTTGTAGCTCAGGCTGGCCTTAAATTGGTACAAAGCTGGAGACTGACCTGCCTCTTGAGTGCTGGCATTCCCACACTGTTTGGGATCAAGGTCTCACTGTGTAGCCCTGGCTGGAATGGAATGTAGTGCCATGTAGACCAGGCTGGCCCTGGCCTTATAAGGATCTACCTGCCTCTGCCTCCGAAACGCTAGGATTAAAGGCCTGCACCACCAGACCCAGCCCACACCCAGTTTCGAGTGGTGCTGGGGGAATCAAATCCTCGGCTTTGTACTGTTAGACAGGCACTCTACCAACTGAGCTACATCCTCCTAGCTGAGGTGTTTTCCAGTCTCAGCTAGCAGCCACTTCTTCCAATCCATGTCAGGTACCGAATCCTTATAAAGGAACGACAGCCTCTCTCAGGCTTGATAACAGGAGCCCGCGTTATCGTTTAATCCCCGTGCTGGCCCTGTGAGGTCGGCATCTTGATTCCTATTTCACAGGTGGGGAAGCAGGGTTAGGGAGGTTAATGGCTTGCCCCGAATCACACAGCCAGTGCACAACGCTCCGAGCTCTCTAACACATTCTCAGATCTGAGACTCAAGCTCTTCTGTCCAGAACATCTCATTGCTCTTCCTTAAGGAAGAGCACTCTCTCTTCCGACCGCCCCTCCCTTCTTTCCTTGTATGTGGGCCTGGGAACCAGGCTGTAGACACATTTCCTTCAGTTAAAAACAATCCTGGGTTGCTGTCTCAGATTTCTTCTTTGGCATTCTCGGGACCCACAGACGGCAGAGGGCCAGGCCCAGAGAACAGCTCTGTCCTTGGTCTAAAGTCTTGGGGTTGCCCGCTGACAGCCCCCGCCACTCCACCGAAGAGCTGGTGAAACTGAACCGAATGCTTCTAATGATCTGTGAATGTATTAATCCTACTCTCTGTTAATTAACAATATGATAAAGCCGGCATTTCGTAAGTCAGCGCTTAACACATGTTTTAGCAATTATGTACTTAGTGGTTTGGATTCAGAATGCTAATAGAATAAAATTTTAATGAAGATACAATGCTGTGAAAAATTTATTGCAGATCAGAGTGAAGGTGCTATTGCTGTTAATGTTAAGGGGTGGGGGACACTCAGTTACAAGGGTAGCGCCTCTCCTCCTCCCCCACCCCCACCCCGTACTTCTGAGTACTTGGTATTGTTCAGTTCAGAGGGGCCAGGGATTCTGGGATAGACTGATTCTTGGCTCCCTTGACTCTTTTATCTAAAGACTTCTTGTTGGTGACAGCACCTCACACCTATCTATCTCCCCAGTTCCGTGGGGCATGACGTCCTCTTCTAACCTCCTCAGACACCAAGCACACACATGGTACACATGAATACTCGCAGGCAAACAACTCATGCACATGACATACAACTAAATAAATCTTATTTTTAAAAAGCATGTATCTCTCATCCACCTTATTCATATATTAACATACAGGTACCACTCCATTAATATCTCATACATTATTAGTCCCACCAAAATAGGAATTTAATAGGACACATTTGCAATGAGCCATAGTTAGAATTTCATTTATTAATAATTAAAGTCATATTTTTAGTGAGAACAAAGATGGAATATGCTGGGGGTTTTTTTTCCTTTGCTTTAACCCCTTGTGATCTAACTACAAGCATGGCTTGTCTCGTTTCTGGTGATACTGGGTTCCCAGCCAGTATGACTGACAAAAACACATCTCACAAGGCACGCAGATCCCAGAGGGAAGAGCACGTTCACCATGCTAACTAAATCATGGTACTAATTTTCCAATCCCATCCTCCAATTATGCAAAGGATTCTGTTGAGACTCGGCTTGTAAATTTCCATCTTCCCCGATGTCAATCAGTTCTTCATGCAAAGTAATCAAGTGTTGCATTTTTATATTTTTAACAAACGGGTTTGAAATCCACTGGAATCTCTCTCTCCTTTTTCAAATGAGTCTTTGCGGTTCTGTTTCTGAGTCTTCTAAGTGTGCAGACATAAGCACATCGGAAGATGACCCAGTTCCGTCATTCCTAACAACAGAATCGTCTAACTATGGCACCATTTCCCCAACACTGGTTTTGAGAGTGTTTCCTCTGCAGTGTCAGTTCCTGGTGCAATACATGTCTTTAGAGCTCATTTGGCTGCTGGCTCATCCCAGCTCATCAAAGCACAGTTTTGGGAGTGTGATGCAACTGAGGAGGTAGGTGCTAAGGTCAACGACAGAACGGTCAGCTGCCCTGTTCCTGTTATTTCTGATGTGCTGTGGTGGTGGTGTGGGCAATGGCTTGAAGTCAATCTCATCATCCTCTTCTGTGGCACAAGGTATCAGCTGTGCTTGCTGCCATGACTAGATGAAGTGCCTGTGGGGGCCTTGGTCTCATCATAGCTTCCCATCTTTCTTTCTCTGCATTGGTATACTTATATCCTTACATTTATTTGTCTGTCGGTGTGTTGTGCTGGGGTACATGTGCCATGGCATGGATGTGGAAGGAAACCAGAGGACAACTCCAGAGCGTGGGTTCTCTAGGGCGGGTCCCAGAGGCTGGTGGCAGGAACCTTCACCTGCTGAGCTGTCTCTCTGCTCTGCCTCCCTTCACCAATTCATAAACTGCTTAAGTGTCTCTCTGGGCCTGGTGGTATGAGGCAGGAGGATTGCTTGAGCTCAGCAGCTTGAAGCCGGCTTGAGCAACCTAATGAGACCGCCATCCAGAAAAAATAAAGAAATAAACAAACATTAGTGAAGTTTAAGCTGTTTTCAGAAGAGTAGAAATGACACGTTTGGTTTCTTCGCCCTCGATGCACATCTCAGTCACGCACACAGACACTTGGGGTGCCACCCAAGCCCTTCTTCAATTTGGAGGATGGGACCTGGACCTCAGCCTCATTTTCAAATTTATTTCCTAAGTGATTCTGATGTGGGAGTCACTGCCGAGAGAGTCGCTCTTCCAGACCAGTGCCTCTTCGATTTTGATTTGCATAAAATCACCTGGGGAGCTGGCAGATTCAAGTTCAGTAGGTCCAGGGTGGGGCCTGAGACTCTGCATTTGCAGTGCGTTCTCACACTGGCCCCCCTTCCTCCCCCCGTCCAAAACCCTATCCCAGGCCTAGTCTGGAGCTTGGGAGCATGTCGGCTCCCTGTAACAGAGCTGGTACCCCAGCTGGGCTGCTGTCTCAGCTTCTGGATGAGATCTGGCTTCCAGATGACGTGAACAGCTAGCTCCTTAACGGCCAGAAAAACAAAATAGTCCAGACCCGCCCTGGACTATCGGCAAGGTAGTCTGGCCACCTGGCCACGAACTCTAGCAGCAAGGGTCTAGGGATGCTGAGGGAAGCCGTGCGTGGGCAGAAGTGCGCCGGGCATCTTGCCAAAGCTGTCAGTTGTCACTGCTCTGAAGCCACGCCTCACCATAAAGTTCAGAGAATTTGCGGCAGTGCCTGAAAAGGTGCTTCCAAGTAGTGGGTTTTTCTGAAGTTTGGAGCCTGAATCTGTGGTCAGTACCTGTTCCCAGGACATGTAAGGTGGCATGCTGAGGAGTCAGAGAAAATGACAGCCAGGCCAGCGTGACTTCACCCAGTTTTTGGCCAGTGCTGGGTTTGACACTCAGAGACTAGTGGATGGCTTGTTGTTTTTCTAAATGCATACACATTAGGACCTTTTGGGGAGGGGAGGGGAGACAGGGTTTCTCTGCATAGCCCTGGCTGTCCTGGAAGTTGCTTTGTAGACCAGGCTGTCCTGGAGCTCAGGGATCTGCCTGCCTCTGCCTCCCTGGTGCTGGGATTAAAGGCGTGTACCACCACTGCACAGCGTATTAGGGCCTTTTAAACTCCTAATGTGGCCTAGAAACCAATGGTACTCACATGCCTCTTTCAGTACCTGAATCTTGTTCCCAATGAGAAAGCCGGCGGTAACCCACAGGTAGCCACCTCCCACAGATGCATCGTTGAATTTTAATGGGGGAGGGGCAAAGGCAAGAGTAGGCACATTAAAGATAGAGGTTGATGTAGGCTAGAGGATACAGCAAGTCTGGTTTGATTGCTGGTGGGAGGTGCCTAGCCTGCTCATAAGTAGAGCGTTGTAAGCCATCCTCCTGGGCACTGGGGTGGGTTGTTGTTGTTGCACTGGGGTGGGTTGTTGTTGTTGTTGTTGTTGTTGTTGTTGCTGCTGCTGCTGCTATTTCTGTTTCTCAGAAGTTTCTGAGAGTCAAAGTGGTTAAATAACTTGCTTGGAAAAACACTGGCAAAGATGGATATTATATCTGCCAGGCTGGGGCATCTAAGCCCTTCCCCTCCTCACCTCGTTGAGGGTCACTAACTAGACTGAGACCCGCTTACCCAAGTTTCTCACTGGCTGGATGAGGCTGGAGGATGGCTCTCTGGAAAGATAAACAGATGTAAAAATCCACTCTTTGGTGTGGGTACGTTGCTCCCTCAGACATCTCCTGTGAAGAAAGGCTTCCAGAAGCCCCGATTCCTTTATGCTCAGGAAACCCTGAGGCTGAGAAGCCTGAAAGGCCCTACTCCTGCCATGTGGAGCCTGCCCAGACCTCCCCAGGCACTGCGGTTCCCTGAGCAGGCTCCAAGCCGAGGCAGCACGTCCTCCTGTCCTTGCCACAGCTGTGTGCGACCTCAGCCTCCTCCACCCTGCTGGGCGCACGCTGCAGCCCTGGCACCTTCTGCCGGGGTCCTGATCCGAGCCAGTTGTCTAGCGATTTAATTTGGTGAATTTACCACTGCGTCCCAGAGTTTATATTGGCACTTAACAGCAGTAATATGTGTCTCTCTCGCCAAGAACTGACTATTTTCCCCAACCAAGATGGAACATCATGCACAAAAAAAAAAAAAAAAAAAATAGGTTTGTGAGCTAATCCGCTACCCTGACAAGTGTCATTCACAGAGTCGCTGCTATGGAGCGCACTCAGAATTAAATGAGGTTGGGGTTGTCTGGCCTGGGCCACAGGTGCCTTTTCCCTCGCAGTTAACAAGAGTCTGGGATGAGGCACCCTTCCCCGCAGCCTCGGGCACTTTCAAATCACGCCATCAGTATTCATGACAGAGCCCTCTTAGAAAAAAAGCGATTTGGGGCTGGCTGGAGGTCTCTCCTGACTCCTCCTGCTTCTTTTCAATCTCTCTCCTACCCTCCCCTGGCCCCACCTCTCCGTCCTTACTCTTACAATGTACAGCTCTATACACTTGTGTAATTAATTTCACGGGCCCAAGTGGATGCCCCCCCACCAGTTTAAAAAGGAAAGAAAATGTTTCCTCTACTGCCCCGTGCCAGTTTTGAAATTCTGAAGTAGAGCTTCATTGCTCGGTTTAGTAAACCAAGGGGCCCGTAGGAATGGAAGCAAGATCTGCCCTTTACACTTTTAGTATGACTGGGTGTCTTTTGTTTGGTTGTTTGCAGTACTACCCAGACCTATTTTGAGATGGTCTCCCCATGTTAACCAGGCTGACCTTGAACTCATTAGCACAGACAGATCTTAGACTTGGAATCTTTCTGCCTCAGCTTCCTGAGGAGCTAAGATATCAAGGTTATACCTGGACAGCCTGGGAACCTGTTTTCAGTTCTGAAAGAAGCAGCTTTGCTGTCCCCTCATCTCCTGACCTGAGGACTTGAATTTGAATCCAAGCATACCTACAAGTATCTGTCACCTGAGCACTGGGTGAGGATGGAGGTTGGGATTGGGGGATCCTGAGAGCCCCTCCCCCCCCACCGTGGCCTTCCAGCCAGCCTAGCAGAACCATGAGCTTCCAGGTCAGTGAGAAACTCAAGGCAACAAGGCAAAGATTAGTGATCACTGGAGGAGGGAGACAGCTGACTCTGACTGCCCAGTGTTCAAGCTCACAGACTCAGACTCACACCCCACAGGCCCGTGGACACACACACACACACACACACCAATGGGGTAGGGAGACAGCTCTCAATAACTTCTCTGCTGCAGAAGCATAAAGAATAGAGTTAGGATCCCCGACTCAGGGTGAGATGACAGAGATCCCTGACACTCATTGGACAGTTGATAAAGCTTCACTTTCCCTAGGAGACCCTTCTCAGAAATAAAGACAGAGCAATTAAGGGAAGTCAATCAACACCAACCACTGACACATTCACAGTCACATGCACACAAATGTGCATATGCATGCGCGCGCGCGCGCGCGCGCGCACACACACACACACACACACACACACACACACACACACACACACACGCATCTTATTTCTTGGAATCCAGGCCCTGGGAGATAGATTCCTGAAAATTTTTCTCTTTTCTATGGAAACTTCTAGATTCGATGAAATGTTCTCTGCTTGGCTTGGCTTGGCTTGAATTACGAAACATAGGACAGAGTCAGGCATGTGTGAGCATCTGAATTTCAGAGACCTGGATAAACATGCAAGAAAGAGCCCAACCCATAACCGCAACAACCCAGATATGGGGCAGGGGGAACTCTTTAAGAACTTTTACCCCAGAGGAGACTGGGGCGGAACCACCAGAACATGGGTTTGGGGACAGTGTGTGCCCACCCTCTACTCCATTCTTGGTTTAGCGGTCTCTGTACATGCTCGGCTTACAGTGGCTGTAATGAAAAAAACTAACTAGTAACTAAATCCCCACAATATACTCTCAGGCTCACAGCTGCCACCTGACTTGTGAAGGTCTCTCTTCACATTTCAAGGTCAGATGCTGACCTGAGCATCCTCCAGCCTAAGAGAAAAGAAAAGCACCTTTCCAGCCACGAAACTGCCTTCCCTCCTGGCAAATCCCACCAGTGTAGCTTAATATCAATTTGGGGGATTCAGTCTTGTGCGCTTCCGCGGGACTAGATCGGGAATCTGACGGTGCCGTTTCTGCTGTCTGCCTCCCATCCCCAGCCTGAGCCCCCAGAGGTGGCCGGAGAGACGCAGGTGTGAGCTGGCTTGCTCGGTCTCTCTCCCCTCCTGATTAAATGGTGTGAGGCTGAGCCGACTCACACAGGCTCTCCACCGTGCCTGTGCGCCAGCCACTTGTAATTCCCTTCAGCCCTAGCCAGCTCTGCAAAGCAGAAAGAAATATGACCAGGCAAGTTGAGAAAATAAATTAAACTAAGTGTCAACTTTTCTTGTTTCTCTCCTCATTATTAAGAGATGGAATGGGGCTCGTTTATCAAGCAGGGGGAGAAATTAATTGACACGGCTTTAATATCATGATGTCTGGCGTGTCTGGTCACATTCCTTCATTTTGGGGGGAAAGGCATTTTATTATAGTTTACAGCAGCCAGCTGCCAACTACGAGTGTAAATGAGGAAGCAGGTGCGTGAAGGATGCCACATTGGAGGGACCCTGACACCACTCTGAAGGGGACACGCCAGGGAGAAAGCAGTGCATAAAGAAGAGAGAGGCGCTGTCTGCAGGCCCCTCCAATCCATCACAAGTCTGTTTGGAGACCTTAGGGATTTGGAATGGGGGTGATGCCAGCCTCTGCCACTGAGGGACCCTGCACCCCCTTTGTTCTGAGCCAATTCATTGAACCGAGAGACTCAGCCCTGTGTGCAGTGTGGGCCAAAGTGCCTGCTCTGTTTTTTAATAAGACCAGAGAAGTGAATGCATTCTTGTATGTGTCCCAGCATGGCTGACTCACTGAGAGCCAGACATCCCAACCTCACTTTAGGAAGGTCTGGGGTCGGAGTCTGGAAGAAGTCAATGCCCCTCACCCTGTACCCAGGACAGGCTTGACTGACTTAGGAGATACGTGCGTTATTTTCCTATATGAAAGTCCCCGTGGTGTTGAGTCTCTGAAGCATCACTGGCCCCTTGCCTGTCTTTCTGGCCAAGAAATCATGATCAGAGAGCATAGGTAGGAGAGAAGCAAGTGTGGAGCCTAGAGCTGTCATGCCTTTCCCGTGCTTTCTCTTTGCTTTCCTTCAGTGGGATGTTTAGGATGCATGGCCCTTGCCCAGTTTGCAGAACAGGTTTGGAGGGGTCCGCCAGGAGGAAAGTACTACCCACTGGTT
This sequence comes from Acomys percivali, assembly GCA_907169655.1. Taxonomy (NCBI): domain Eukaryota; kingdom Metazoa; phylum Chordata; class Mammalia; order Rodentia; family Muridae; genus Acomys; species Acomys percivali. Next base: position 31,839,721 of record OU015746.1, read on the forward strand.
ACTGGGCCTCACCTTGGTTGTAGCCCCCATCTGGAGAGTGGGAATGGTCCTTCCTCCTTTTCCAGGGGGCTGTAGTACAGACTGACAGGAGAAGGGCCATCCAACAAGCATGGGCAAGCTTATGCCTGTTTTTCTGTATTTGATTTTTGGTGTTCGTGGGGACCAAGCCCACGACCTTGAGCGTATCTCCAGCCTCAAGATTATTGCGTAGAATGCAAACAGACCCTAAGTAATCACTTTGATGCCAAGCACGAGCTATAACTGAAGGCGTCCTGTCCCTGCCTGGTGGGGAATGGCTTTATTGCTCTAGTGAAGTACGTATTAACATCTGAGGGTGAAAATGGACCCAGTCCAATGTCATGGCACAGCCATGGCACAGTACCTAATGCCCAGGACGCTCTGATGTGATGGCCTTCTTGGACTGAATGTCACTAGGGCCAGCACCCTGTATGACAATCAATAACCAGAAACATGTTGTTTCTTTTTGGAACAGCAGCTCAGTGTCCCCATCCCCCACCACCCATCCCTCCAGGACCAACCAGTCTTCTGAAGTCTTTCTCAGGGCAAATCTGGGGCACACAGAGTACCCCTCCCAACTCCACTGAGCTGCCATTTGAGCTTTTCCCCTCAGACGTTCTTCTTATGGGACCACAGGACAGTTGCCACACACACTGTAACTCATGTGGTGGGCTAGAAGCATTCCACGAGGGGACAGAAGGTGTCCCTGGGCCAACTGGGGCTGGCATAGGTGATAAGTATGCAGGGGTCCTCTCTCAGCTAGAGACCCACCAAAAGCCATCTTTGAACATTGATCCAAGGAAGGCATTGATCTCCAGAAGCATGGGAGTAGGTTGAGAAAGCCGACCCGGATCCCTGCAGAGCAGCTGAGCGCGTAGTGACTGTGGAGCCTATCCTACTGTCCACCAGGCTGCCTGGGGAAGCAGGTATGAGTAGCTAGAAAGTTCTAACCACACTCATACCCAAGAGATTTATGCTTGTGCTGCAGGCCACCCTCAGAAGTTGGTGATCCCCCGCACCCCATGGAGGTTGCTTAAGTTCTGAATATTCTTGCATATGCGTACCTTAAATTTTTTACACACATACACACACACACACACACACACACACACACACACACACACACACTAAATTAGACTATTTGGGAGCTTTTCTCCTTTTGTTTTTTTTTTTTTTTTTCCTCCATTAGCCACAGGCATTAAGTCGTGCCTTTTGTCGGTTTCCACAGGCAGCACTTTTGTGATTGACTATTAGTGTCCGTTGGCCTCTAGGATAAGAGAAGAAACTTGTTTCTGAGGCGGGGTGGAGACTGACTGTTCCCTCGTCTCCTCCCTAATGCCCCCCTCCGCCCCCCTACTCTATAAGTGCTTTGGTGGCCGTGTTTAGAGTGGGTCATTATAGTTTTGAGGTATCTTGTTTTCATAGTTCCATTCTCTTCATCTGTCTTTTAGAGCCTTGCATTATTCCAATGAATATTCAGTTTTGCTCGTTTGAACAAAAGAGGCAGAAAAAGTTTGACTGTTAAATGCTTCTCTCTTAAGTGGGGCTTTACTTGTTAGTTTCCAATAATAGCTTCATTCAAGAGAACGTTCCAGTTTCAGTAAATGCAGCCTGCCCACTCTACCCTTCTTAGGCCCCTTCTGAAAGCCCTTTGTCTGGGGTGAACCCTCTCACCACCTTCTTTGTCCCAGTTCTACAGGCTCCCGGAGCCCCTTGGGAGTGTACGGTATACTTAAAGCTTTTGGAGACGGTGGGCAGGTGACATTCTGCAGTTGTCATGCAAGCATCAGCCCTGGGTCCTTTTCTGTTATTAGTGGTGGCTGGAGTAAGTTTAAACACCTAGGTGTGGGGGGGGGCAGGGCATTCCTTCCTTCAGCACTGAGGGCAATGAGACGCATAGCAGGGTTGCTCACCAGGCCTTCCTCACAAGGCCCCAATGGAGTACAGGCTCTTGTAGACTCACAACCGGCCAGAAACCATGCCCTGGTGGAGACCAGCTCAGGAACACTATTTTGGTCATTTGAGAGAAAGGCGAAGGGGCATTCGGGTAGGGGTGGAGCGGGGTAGGGGTGGAGTGGGGTGGAGCGGGGTAGGGGTGGAGCGGGGCAGTGGTGGAGCAGGGTAGGGGTGGAGCGGGGCAGGGGTGGAGCGGGGCAGGGGTGGAGCGGGGTAGGGGTGGAGCGGGGCAGGGGTGGAGTGGGGTAGGGGTGGAGTGCCTCTTTTATACTTATTGCTGCTACTGTTGTTATTATGAGTGTATAGCATGAGTGGAGGCCAGAGGTTGGCATTCTGTTCTCTCTCTACCTTTTATCTATCTGTCTGTCTGTCTGTCTATCTACCCGTCTGTCTGTCTATCTACCCGTCTGTCTGTCTATCTGTCTCTATCATCTCCCAGTGAACGTGGTCGCTCACTGACTGGCTGGCAAGGCCCCAGGAATCCATCTGTCTCTGCCCCCTTAGCACAGAGCAGTGCACACTACCAAGCCCAGGTTTTATGAGCGCTAGAGATCCGAATACACCTTACACCCCAAGCCACCTCCTCAGCCCTTTGGCCTTTGCTTTTGAATAAGGAAAATATGTTTCTCCTATCCATTCACAGGCCTCAGTTTGATGGGCCTTCATGAGATGCCATTTCTGGCTTTCCTTTGGGAAAGTGAAGGGTGACTGTTCTTTTCTCCCCACTTCCCAGTCCTCCAAGACTCTGTGTGGGCTGTCCATCCAGCAGACTGTTCCGAAGGCCTTTGAGTGCACTAAGCACAGACAAAAGAGCAAGTGCTATGTGGTTGTGCTTTCGAAGATACCTAGACCACATCATTGCATAGACCTGCGGTTCTCAACCTGTGGGTCACGGCCTCTTTGGGGCAGTCGCACATCAGATATATACATTGTGGTTGATAACAGTAGCAAAATTACAGTTATGAAGTAGCAACAAAATAATTATGGTTGGGGGTCCCCATAACATGAGGAACTGTATTAAAGGGTCGCAGCATCAGGACGGTTGAGAACCACTGGCATAGATAGAAGAAAGTGGAGGTTTCCAGGCCTGGAAAGGACTGCTGTGTAGTGGGTATCAGCTTAAATATAGGATGACAAACAGGGTCCACAGATGGATAGTGTGGTGATGGCTTCACAGCTGTGTCACTGTCCTTCATGCCTCTGGGCTATGCACCTTAAAAATGCTTAAGGTGACAAGTTCTGTGCTGTTGTATAGATTTGACCACCATGATTTTTATTCTTTACTTCGAAAGAGAAAAACACAATGCTCAAAGGAATTTTCCCCACTCACCATCCATCCCGCTCGAATTCCTAATCCCATTATTTCTGTCCTTCCCTCGTCTGTTTTAATTTACTTGGGGAGGAGGAAGCTGTTCCCAGTGAGTTACTAATTCATTGGAAATGATAATGCACCTGTGAGATAAAAATGATTATATGTTGAGGAATAACACTTATTGATAATTAAGTGTTTCATTGCTTCTTTGCTTCCTCAAACGGAATAAATAAATATTTTAGACATAATCAAGTTTGTTTTCTCTAGTCAGGCCAAACAGACAAGGATGCTGAGGAGATATAGATGCTTAACATGCTGCCTTGACACCACTGAATTGTGACACATCCAGGGTAGAGAGGATTCAGATCCAGGCTGTCTTCCCTGAGTCAGGAACCTTTTTTTTTTTTTTTTTTTTAAGGATTTTGTTTATTTTTATTTTATGCATTATGGATGTTTTATACCACTCATGTGTAATGCCCACACAGTCCAGAAAAGAGCATCAGGTCCCCTGGCACTGGAGTTACGGATGGTTGTAAGCTGTCATGTGGGTGCTGGGAATTGAACCCAGGTCCTTTGGAAGAGCAACCAATACTCTTTAACCACTGGGCCATCTCTTCAGCCCCAGAAAAATCATGACCATGTTGAGTCCTGTGGAATTAGGGAAGAGGGGCCATCAAGGAATCTCAGAGTCAGAATCCAAAATTATGCCAAGAACCCTCTGGCCCCATTACATTTGAATTCCCACATCAGAGCTGGCCACCTCCTTGCTGTCTCCGCTTGGTGGTCCAGCACAGGTCTCAGTAATAACCTGGAGTTGAAGTCCTGACTTCCATGGTGGACCAAGGAGTTAAGTGGCCACAGATGCACCTTGAGAGGCAAGGCTCCACCATTGTCCCAGTTCTAGTGTCGAGTATGAGATGTGCTGGGGCCTTCAAGTCTTTGGCTGTCCTCTGTCTTGTGGAACGTCACTTGCTTTACCTTCATTGCTAATAGCTTGCTTGGATTTTGCTCATTCGCCTTCGTTCTCAAGCCTTCTGTCCAGAGCACTGTCATTGGCGAGGCAGCAATCTGCCTGGAGGAGGTAGCTGGTCCCACTCTGCAGAGACAGCAGAAGCCCGTCCCTCCCTCATGGTATGAGTGTCCTGTGACTGCTGTCACAAAATGTCACAAACTTTAGAGGATGAAAGGAGCAGTCAATTCTCTCATTGTCCTGGAGGTGGCGGCAGCGCTCCCTCCCCAGTTGTAGGTGACAGTTTGATGTGGTGGTTGGTTGCGGCTGTATCACCTGTACCATGCCTGCCTTCGCCCTCCCAGGGCCTCTTTCTGTATCTCTTTCCATCTCTCACCTCTTATAAGGACACCAGCTGTTCCACTAAGAGTGCTTTCTAAACCTGGAATTCTTTTCATCATTATTATTATTAATAATTTTTTATGTACATTGGTGTATTGTCTATATGTCTGATTGTGTGTGTGAAGTTGTCAGATCTTCTGGAACTGGAGCTACAGACAGGTGTGAGCTGCCATGTGGGTGCTGGGAATTGAACCTGGGTTCTCTGGAAGAGCAGCCAGTGTTCTTAACTGCTGAGCCAGCTCTCCAGCCCCCAAATTTGGAATTCTTAATCACACTTGCAAAGGCCACTTTCCCCCATCCCCCAGATCTTGGGGTGTAGGTATATATTTAAAGGATAGACGTTCAACCCTCTACAGTCACTCTAGTTAGCAATGAGGTAAAACAACAACAACAACAACAACAACAACAACAACCCTAGCTCATTTGACTTGTTTTATTTGCAAGGTGCTGAGGTGGGCCCAGATGTGACCCATAGGCTGGGAGCAAGTGACATGAGGTAGGAGCAAGGTCTGCCCAGGCAAGAGGCTGTCTCTGAGAGGTCCTTGGCTCAATTCTAGAGAGATAATATGGTTTCAAAACAAAACAAAACAAAACAAAAAACTCTTGTTGGTGTCCTTACCAGCCATAGTATAGAGCCTAGGTGGGGACAGTTGGTATAGAAGGAAGGGCCAAGTCAGTCAAGAGGCAAAGCTCTGAGTCGTGTGGAGTGGTGGAATGCTCAGACCCTGAGGCCCGCGGAACAAGCCCATTCTATCATTGTCTCAGCACACAGTGTTTTAAAGGTGCTGTTTTATCCCAGGGATGCACTGAGAACTAGGTCCCAGCCCTACGCTAGTCCAGAGCATGGCTGGCTTAAAGTCAGTACTGCCCCCTCCTTTCTGTGCCCTCCCTGCACTTGCCCACCCTGGAAGCCTTTCAGAGGGCTCTGGGTCTTTGTCCCTCTTCTTGTAGCGTCAGGTGCGATCTGAGTTCTAGAACACTGAGCAAGGAAAAGAAGATTACCTACTGAGATGTAGGTCCCTGCTTGTTCTGTCCGGTGGGGCACATGGCACACTTGGCTTGATAGTTTGAAGGCTTCTCCAAACCTGAAAAGAGGGTGATGAGCCAGCATCCTTGGGGGAAATGACAGGTATTTTAAAAAGGCAAGAATCAAACACTTGAAAGTCCAAAGAGAGATGCTTGGGGCCCTGCCGCTGGGTATGGCTGTCCTCAAACTCTGCAGGGATGGATGGGGCTAAGGGCTAAGGAACAGACACCCAAAAGGGACAAAGAGAGAGCCCTGTAGGTCCTCTCCGGGACACCCCTTGTGAAGTATGAGCCTGGTGAGAAGGGCTCTGGTTGAGCATCAGTTTAGCTCATGGGTAGTGTCTGCTTCAGGCTTAGGTTGTTGAGGATCTAACTTTTACCCAGTGATGCTGGGGAAACTGACCCATTGGGAGTGTTGGTTCGAAATGTGGTACATGGGAACAAATGGCACAGCCTGGAGATCATGATTGTATTTGTGTGGTAGCCCTGGTCCTCTTTTTTACTGGAGGTTGTTTGAGAGCAGAGCTTGACCTTCATTTTCCTAAAGAACCTTCTAGAACCTGCTGTGGAAACTGATAAAAAGCTCTGTGTGTCAGCCCCCATTTCCCTAGTAGTCCTTGGAGAGTGATAGTAGAGGTGGCTCAGGGAACCAGAAGGGACCTTTCTACCTTAGGCGGCTGAGCCCCAGAGCAGACACAGAAACCGAAAAAGCTTACATCTGTCTCTTATCTGTTGATAGGAAGCCCTGATAATCGTATTGCAGAAACAGCCAGTAAGATTTTGTCTTCCCGTGCTTTGCATTTGGCCCGCTCACATCTTTGGGTTGGGGGGAGAGGGGGGAGGAAAAGTGTGTCTTATTTGGGCCTGCTGTCAGAAGATGTCATAGCTTGTCAACAAATCACTTACAGTTCTGGAAGCCAGAAGTCAGAGTCAGGTGCCAGCATTTTAGTGCTGGTAAGGGCCCCTTCACAGGCTTGCAGAAAAACTCCTTAATGTAACCTGACTGGGCAGGAGAGAATTGGAAAAAGCAAGCTAGCCTATCTTTCTATAAGGATACTGATGCCACCCCTGAAGGGTTTCATCCTCAGGACCAACTTCACCTCCCAAAGTCACACACACACATACCACTACCACCACCACCACCACCACCAGCCACACCACACCACCCCACCACCAGTCCGTAGCAGAGCCCTTGGAGCTCTGATCTGGAAGAGCAAGCATCCACCTTTACTTCCTGGTGCAAAGTGTGAGGTTCAGAGAACAGAAGCAGGTCCCCAGGTTATGCCCAGGCGAGACTATTACCAGACCCCTGCCTCACCAGTTTCTCTCCATCCCTGCCCAGGTCCCCTAGTACATTAGCGCCAACATGACAGCCGTGCTCAGTGCAAGGTGGCAGACCCGCCATGTGCGGGCTCACGTGGTACCCTGGTGCTTACTGAGTTAGGGTCACAGATGGGGACTCCTACTGGAACGCTGTTGGGGGTGGAAAGAGAAGAAAAGAAGGGGCAGGAGGGCGGGGAGCGGCACGCAGGATGCTGAGCGGCACGCAGGATGCTGAGCGGCAGTCGCCTGCCAAAATTCTTTAGTGCAACTTGTCTACTAGAGCTGATCTCCAGCCGAGTAAATACAGTGGATAGCTGACGGGCTGACAGCAGGCATCAGACAGTCTTAAACTGCCCCAAATCCACAGCGTGTTTGAAGCCGCAGTAGCAAAGGGAATGCCTGCACAGAACAGAGGCCTGCAACTTTTAATAGTTTTTTTTCCAGGCCTCAGGACGCCCTGATGAGGTATTAGAGGGAACCATTCAGGAAGAAAAGGACCAATAACCGCCTCTGCATGGAGGCCGACCCAAGGGCTAGCCATCGAAGCTCACAGAAAGGGCCAGTGCGGTCCCCACAGTGATCCAAGAGGCTCTCCATAGCCCACAAGCCTGCCTCCACATTGAGCCAGCAGGCTCCCGACCCTTGTAAATAACAGACAAGTAAATTTCTTGTTTGCTTCAGGGCAAATGTAAGCCACGGGGTGCCTGCTGCACGTGGGTGGAATCCTGACTGCCGCCTCGCTGCCGGAAGGGTGCTGGGTATAAATAAGAATCCCTGCCTGGACCACAACACCCCTCCCACCTGTCTGGAGCCCACCCTGCGGGAACCAAACTCATTCCTCCTCTCTGTTTCTCCTTCCTTCAGGATTTGGCTTTGTCACTTTTGAGAATGAAGACGTTGTGGAGAAAGTCTGTGAGATTCATTTCCATGAAATCAATAATAAAATGGTAAGTCTGGAGGGATCGTCCAGTGGGGGACAGTGGGGTTGAGTGGCTACAGCACCCATGTCGCGCATGCGGAAGTCAGGGAGTGGTCTGAGGCCTAGGCTGTCAACATTCGGCCCTGTCAACAGGAGCGGTTGTGAGAAACAGTGGACAATGAGTTCTTTTAATGAAGGGCCTGTTGCAAGTAGTGATGTTTAGCAGTAATGCCAGCTCTTGTGTTTGGGAGGTTGAGGCAGGGGGATCGGCACAAGTTCAAAGCCAGCCTGGTCTACAGAGGGAATTCCAGGCCAGCCAGAAACACGTAGTGAAACCCTACCTAAAAAAAAAAAAAAAAAAAGTAAAAATGCACCAGGCACAATGATGCACCCCTTTAATTCTAGCACCTAGGAGGCAGAAACAGGCAGATCTCTGAGTTTGAGGCCAACTTGGTGTACATAGTGAGTTCCAGGACAGCCAAGACTATGCAGAGAAACCCTGTCAACAAAGTCAGACACAGGCTGAGGAGAGAGCTCAGTGTTGGCAAGTCTGAGAACCGAAGTTTGATCTTCAGAAGCCCTTTTTAAAAACATGGTATGGCCAGGCGTGGTGGCGCACGCCTTTAATCCCAGCACTCAGGAGGCAGAGGCAGGCGGATCTCTGTGAGTTCAAGACCAGCCTGGTCTACAAAGTGAGTCTAGGACAGCCAAGGCTAAACAGAGAAACCCTGTCTCAAAAAACCAATAAATAAATAAAATAATTAATTAATTAAAATAAGATAAAAAGCACCATATGGTTGTGTGTTCTCACAAGCGCAGCACTGGAAGGACCCCCAGGACTGACTGGCCAGCCAGCCTACTCTGTGTGTGACGTCCAGGCCAGTGAGATGCTTACAGTGAGGGATACAGGGACCTGAGGGAGAAAACCAGAGATAGTCTTCTGGTTTGCACACATGTGCACCCCCCTACACACACACACAAGCGTACACACTGCAATCCCTACACAAATACACAAAGCCAAAATTAATTGATAAAAATCAAAAAGCCAAATATAAGTATTCAGGCTACCCTACAAAGTTGAGACCTTGTCTACCCACACCACCACACACACACACACACTCACACACACACACACACACACACACACACACACACTGCAGTTTTTGGAGCTATTCGTGTGACCATTGCAACCATTCTGTGTTGTAGTGTAGAAGTGTCCATAGGCCGTACATATGTGAATTTCATGCAAACAGATCATGGGACACACACTCACTCTTTCTCTCTCTCCAAACTCAGCTCTCTCTTTTTTTTTAAAGAACTCATCTCTCTTATTTTAACCATATAATAATGTAAAAGAGCATTTTCAAATCTTGGGCCTTACGACAGGCAGGCAAAAGACAAGGAAGGCATGCTGGGTATGGCCCACAGGCTGGAGGTGGCAGCCCCCTAACTTCATCCGTACCTTTTTCCTTTTGTTTGGTTTGGTGTTTGAGACAGTTTTGCTATGTAGTTTTGGCTAACTGAAACTCACTGTGCAGACCAGGCTGGCCTCAAATTCACAGAGACCCTCCTGCCTCTGCCTCTGGCAGGATTGAAGGTATGTGCTACCATACCTGACCCCCAGCCATGCTTTTGACAGAGGGCCCCTGAGAAACAGATCTTAGATAGGAGATTTGCTGAAACTGTTTCTCCCCTCATCGTCTGCAGCCTTCCCTTTCCAAAGCTCTTCTTCTTGGAGTAAGCCTCAAAGAGGGGGAGATTCCACTCCTGGAATTCTGCAGAGCCAGGGGACCTGCCCACAGAAGTGGCCACCAGAGGGCGCCACACCCTGCGTGGTGTCTGCCTGCTTTTTCTATCTCACACTCCTTTCGAGTTGAGTAGTGGGTGACAAATCCTTTCTTTCTTGGTTCCAGAAAATATAAAGGGGGTGGGGAGCTCGGCAGGTGTTTCTGGATCCATGTGCTGGTCCCCCAGAGCAAAAACATTTTTGGTTGGCCAGCAAAACTTCCAGCCCGGAGACAAGAGGGCAGGTGGGCATATTTGGGCTTCGATCACAGCTGTGACTTTGATATTTTCTCCCTTTTGTCAAAACATTCCTTGCTTCTGAGGCATGCATTCAGATATGCATTGTGTATCGGTCTGATATGTGTTCATCAACTTTAGATTCAATAATAGAGCTTTTAGTGTGGATAAGATCAAAGCAATCTGCTTAGCATGTGGTGCTGCAGGCTTGATTCAATATTTGACTTGCTAATTTTTTCCCAGGGCACTAAAATAATATTGTTCATATCGTTCCTAGCCACCATATGCATGTGAAATGAAAATAGTCTTTTCTTTGCATAGTGTATGTTGGAGGCATCTGTGCGGGCATTAAAGTGGTATGAGGGAGCTAGGTGGGGGAAAGCGTCACAAGTTCCTTTGTGGACTTCGTCCTCCAGACGCTATTTATGCCTTTCGGTTGGCACCTCCCCCCCCCCCCCCCCAACCTCAGGTCGCTGCTTCTAAACTGGAGAGGTGGAGAACCTACACCTGCGTGCAGACGCCCTCTTTAGCCTTTCCCGAGCTTGCTGTTGCCAGGCTTGGAGAAAGGTTGTCGGGCATCAGGGAGTAAAAGAGGCAACAGAGGGTACAGGCGGGCGGGCAGACGCCTTCTTGCATTCCATCAGTGCAGGCAAGAGATGATCCCGGTGTTGCTATTGGCAGACTTTGAAATAAGCCTATGATACAGGATGGGAAAGGCTTATGGTCATCTGTCTCTGGGGTGGGGGGGATTGGGGAGGATGAGGCCACAGGTGGGTCCCAAGGTTACCCATAGTTCAGCAGCATAGGCTTTGGGCTTCCTGGCTGCTCAGAGAGCTATTGGACTCTTGTCTGAGCTTGGGGGTGAAAGGGCAAGCCCCCAGATGAGCAGGGGAGGGAGATAAGAGCATGTTGAATGAAGGAGATGCTGGGAGCCATTTCCCAGGCTTCTCCCATGAATCAGTGCCATTCTTGATGCAGGCGGCACTGACCCCTGACCCCTGACCCCTGACCCCTGACCCCATGGCCTTGGGGTAATTCTGGTACAGAGTTCCTATTGTCTTTTAGTCTGGGTCTGTGCTTTGTTCTGTAGGCAATAAGCAAAATTGGAAGTGGACAGAGAAGGGGAAGCCATGGGGACACAGTAGTTCACACCCTAGACTTTAAGGTATCCAGGAGCAGGGGCCAGAGAGAGGTCACTGAGCCCCAGCAAACAGAGCTAAGATTGCTACTTCCCTGGGTTGTTAAAAGCTGGGTGTGCTGCCTCGAGCAAAGGGCTTCACACAGTGTTTTCCCCCAGGTGGGCTGCACACAGTGTTTTCCCCCAGGTGGGGTGCACACAGTGTTTTCCCCTAGGTAGAAGTTTAGGCAAGAAGTCTCTGCATAGCACTTTCTGTTTCTGCATATGTTGCAACACCTAACGTTTTTTTAGAAGTATGTGCATTTTGGTTGCGAGCCACTTGCTTGGCTCATCTTGCCTAATTTGATAGTCAACATCCTTCTAGTATAAACAAAATCAAACCATTTCCCCCATCTTACAGATAGGCAAGGCACGACAAAGCAACTTGCCCAAGACCACACAGTCAGCAAGTAGCAGTCCCAGAATTCAGGAGCAGAGAGCTGTACTCTTAAGCCCTTAGTTGAACCCATAATGCTAGCCTTCCTCTCTAGACCATGAAGGGCGGCCGCGGCGACAACAATCCTGATGGCTTGTAAGGCTCCCTGTGGCCCCTCAGCCCATGTAGTTTCTTGATTTCCTAACTGAAGGCCAGAGGACCTAGTTTGGGCTTAAGGGTCCTGGTCAGCAATCAATCCAGGCTCCTTCCCTTGAACCTTGGGGCATGGTAGAGAGCTGGCTGCCACTCAAGCTCAAGGTTCAGCCCACAAGACCAGAACAAATGCAGATGTGCCTGTCATTAAACACACAGACGCAGACATGGAGCAGCCTGGTTTATCCTCCTCTCTGGCCATTCTGCGAGCTCCAGCGCAGGCTCAGCTAATAACGCCTCCCATAGCATCGTGCCCCTGATTGAAACAGCTCCATAGCAGCGGGAACACTTGCTTGATTAGTCAGTCACCGGAGCCCAGCCTGCAAGCAACCTTCTGATGTGCCAGGCAGCCACAGGGAGGGGCCTGGCACAACCCACATCTCAAAAGGATATCGAGGAGATGTTGGTACCTGGATTGGGTAAGAATGGAGGGTATATAGTGTGGAAAGTACCAGGGTAGAGCTTTCTCCTACACCTCATTCATGGGGAATTGGTGTTTCCGGGTACCTAGCTGGTACCGTGCAGGTACAACTGACGACACACCACCGCCCACCTGCCTTTCACACAGCAAACTTAACTGAGGACTGCCAGTCCTCCAAGGGGACCACCAAAGCTCAGCAGGAAGAAGAGACTTGTATAATGGGACAGCCACAAATGATAGAGCTGAATTTTGTTGTTGTTGTTGTTGTTGTTGTTTTAACCTTTTTGGGTTTGGGGAAAAGAAAATCACTTACCTATCTGTGCACATGTAAGTGCAAGGGTGCTGCCTTGCACATGGTGTGGAAGTCAGAGGACAACTTGAAGCAAATCAGTTTTTGCCTTCAAGGGGGTCCCAGGGATTGAACATAGAAAGTCAGGCTTGGCAGCAGACACTGTTAGGCACAATTGGACCGAGGAAGGAGAGGGTAGGAAAGAAAGTTTCTATGTCTAGTGATTAGAATTTAGAGCTCTTTTCTTATTCCTTTAAGGCATTTGCACTTGCTAAGCAAGGCATGGGTATGTAACCCTTGTCTTGGAATGAATGGAAGCCTAGCAACCCACCCCCTCCCCCATGGTCAGCAGGGTGGGCATCCTGTGGGAGGAGGGGAGGAATACAGAGTCTCTGCCCCCGGCCCCTAGCTAGCACGAGAGTCAGGCAGTGATTTGTGTGCACATTCAAAACTTGAGGGAAGCCCCAGTGGAGGGAGTCTGCTAATCGTGGATACCATTGGTGCTGTGGTACCGCCCAGTGACATAGGGTAAGCACTTGGGAATGTGGAGCTGGGGCAGGAAACCTGGCAAAGGCTTGGCACTCATCCTTTGCCAGGCTAGTGCCCTCAGCATCACCTACCAGGCTCTCTCTGATCATAAAAAAAAAAAAAAAAAAAACACGATCACTTAACCCTGGAAGCTCCCAGAGTCCCAGGTCTCCTCTCCAAAGAAGCACGCCTTTCTGCTCTGACCATCCTCTCAGCCACACCTACTGGAGGGAAGGGTTAGGTCCTCCTGTCGCCATGCTAGGACCTGCTGGGTCATTTGGAGACACTGAGAGTCTTGGAATCTGAGACAGAAGCCCAGACCCACTAGTGGTTACTGTGTGGTTCCCCTGCTATCTACTTGCACCTGCTTTGTCCCTCCAGCTCAGATGAAGCCCCTGGTTCTATTCTTGGTCCCAGAGGCTTTGCCTCCTCTGTGGTCACATTTATAGTCTGAAAGGCTGGCAGGGATCCAGCTCTCCTGAAAACACTCTCAGTGACAGCAGGTGACAGCAAGTGACCTCCATTTGGCCTAAGCCAGGGGCCAAGCTTTCTGCAAAGGGCCAGATAGTAAATATTTGAGGCTTGAAGGACCATATGGTCTCTGTCACAGCTATTCAACACTACCATTGTAGCCAAACACAGCCCCAGACAGTATGTAAATGAGTGGGCGTGGCTGCGTTCGAATAAAACCTAATTTACAAAACAGGATGCTGCAGCCAGCTGGATTTGGCCTACTGACCATCATCTGCAACTGAGGCCTAAACTAGCTCAGAGCAAGGCCAGCACTGGTGATGCTCGCCTCCAGGACCCTAAGAAAAAGGTTTTAGTTGAATGATCAGCCAGGCGTACCATAGAATAGTGCTTTGTGGATCAGAGAAGAGAGGGTGTCCCTAACAGGCAGCGGGGCTTGAGGTAGGAGCACCTTTATTCATAGGTGAGCACCCAACCATGGTTACGGGGAGAATGAAGCAAAGGTCAGAGGGCAGTGCTGTCCACCCCTCATGCCTCCCTGCCAGATGACACCATAGCCCCTCCCTGTTGAGCACCCCACAGTCCAGGACACTGACACCTACCAGCTTCATGACCTTGGGCCAGTTAACCTCTGTTTGATCCCCTTCCTTAAGGAGAGGACATTGGGGGTAACTAGAGAGAGGACTGAGACAAAGGGGTATACAATGTTTGGCACAGAGCCAAGCCATGCCGTGCTCCAGCATAGTGATCACTCTTTTCAATATTACCAGTCTCAGAATCATTTTGATTGAGCAAATATGTGATCCTCAGGGAAGATGGCTACAGAACCAGGCAAGACTGGTTCCTGAGTTCCCATGGGAAGTATGTATGTCTGGTGCCTGACCAAAGGTGGTTCCCAAGGGAGGAGAGGTATACAGCCCCAGGAATAAGTAGCTGAGTCCTGTGATATGATTCGTTTTTTAAGATTATATTTTATTTTGTGTGTGTGCACACATAAGTGCAATTGCCCACAGAAGCCAGAAGAGGGCGCCGGGATCCCTGGAGCTGGAGTTAGAGACTATTGCGAGCTTCCTGGTGTGGGTGCTAGGAACAAAACTCGGACCCTCTGGCAGAGAGGATCTAACCGTCTCTTCAGCCTCATGACATGGGGTTCTTTAGGTCCCAGGAAAGCTGAAGCAGGCGCTGTGGCTGAATCGTTCGTTGAATATGTTCCAGAGAGCTCACTTCCAGGAGCAAAGCTTGCTGTGATCCACAGCCTACTCTTTTCAGCTGGCAGCATCCTTGGGGGACCAAGCCTTAGAGCAGAACATGGAGAGACAAGGAACAGGAGAGCAGTGAGAGAGCTGAGCTGGCCTCTCCAAACCAAGACCACAGTGCTGGGCTAGGCTGGGCCTGGAACCTCTCCGAGGCTAGGGTCAGCATCTGTGCCCAGCTTCTGCCAGAGTGGCTGGCGACAGGGCTCTTAGCATCTCCTTCAGGCATCATCCTCATCTCCAAAGACCCGAAAGCTCAGTCAGGAACCAGCCCAAAAGTGTGTGGGGGTGGATGGAATTAACTGGGCTTCTGTGCTCACGATCCTATTTGTAGCATCATTCTCACTTGTAAGCTAATTTTAGCCATCCATTCCGCTTCTGTTGCCATTTATAAAATGAGAATGTCAAATGCAATATTAAACAAGCAGGATGAAGGCAAAAAAGGAAATGGCAGAGAGGCATTTAATAAATGAATCCCATGTTTGCGTGGGAGAGGGAGAGATCCCGAGCCCTACGCATCACACACGCCTGTGTGCACACGCCCGTTTGTGTACAGGCTCTGCTAATGGGAGCCAAACAATTTGTGTGTTGGGGGAAGCCTGGGAGACGTGGAGGGGGGAGTGGGGGGCGGTCTGTTGGAAATGTGCGCTGCTCTTTAGGCAGAAGTAATTTAGCCTGCAGGGAGGTAGCCTCCCTGTCAGAGCCTCGCAGCCCTCTTGTTTGCCCTTCATTGGTCCTCTAGTCAGGTCAATGGAAGGAGAGGGAATGAGGGAAGGGTGCTGAGCCTCTGGGTTTTCCACACCTGCTCCGCTGGTGTGGACCTCCCCCCTCCCGCCACCAACTCTTCTGAGGGGAACACACAAAAGCCACTGGAAGAAACCCTCCTGGGTCCTCTCTAGGCTTTGAGACTTTTGTCTCTGGGTCCTTTCTTGGACCTCTTCCCGCAGCTGCTCCACCACCCCACACCCAAGGAGCTTCAAGCTGCTGCTGAAACGGCACCTTTCCTATCGTCTCTACTGCCTGGTTAAGTGAAACCGGCTCAGGGCTGGGGTAGACACCCACTCTGTCTTACACCCGGATTTGGACACCTGCCGCGAGGCCAAGCTTCCCCCTTCACTTTGAAATGCCCTTGCAGGTGCTGGGGGGTGGGGGGGGGGAGAGAACAGCTGGTGCTACTGCCGTCAGCTATTTCCTCAAATAGTACAGCCTGCCAGCTCCCCTAGCACACCTTGATGATGAATGCGCAGGGAGCTGGGATTACCTGGCTGGATGGCTGGAGAGGTGGAGGGAGAAGGATCTGTTAGGAATAGGGCTGGGCAGCACAGGTGGGAGCACAGGTATGGGCTGGCTTTCTTGTCTTCAAAGGTACATAGCAGGGTGAGAGTGACAGTAGTCTCCAGGCCTAGGGCTTGGTAGGCTTGGCTCCAGTGGGTAAGTGTGTGCTCTATGGTCAGGCTCTGCCTTGCAGGTGAGAGGTCTGGGTGCAGACAATCTAGCTATGCTCAATCACAGAGCGCAAAGGTAAAGCTGAATCAGAGCAGGGGGCCTGTGCTTGAGACTGCCCTGGGACTAGGGTGCAGATGTTAGGGGATGTGTCTCAGGGAGCACTGGAGACTGGAAACAGACTCTTCTCTACTTTTGCCCAGTCTCTGAGCACCCCAAAGAGAAGAGTCTCTCTCTCTCTCTCTCTCTCTCTCTCTCTCTCTCTCTCACACACACACACACACACACACACACACACACACACACACACACACCCCGTACCGTTCTCCATGCTCACGTGCTGCTCCCCTAGCTCGGTGCTTTATATTACTGGTCTATGACCTACTTCACTTTACCATCGCTTGTTTTAATAAAAAACACTAAGCAGAGGAAACAGTGGATGAAATTAATTCTGTAAGTGGTGAGGAAATTAATTCTGGAAGCCAGAGTTGGGAGGGATTTGGTGGAAGAAATAGCATCAGATTGGGCCCCCAGAGGGCTAAGGAGGGGCTGAGAGGGCAGGATCGGCAGAGGGAGCTGAGGTTTGGAGTTGGGAGCCCTGTGACTGGATCCCGGCTGTGCCCCGGAATGGTAGGTTTTCCTTGAGGCCCTGGTTCCTTTATCAGAGAGGAGGTCAGTTAAGCTGTTCCACCCTGGAGGAACATACTGAGCCTACTCTGCAAATCAAACCGGGTTCTGACGCTTCCTACCCGTGGGTCCAGGTCATGTGTGGCCAGCGTGTGTCTGAAGGCTGACGGCACACTTGACCTCTTCTGCTGGCGTGCCCATTGCTGCCTTTACCATGCTTGTCCCCTTTGCGTCATCACGAGGGTCCCATGTCTGCAAGAACCTTTTTGTAGTCAAACCAGATGAGATACTGGTCTTGGCTGCCGGATCTCCTCTGGGTTCTGAGTATGAACTTATAAGAGCCCTGGTAAGACTCTTGCTGTCTGCGGGGTCCTTAGAAAGGCCTCTGGTGGGTAGAGAGGGCAGGCTGGCAGCGGCTGGGAGGAAGGAAGGCCTTCGTATTGAACAGCAGTGGTTGTATGCGGAAGAAGAGTAAAAGGGGCTCTGGAGGTGGGCCGGTCTGCCCCTGCTGTGTGGAAACACTTGTGTGGCTGCCAGATTCTAGGAAAATCCTGGATCCATACATACAATGTGCCCTCTGCTTCCCTTTCCTGCATACCAGCAAAGCAGTTGGCTTGGAACATCACCTGGAATCCTCTAAAAGCAGCCAGGGAGGAGCGGCCGCTGATCCTGGGCCACCCAGCCAGGCCTCTTAGATCTGTCAGGAGACTCTATACAAAGGCAGGCACTGCCATGAAAAGCTACAGGACAGCCTCCCTGAGTTCTCTGGTCCCCTCCCCTTCCTACCAGCCAGACAGTCAAGGTCAGTATCTGGCATTAGGGAATTTTATTCTTTGAAGCCTCCTTGAGAAGTGAACCGTTTCCAACACGATCTGTTTGTACACACTGGCCTCTTCAGGCCAGACAGAATCCCGCCTTGTGCAGGGTAGCACATCAGGCCATAGGTACGGCTCTTGGCTTTCTATCTGGCCCTGGGACAGCAAGCTGACTGGACCGTTTGTGAGGAAGCAGGGAAAACAAGTCTTGTCACTCCTTCAGAGACTGGTTTCCTTCTCAGACTCCCTGGCTCTCCCTCACAGGGGCCCAGTGGTTGACGGGACTTGACGTTGTCCTAGGGAAGGCCTCCCCATAGAAACCGTAGTGCCCTTCCCAAAGCAGAACTCTTGATATGCTAGTTCTAAAGCATAGTATGTGCAGGAGACAGTGGCCTGTGCTTACAGTCTTGGCTCCTCAGAAAGCTAAGATAGGAAAAATCATGAGTTCAAAGACAACCTGGCTAACAGACAGCACAGCACAACCTTTTTAATAGTAGATGGATGTGTTGCCGTAAGGGGCATTGACAAAAGGATGATGAAAAAGCTAGATTAAAGTTCTCAGGTCCTTGTTGAAAATGGTGAGTGTTCTGGTTACATAAAAAACAAAAACAAAAACCTGTCCCCATGTTTGCAACTTAGCCTCATACAAGAAGTTTTTAGGGTGCTAGAGAGAGGGCTCAGTGGTTAAGAGCACTGTCTGTTCTTCTAGAGGTCCTGAGTTCAATTCCCAGCACACACATGGTCGCTCACAACCATCTATAATGAGATCTGATGCCCTCTTCTGGCAGGCAGATACATACATAAAAGAAACAAATAAATCTTAGAAGACGAAGGAGGAGGAGGAAGAAGAAGAAGAAAATTTTTAGCTGGGGGTCCCCAGAGCCATGTGTGTGTGAGCGCTTGAGACCAAGCCCAGCCCTTGGTGTGCAGCATGCTCTCAAACAGGAAGCACATCCCCACCCCTTACCCGCTCCAGATACAAACGTGAAGTGTGTGTAAATGCTGAGGTGTCTATGACAGAGCGCCAATAGTGAGCAGTGTTGGCAAAAGGATACCAGCTGTTCTTTGAGCTGTCTTTGCAACTTTTCCATAAGTTTGGGATTCTGTCTGAATAGTAAGTGAGAGACAATAGGGTTGGGATATAGCTCAGTGGAAGAGCATATCTGCCTGGCATGCGCAAGGCCCTGGGTTTGATACCCACTACCACCACCACCACCACCACCTGAAGGGGGGGCAGTGAGTCACCTTGGATGACAGTGAGAAGAGCCCCTTCCAACAACAAACTAACAAGCTTCATAGACATCTAATGGCCCTATGAACGCACAGTAGTCTTTTGGCACGTCCTCTGCAGGAGCAGGCTGCTACCCCAGTTGTCTTCTGTTCGCTCCTCATTTTGAAGCCACAGTCCTGAGGGGTACATGAAAGACTTGCCTGTCCCCCAAGGCGCATTTGTCGAGCTGAGATGCATAGCCAAAGGAATGACATTTCAAGGCACATACATTTTCAGCCCCCACGGCGGCTTGTTCCATAAGTTGGCTGTCTCTGGGGGTTGGAAGCCGAGGCTTGCCCCTGGGATGAGGTGTCAGCCACAAGTGGCCTCTGAGGCCTCTTTGAAGCTCAAAGCCACACAGGCTGGCCTTGTTCCCTTCCACACCCTTTGAGTAGAGTGCTCTTAACCCAGTGGCAGTAGCCCAGGTTTGATGGGAAAGGCTCAGGGCTGAACCTGGGGGTGCTGCTTCTTCAGATCTAGGACCCCCTGCCCCCTAAGGCCTCCATGGAGCCAACACTTTGAGGGGGGACACTCTTCCTCTGCACTTGGGCCATGGGTGCTCTCACTATATCCAGGTGCTTTACAGGGTGTGGCCTGGTCACCAAGAGAGCCACCTCCAGTTTGTTCCTAGTGGCCATGAGATAGAGGCTCGTAGGGCTGCCGTGGGAAAGAGGCTTGTATGCTCTGCCCCACTGCTCCCTGATGTCAACACCTCCGTGCCCACTACCTCAAGAACCCAGTCAGGAGACAGCAGGATGGTAGAATGCCTCCCACCCTCCTGTCTGACCCCCAACATGTCAGTGACCTCAAGCAGTGCCTGCCTCTACAGATGGCCCTTAGGTCTCCATGTTCCAGCTGTTTGCACTTTGTGTCCTGACCTTTGACACTGGCTCTAAGCTGGCACAGGGCACACAGTAGAAGGTGGTAGAAGTTACATGGTGTGACAAATCCCAAGGCTGAGCTAGATGCCCCACAGCTCTGCAGAGTCTCCCATAATGTTCATGCTGCGACAAAGCCAGGTGCCCTGGAGAAGCCGTACCCTCAACTTAGTCAAGGTTTTCTCTGGCTTCCAGCCGAAGCCACCATTGGACCACAGCTCTATGAGAGATGGAACCCCGCCAGACCCCATCAAGTCAGAGCCCCAAGGAGGACAATACGTGGTTGCGCAAAGCCACTGTGTTTGCCGGCATCTGGTGCCTGGCTGTGGGTGTCTGGAACATAGACCTGAACCAAGGAGGTAGCTTGGGTTTTCCTGTTTGGTTCTGACTTTCCCTTTAGGTCCTGGGTCAAGCTCTCTCTGGCTTGCCACTGGGACAGGAGAAGAGAGCAGAGCCTGTGGGCTCTTGAGATGAAGAAATGACAAGCTTACAAGTGATTCAAGGTGGCCAGGTGGTGGTGACGCACACCTTTAATCCCAGCACTTGGGAGGCAGAGGCCGAGCTCTGTGAGTTCGAGGCCAGTCTGGTCTACAAAGCGAGATTCAGACAGCCAAGGCCACACAGAGAAACCTTGTCTTGGGGAAAAACATGACTCAAGGCAGTTAGATGTTCAGAGAGCATTTGCCTACACCCTTGATGAACAAGACAAACAGAATGAAAGTTCTCAGAGCTGGGGCCCCCTTTGTTTACCAGTGGATCCCCTACATCCAGGCTCTGAGTTCTTCCACTTGCCAGAATTAAGAGGCCCGAATCTCCAGGGGCAGGGAGTGGAGACAGACTGTGTAAGCAGCCCTTTGGTTCTGAGATGAAGCCTTTCCAGAAGCTCTCACTGCTGGCCAGACAGGCTCCCTGCTGTGTCCAGTGCCTCTCCCCGTCACTCAGATGCCCAGCTCAGGCTGAGCCCCCAGAGAGTTCACATGCCATGGCCTCTGGCCTTGGAGTGCACTCACTGTGACAGGGCTGGTGGTTGACAGAGCTCCTGTGGTGGGTGCTGCCAAAAAATGCCACCAGCAAAGACAGCAGAACTCAGCCGAGCTGCCAGCCCTGCTCAGTGCTGGGGAGAGTAAGTAGGTGGGTTTGTTTAAAATACTCCTATTACAGTTAGTTAACCTTCCTGTTCCCTAAATGAAAATTGTATAAACCTGAAATTTCCGTTGATCGGGTTGCCTAGGAACAGGCAGCAGGTTTTCATAAGACAAAGCAATAGATTGCCACCGATAGGCCTGTTAGGAAGTGAGCTGGTTAGCGGCATTATTCCCATCCTGGTGTCAGCATTTGGTAATTATCTGCCTGCCTGCTCAGGGCACGCCCATCTTCCTGTGTGGAGCAGCTTCCTGCAAAGGGAGATGCCTCAGCTTCCAGCTCCCAGGATGGGGGCGCCAAGGCAGGGGCTAAGGCTAATCACCATGCCTGAGCTATGAAGAGAAATCTAAAAGACCTGATGTGAGTTTTTTCTTCTTAATCATCTTTATCCACCTACGTGCAAGAGGAATCCCCCAATAACCCTATTGATGACAAGATGTTGCATTGTTTTATGAAAATATGCAGCGTGCAGCCACTATATAGCAGGAGATTTAAAATAAACAGCAACAAAATACACAGTAATTTTTAAAGCTGCTCCATGACAACTTCGGTAGATAGTTTTAATACAATATATATACTGCTTGTTTCGTTTTCTCCACAAGGTCACTGTCCTTCATGTTTACCTTCATGCAGTTAGAGTAACTAGTGTCCTGGTTTGCCTAGGACCTAGGAGCGCCCCCACCCCCAACAATCAGTGTTGCCAGTGCTTTTGTTAGTGCTGGACCATACACAGCTTCATCAGTCCCGTAGTTTTGTTGTTTGTTCGTTTGTTAGTTTGTGAATTTTTTGGGGGGAGGGGTTGTTTTTGTTTTATACTTTCTAAATATTTTATATCTAAGAATGTTTTTTTTTTCTGCATGTATGTCTATGTAGCACATGCATGCCTGTTGCTTGTAGGAGTCAGAAAAGGGTAATGGATCCACTGGAACTGGGGTCTTTCCAGCTCCAACCCCATTAGAGAGAGAGACGGGGGACAGGGGGAGGGGAGCAGGAGTGAGAGAGACAGAGAGAGTGCGCCACACATGGGAAAGTCTTAGAGGACAACATTAGGTCCCAGGGTCTGCACTTGGGTCATCAATTGGTGTCAAGAAGAGCTTTTACCCGCTGCGCTGTCATCTCACCGGCCCATTCCCTGCTGCTGCTGCTGCTGCTGCTGCTGCTGCTGCTGCTGCTTCTGCTGCTGCTGCTGCTGCTGCTAGCAAACAGCCTCATTCATAGCCCTCACAGTACATGTAGGACCATTAGATCACTAGAGGATGGGCCTTTATATGTTGCCAGTTTCCCTTCAGGACAGTCAAAGTGCTGGTTTTCTCCTGTTGTGGACTGACTGTGAAATGTCCCCTCCAGCTCCCATATCTGAGCACTTGGTCCCCAGGTGGGGGTGCTGCTGGGGAAGTTTTAGGGGATTGACCCTCCCTGGAGAAAGGCAGTCCCTGGGTGCAAGCCTTGAGTTATCTTCGCTTTGTTATTGTTTTACAACTTATTTTGAATTTGTCTGTCTGTCTGTCTGTCTCTGTCTCTGTCTGTCTGTCTCTGGTGTGATGTAGGGGGTGTGCTTGTACACACACACACACATACACACACAGGGAGGGTGGGGGCAGGAGGGAGGGGCCAGATACCCTAGAGTTGAAGTTACAGGAAATTGAACTCCCTGGATTCAAAATTCAGTGCTCTGGAAGGGCAGCACACCTTTTTTTTTTTTTTTTTTTTTTTTTTTGAGACAGAATCCCACTATGTAGCCCTGACTATCCTAGAATTCACCATGTAGATCAGACTGACCTAAAACTCACAGAGATCTGCCTGCCTCTGTCTCCCAAGTGCTAGGATTAAATGCGTGTGCCACCACGCTTAGTTTGCAACACACACTCTTAACCACTGAGCCATCTCTGCAGCCCCCAAGGCCTTTATGTTCATATAGGCCAGCCTCTCCTTTTCTGCTTGCTCTTTGCTTCCTGACTACAAAGGCAATATGGCGAGCCACCTCACAACTACAGCCACGCCTTGCCCCACCAGACTGGGAACCAGAGTAAGCCCTTATTCTCTTACATTGCTTCTTGTCAGGTATTTGATCACAACCATGGGAAAAGTGATGCACCCCCCCACGCCCCGCACCCTGTACCCCCCACACCCCACACCCTGCACCCCCCTTCCCATACCCTCAGGACCCGTACTTCAAACAGGACTGTCCTCGATGCCCATCCAATAGACAAAAATATATCTCGTGTGTGTGTACGCACGTGCACTACATGTATGGTGATCAGATGACAACCGTGGCTGTCAGTCCCTGTCCTCCTACCTTGCTTGAGACACGGAATCTGTTGTCATTCCTCCCCCTACCCCCACCTCCTGTGCTTACACCAGTTTCGCTGGTACACAGTCCCCCCTGGGATTTCTGGGGTTACAGATGGTCAAGCTACACACCTCGCTCTTACTTACATGGACTCTGGGTGTTTGATTTTCTTTTTCTTTCTTTCTTTCTTTCTTTCTTTTTTTTTTTAATTTTATTTATTATTATGTATATAGTGCTCTGCCTGCATGTACACCTGCAGGCCAGAAGAGGATATCAGATCACATTATAGATGATTGTGAGCCACCGTGTGGTTGCTGGGAATTGAACTCAGGACCTCTGGAGGAATAGTCAGTGCCCTTAACCTCTAAGCCATCTCTCCAGCCCGATTTTTGTCCATTTTTAAAGACATTTATAATTACAAGAGTAATACCTGTTACATGGTTTCAGGGCTACTAAATTATTTGCTTATTTACTTATTTGTTTTTTTTTTTTTTTTTAAAGCAAGACCTTGCTACATAATCCAGGCTTTCCTCAAACTTCTGATCCTCCGGTTTCAGCATCCCATGTGCTTAGATTACAGGCAAAACCACCACTCCTGGCTTTCTAGGTGCTACAGTAGTTTAGAGTATCTAGGATGAGCATAGCTCCAGAATGGTTCCTCTGGGTAGGTCCCCCTTTTAAGCAGTGTATACCACACACAATCTAGTTCACTCTGGCTGCCTCAGACGCGCCATAAGCAATCGCAGTCTCCTGTGATACAGCGATACCCTTGGCAGCTGCTGAGCCAAGGGAAGCTTTTGCTCCTATACCATATGTCCCTAGACTGTCTTACACTAAGACACCCGCTTCTTCCTCCTCCTCTGTCACCGTCAGGCTCCCATGCTGTTACTGTTGGCTGCTCTACGTGACCCGCTTTGCCCTGCAACAACCTGTCTTTATCAGCAATGAGCTTGAGTTACAGCCAACAGGCTTGTTAAATTCACCTATAAACTAAAAGCAACTAATGCTGCACCCCTGTCAAACCGTGCAGGAACTTCTACAGGTCACAGAATCATTTCCTAGAGCTTCGGCTTTTTACCACATGTCTTTATTTATGTTGGAGAGCGTGGGCCATGGCCTAGGTAGGTGGAGGTCAGAGGACAACTCCAAGGAGTGAGTTCTCTCTTCCCATCATTACAGACCCAGAGAATGAACTTGGGCCATCAGGGTTGATGGAAAGTAACCTTATCCACCCATTTCCCTGGCCCTACGGTTCCTGTTTTGTATAGGTAACAGTGTTCAGTAAGTGACCTCTGTATGCACAAGTGGAATAGGACCAGGAAATTTTGGAGGTAGGAGATAAACGGAAAGATTAGCAACCACTAAAAGACACAAGCGCTAAACGGAAAACCAGGAATCCGTTAGAATAGAGTCCATTGAATTAGACTCTGTCAGGAGGTGTGGCGGTGTAGGTTCCAAGGGAATGGTGGCATCGCCAACTTGGTAATTGTAACGTGTGACTTCAAGGCCTTTGCCTGATGGGGTTGGAATGTGCTCTGTTACTTCTGAGCTGCTGGTGTTCAGGGCTCATCTTGGGGGGTGGATCCCGGACTGTGTACCCTCTCTTTTTCTTAAGAGACGGTCTCTGATGGCCTGATGTGAGGGGTCCCTAGCCTGCAGGACCATCAAGGAATCTGTCTAAAAGGGCCAAACAGCCATGAAAGATGATTATAATAGCGGCTGCTGTGATCCACAGACCCATCCATCAGCTGTCGCCACCTCCTCGGCCACCGTGCTTTTCTGCACCAGGTTGCAGCCCCCCTGTGGGCATCTTTCGCTTCCGTCCTCGATGCCCTTCTAGAACCTAATTTCATCCTTGTAGGTTTTTCCAAAGCAGGATTTGCACAAGTGCTGTGGCTTCTTAAATATTTATCTTGCAGGCCATTTACTCAGCACGGCTATTTTTACAGTGAGTAAGGAGCAAGGCTAAAAATAACAGCCCGTAACCCGATCGGGTTCTGCGTCTGACATTTACGTGGAATTCATTTGCATCTCATTTGTCCTCCGTTCTGTTTAACAGGTAGAATGTAAGAAAGCTCAACCGAAAGAAGTCATGTTCCCACCTGGGACAAGAGGCCGCGCCCGGGGGCTGCCGTACACCATGGATGCTTTCATGCTTGGCATGGGAATGCTGGGTGAGTCTGCACATGTGTGGGGTTGGGGGAGCACAGTGGGCCGGGGGGGGGGGGGGATGCAGTGAGGGCTGTGGCAGCCTGTATACCCAACTGAGTCACCTAACACTTGGGTGAATGGAATCCCAGTTTCCTCATCTGAGCTTCAATTTACCTGCCTAAACTGCCGTCCCCTCATCTTCTAGTGCAGGTCATAGGCTCCTCTTTAAGGTGGTCATGGCAACCAGTTGAGCATATAGTATCATCTTGCCTCATGCCTACCTCATGATGTGCTTGAACTCTGTCCATCCCCTTCCTCAAACACAAAACAGGACCGCCCACTCCTCTCTGTCTCAGCTTTCTTGGCCCAGTGAGAGTTCCTAAGACCTAAGGATTCCTTGCTGGCTTAACTTGTGTGGACTCTGGCTACATTTTTCTAAAACTTAGGAGAGGAACTGAAGGGTGGCAAGGGTGGGCACTAATCCTGTCTATTTAAATGATTAACATTTTTCTCTTGGGATATCAAAATTTGCATTTAAATGGATGTTTTAAATAGCCTGTTTTACTCTTTATTTGCAAAAAAAAAAAAAAATGATGAAAGACAAAGTGTGTTTGTTCTGACTAAAAATGATCTCTCCTGGCTTTTAGAGAAATTGAGTTGCATATTATGCCCCTTTCCTTAAAGGTATCTCTGTCCGCCCTGCGTAGATAATTGAAAATCTCGCCGCTTAAATGGCATGAAAGATGGAGAAAGCGGAGGAGATGCGTAATGGTGTGGGTCGCAACAATAATTAGAAATTTCAAGGCGAGAGAACGGTATTTTAGTGCAAGTTATTGTGTGTCGGGAAAATACTAATTAAATGGGATAAATGGTCGTTAATGGTAAAATTCCATTCAGGCACATGAGCTGTCTAGTTTTAATGGGTTTTCATTTGGCTTGGCTGAGGGTCCTTCTTCTATATTGTTCGATAAGCTCTTTATGTGTTTTCAGATTTGCTGCTGTTTAAATCATTCCTGGCTTAGTTTTAAATGTATTAAGCTTTTCATGCTCTTACAAAGAATTGCGTCTACTTGTCCGAGAGAATAACTTGGGCAGGTAGAGCTGTATTGAAGAACTTTACAGCCAGAACTTGGCGCCACTGAGAATATTTTTTTAAATGGCCAATCTATTCATTCTCAGGGTAATTTTTTTAGGCTTAACAGAGTTTACAAGGAAATCCTATTATAGTTCCTTAGAAACTGCCTGTGTGATTCTAAAACTTAACCTAGAAATAGAAACAGGAGAGAAAATAAAATGATTTTTTGTTTTAAAGAGAAACAAGAAAACACCAGTTTGACTATTTTGGGATACCAAAACACTCCATAAAGCTACAGTTGTTAAAACAATATGGTAGGGCTGAAGTGTAGCTCAGTTGGTAGAGTGCTTGCTTAGCATGCATGAAACCCTGGGTTCAGCTCTCCAACACTGCATAAAACTGGCCATGGTGGTGCACACTTGTGAATGCAGCCTTAATACCCAGGAGCTGGAGGCCAGAGTCTCAGAAGTTGGCTGAGTATTAAGCTCAGAGACTATGTTATGGTAGACAAGATTGTCCCCCAGCTTACGCTGGCCTGACCCCACTCATTTTCTACTTAACAGTAGTGAGACAGTGATGTATATTCAATAGACACTGCTTTGACTATTGAGTCTGGATCTTTTCCAGGCTGGCAATTTACAAAGCCACACTCCCTGGAGTTGCTAGCAGTGGCAGCTCCAGAGCAGCAGCCTGTGAGAGAATTGCCACGCTCTCTATCAGGAAAGGAAACAGAAGCAAGTCTGCTGTGTCCAGGCTGTACAAGTCGCAAGATTGGGTACAGGAAATACAATTGACAGTCCACACTTTGTCGATCTGTGGGAAGTTTATTAGGGTGTAACTCCTTCATCAGCTCCGCGGGCACACACTTCATAGAGAAAACTAGCATCTCAATAGATCTGTATACATGGAAGAGGACATACGTGCGTACACTACACGCATGTGGAAGCCACAGACTTGCCACTGATCCCGGAGCTCATCGGTTCAGCTAAACTGGCTGTCTTGCAACCCTCAGCAATCCTCCTCACTGCTTCTGAGCTCTGGACTTACACACGACCCCTCGGGTCACCACCTCCATTTTTATGTGGCTGCTGAGGTGTCAAACTCAAGTCCTCACACTTGTACAGCAAGCACTTGACCAACTGAGCCCTCTCCTCCACCCCATAATTATTACTTCCAAATGATTGTTAAAACCATATGATGCTGCTGTCTGGCATGGCTACTCAGCTCTTGATATATAGGCACTCTGGGTCACCTTCCTGTTGCCAATGATGCGATGCTCCATGGGCCTCTGGCTCTCTAGGAGGACTCAAAAGGAAAACTTCATCCTCCCTAACTGCCTCTTCGCTTGCGTGTCTTTCCTCTACTGTGGCAGTGTGGCCTTTGGTAGTGCACTCTGGGTAGTCACCACCTCCATAGTGCATTGTTTGTGTATCAGTTCGGGACCCATGCTGTCACCACTCCTAATAATATGGCTGCTGAACTTGGCTCCTACAGGAGGGAAAATATTTTTTTAATTCACTGGAGAGCCAAGCACTGTGGCACACACCCGTAGTCCTAGCACATAGGAGGTAGAAGCTGGAAGATTGGCAGTTCAGGGTCATCCTTGGCTACATGGCAAGTTTGAGGCAGCCTGGACTATGTGAAAAACCCTGTTTGATGAAAAAACAAATAAAAAGATCACTGACAATAGCCAGATGCAGTGGTCCACAGCTGTAATCCCAGCACTGAGGAGGCTGAGGCAAGACCACAGATCATGGTCGGTCTGAGCTGCATCACGAGTCCATGTCAAAGTAAATTAATGAGATGTTATGAGACCCCGTTGAATACTCATTAATGCAGGGAGTTGCTATGAGCCATTGAAATGTTAAAATTCACTCATCCAACATATGTTTACCAGGTGCCTACTGTGTGCCATAAAAGTTCTAAACATTTAGGGTGCAGCAGAGAATCTTGCCTCCAATCCCAGGGAGCCAGTGTTCTAATTAGGAGCTGAGACAGCCAGCCTTCTGGTCTCAGAACTTGGGGTGCCATGGGACTCACTTTTAAAAATATCCTTCAGGATTTTCTCCATCCTTTGGGATGTCTCATGAAAGGAAGGCTGACAAGCGTATGGGAGTGTGGCATTCCTTCTTGATCTCGCTTGATATGGCGGCTAACATCCTTGGGGGGAAATGCCGCATGTTTTGAGTTTCTCTTTCACAGCCTTTAATGGGATGGGATGGACGATGGTGGGAATTCCTTTAAAGAGTGTAGGGGGCTGAAGAGGAAAGGAATTACTCCAAGGCCCCCACCTCTTGCTTCTGAGCCAGACAGAACCAGAAGCAACTGTGCTACCGGAGAAGGTGGTTTTGCAGCCCCTGGCTCCTGCCCCACTGTCCATGTTCTGTGGGAATGCCTATAGTCATCCAGCCTGAAGCTGCAGAGTCGCCCTATTTTTTCTTAATGAAAGTGGACTTAGTGAAAGCAAACCATGACTGTTGACGTATTTGATGCCTCTTGGCTGTCTCTGCCTTGAGCCTCGTAATCCCACTGCTTTTAATGCTCTTTGCTCTAGTTGGCCACGTGCTATTTATTAAACACGTGGTAAAGAGAGAGTGCAGGTTTTTGCCTTTCAGAAAAGCTTCCCTTGGCAGGCCAGGAAGAAGAGAGATGCTGCTGGCCAGCTAGCCACTAGCCAAAACCATTCTTACCCATTAAGAGATCTTTGCAAAACCCTGATCCAGTGCTTTCCAACATCAATGCCTTCTAGATTGAAGGCGATGAAGAAATAAATAAATTAATTAATTAATTAATTAATTAAAAAGTAAAATTAATCATTGTTGAAAGGGCCTGGGGAGCCGTGATCTGCTGGCATTCACTCCAGATCAGGAGATGGCTTGAGCACACCTTGCCTTCCTGGAGTTGTCTGGAGTCTCTGCTGAAACTTACCTTTTTTTCTTTTAAAAAAAAAAAAAAATACTGGTTTGAGTCCACTGTAGAGAAGACACTCACTTGTGCACCTGTCTCTTGGTAGCCAGGAGCAGCTTCGAATCCAGTTGGTCCAATGGACACATAGGGAGCTTCTTTTGAGACGATGAGACAGTCCTTTGTCTGCTGGTCTGTGTGGCACCTGCCAGTTTGATGTACACACCAGCCACTGAGCATTTGTGATGTGCCTCACGCCCCTAATGGACTGAAGTCTTCTTTTCAGACAGTTTTGGTTAAAGTTAAATTAGCGTGGTTGTAGAGGATCCCCCTGCAACTTAGGAGAATTCTTGGGCTGTGTGTCTCTGTAGACTGGCTTTCCCATCCTTGCTTAGGAGGGGCCTCTTGGCACTTGCTTGACCTTGTGGAACTATCTTGGTAGCCCCCGGGCAGTGCTGCTCCTGTAGCAGACACCCACTGTGTTCTCTGGATAAACGGCCCTTCTTTCTTGTCTCGTTGAAGTCAGGGGCCTGGGATGAGCCTTTTTTGTTGTTGTTGTTTTTTGTTGTTGTTGTTGTTGTTTTTGTTCAGGACACTGGGTGGTTAAGTAAGAGCCTGGATGAGCCATGGCCCATCTAGGATGTGGACATCCCTCAGTTAGGAGCAAAGATCTAAAGCCTCAGGTCTGAGAAGCCTGCGAGCACCACAGGAAGGGGCCACAGAAGGAACTTTGCAACATATCTGAGTTCTGTTATCCCTTTCTGACTTGTGCAGCCACAACGGAAAGCCCATGCGCAGGGAAGGTGGTCATCCAGGCAGAAGGCTTGATTTTTTTTTTTTTTTTTTCCTTTAGTGACAAGAGATAATTACTGTGGGATTGATCAGGCAGCCAGAGTACTGGAGCAAATAAATTGTTCAGTGGTCAGTGTGGGAGGGGCCCAGCTACTAATGGAAGTGGTGGCTGGGTCATCCTGCTGTAATGTGGCTTGATGGAGCGTTCGCCTGGGTCTACTGTAATGTGCTATTGATATGCAGCCAGCCAGTTTCCCCTGTGCAGCCCGGGCCCTGAGCCACTGGAGCAGAGCTGGGCTGCACAGCCGCAAATGAAGAGGAAAATTGAAGTAATGTTGTATTATAAATTTATAATTTCATCTGCCTGACTGAGAGGCTATTCAGCATTGGGGGTATGGAGATGCGATCCCCCCCACCCCCAGCGTGGCAGGTGTGGAATTCTCATCTTCATTCTTCGGGCGATGATGATGATATTGGCCGATCTGGAAGAACGGGGTGAATCCCACAGTTGGTGTGAACTTGTATGTTTCTTCTTTCATGCTGAAGACTTTAGGATCTGCATGGGGGGAGGGGGGAGGGGACATATGCAATTAGGTCATATGGATGGCTTGAGTACAGGGAGGGGCTAGCCATTCCACTGTCCCTCACCTACATCCAGAGAAAGTGATGCATGGGGCTTTTTGCTTTTGCTGTCAAAATTAACACTTCAAATTTAGGAGCCTGCTCTGAAGTTATCAGCAAAGGTGCCATTTTTCATCAGGAAATCCCCTAGGCGGTAGTGATTTGACCGTTTGCCTATAATCCATTTATCAATATTGTTGAAATAGTGCTATGAGAAATCTAGCCCTGAAAGATCTGATTTGATAGTGGGTGATTAATTTAGAGGAAAATTAGGTTGCCCAGCCATGAAATAAATTCCATAGAACAGCCCCATTGAGCTTGAGCTCAGTGAAGATCTCTGAGGCCTGGCCACTTGCTCTGCTGTCTCTGAGTTGAGTGGCCTCCTCAGCTTCTCCCTCTCTGAGACCATAGGTACACAGTTGCCAAGTCATTCCGTCTTGCCTTGCAGCCTTCTGCCGGTGAGGATGACCTCACCAGGACAGAGGCAGTGGCAGTGCCCAGATGAAATGGAGATAGCACCGTCGGCCAGGGAGTTCAGTGAGACGGCACATGTGGGAAGCCTCCAACTGCAGCAAGAACCACAGCTGGTCACTGTGCATCTTTGGTGCATCTGTGCCCCTGGTGACCCGTAAAGCTTTCTAGGTGTGGTACAGACTCAACGTCTAAGAGAAAAAAGGGAACCTTCTCTCGGGTCAGAATTGTATGACAGGATGCCATAGGTCTTGCTCAGCTTTTGAATCGGCTCCTACTTCTCAGTCTTGAATGCCAGGAAATCCGAAAATGAAGGCACTGGTAGAATGATCATAGGTGGTGACAGTGCTCCGTCCTCAAATGGTCTCTGTAGAACCTTCCTCGGAAGAGCACTGTCTTAGTTAGGGTTTTACTGCTACTAAGAGACACCATGACCAAGGCAGCTCTTATAAAGAAAAACACTTAACTGGGGCTGGCTTACACTTCAGAGCTTTAGTCCATTATCAACATGCAGGAAGCATGGCCGCGTACAGGCAGACGTAGTGCTGGAGAAGATGCTGAGACTGATACTAGACCTGGCTTGAGTCTCTGGAACTCAAATCCCAACCCAAGGGAGCTGTGTTCTTGTGAGCCAGTCACCTCCCAGAGCCAATCCCCACCCTACCTCTAATACAGCACATCAGGTTAGTCATTAGGATGATTCCAGTGTGAATTTCAGAAGATTCACGAATTCAGGCTATAGTCATCCCCCAGGGTGTGGTCTTGACCCAGAACTAGATTCCAAATCTCTTGACTTCCAGACCCATGAGTGACTTGGGTACAGTGGTGGTGACCCACTGTTCTCAGATGGAAGCCATCCACCGACATCTACAGCCACACAAGGCCTAACTTTGGGCCCCTGAGACACAAGCACTGACTGGCACCAGGAAGAGCTCCAAAGCCCAACTCGTGATGGTGAGGAGAAGGTGAACAGTAGTGAGCAGGCCTCTGCTCCCAGCCCTGGCTTGCTTGGAATGGCTCAGAGTGTGCTTGAATGGCTCATGAGAATCCATAGGGAGGTGGATAACGGGCCCCCAGAGTTTGTGCTTAGGGGTAAGGTGTAGGGAGAGCAGAAACATGTGGACAGTGGCCACAGCCCCCTGTTTTCTGGAAAGCCTGGAGCCTGTCCTGAGTCTACCACTGGAGTGGCCTTCCACCCACTTTTTGGTGGAAACGGAAGAAATTACCTCTGTCTCCTGGCCACAGCAAAGGTTATTGTAAGGAGCTGACAGTGCTCAGGGGAGTGGAACCTGGAAAGCAGACAGGAGCTTAGGGAACTGAGCCATCAGAGCCCCAGCTCCTGGCCAAGAGGACAGCCCAGGAATGGCCTGGTCAGAGGGCCACTTGGCACCTCTACGTGCTGGATTGTCCTGCTGATGCCAGAGTCAGCCCTGAGCCACCTGCCCATCCTCTGCCCACTGGCTCTAGATGCAGGTCCCTATGAAGGTTTGCGTTGGCCTGCCTCCCAGGCAGGGACAGAGTTCATTCAAAATGCTGGCCGGCCTGACACCCACCAGACAGCCACCTCAGAGGCCAAAGCAAATGGCTAGGTAGTGTGCTGGTAGGAGACTGTGGTGACATTGGTGGAGTATGATTGTACTGAGCTAACCCACCCTAGGTGGAAGGAAAGAGGCAGAGTAGGTCTCTAGGACAGGAGGTAGCCATGGAGCTGCTGTGACCAAGGATATTCCAGTACGAGAGGGCCACAGTCCTCTTTGAAATCAGAATTAAGACAGGGGCATGAAGAGTGAGGTGGACAGTGCTCTTTTTTTTTTTTTTTTTTTTTAATAAAGAAATCTTTATTTTATTTATTTATTTATTTATTTATTTATTTATTTATTATCTATATGTACACCTGCATGCACACCTGCAGGCCAGAAGAGGCCATCAGATCATATTATAGGTAGTTGTGACCCACCATGTGGTTGCTGGGAATTGAACTCAGGACCTTTGGAGAAGCAGTCAGTGCTCTTAACCTCTGAGCCATCTCTCCAGCCCCACTAAAGTGACCTCTTAGATGGGACATTGCTTTACAGGTTGGAGCAGGCCCACCCTCTCCAGGACTCACCGGAGGATCACCCTAGGTCATCACCCACCACAAACTATCTGTGAAAATCCTGCACCTGGCCTTCAGAGCTCAGCTGGGCCTTCTTGGCACATGTTTTCACAATCCCAATGGGTCTTTCAAAGACACACTTCTATACAGTATCTGTGCTGGGACATGGCCCCTGCCTCTTCCCCCACCCCATCCCATCCCCAGCTGTGGCTTGCTAAACCGAGAGGCAGCCCTCTGTGTGGCTCATAAACTGTCAATCCCAGAGTACCTGTTCCCTGTGTGGCGCTCTGGCCTCTGTCCACTGCCTTAGAAGAAGGCAGTAAAAGGGCTTCAATCTCCTACTGTCAACATCTTTAAGGGAAAGTACATTCAGGGTAAGCTCTCCAAATGTCAGAGCCAGATGCAGGCACTGTGTTCTGTCTTCTGTGTGGTATTTACTCTACGGGTTCATGAAAGTATCTGGGCTTTGGGCGGTCTGGCTACCTAAATACGGGTTAATTATAAACATACTGATGGTCACACCCCTAGCCGTGTGAGAGATGGGATCCAAGGCCTGGATAGAGACCCTCCTCAGAGACACACCATTCTGTGAGACTAACCAGAACTGATGGTCACTGGCACCTTCCCTGGAATATCACCCCAGATCCAAGGCCACCTTCTGACAGCTCTTTGTTTCTTTCTTTCTGTGTTCAAGGCTACCCCAACTTTGTGGCAACCTATGGCCGAGGCTACCCCGGATTCGCTCCTAGCTATGGCTACCAGTTCCCAGGTGAGTGGCTTAGACCCTGGGGCTTTGGAAATTTGGGAGGCAGGTTGCATCTGGAGGGGAGTAGACTGATGCTCCAAAAGAGAGTACAACTTGCGTACCTGTGTGTGCTAAGTCCCCTCCAGTCCAGGGTAAGGGTGCAGTTGGGGCTTTTCAATGGGCTAGAGCACTTCCTTGATGCTGGTGACAAAAAAGGGAGGAAAGAAGAGGTGAGAAGCCCCCTCTGCTCACCTCCTTTTCTTATGAGCGTGTTCTGGGTCTTCTCTTGGGGGGGGACCAATCTCTGGGCCAAGAGTTTATTGTCATATCCACCATCCCCCACTGCCTGCTGCTCTCCACATGTACCTGTCTAATGCCTCCCAGCCTACCTTCCCTCCTTCCTCTCCGCTAACCCAGCCATATGTTGGTGAGGTGCTACAGGGGGTCAGACTTGTGCTTTGCAGCCTGAATGAGCTGTGCGGAAACTCATTCTGCTCTGCACAGACAGCAGAGCATGGCATGGCACCGCTCACACACGCTTCAGCTCTGAGGGAGCAGGTGGGCGTGGTCTGGGGAAAATGGGAGGGAGGCTTCAGGAAGAAATGCTTTGGGGGTGTTGTGAGGTACACTTCCTCGCAGTTGAGCAGTACAGATGAGGATATATTAGGGCGCCTAGTGAGTCAGAGTCAGGGGCCAGATAATGATCCCGGAGCTAATATAAGGAAGAGATGAGAAGAAAGGCTGTGGTACTATAGAGAGGTATATGCATGCAGAGTTGGAGGCACACAGTGTGAAATCATTTGGGGACAGTGAAGTGGACCTCATGCTGAGACCACCCCACCCCCCACCCCGCCCCGAACTCATCTGAACCAGTTCAGACAGCATCAGGTAGTATTCTGACTCCATGGCTCAAACCACAGACCGACAGACAAATAGACATGCCAGAGTGACCAAGCTGAAGCTGGGCAAACTAAGGTGCTGTTCCCAGGTGCCTGGCCCCTTGTGGGAAGTCAAAGCTTCGATGAATGGATACAAATGGGGTAGAAGTCAGCCTTGAAGACAGATGGTGTTCTCTGGCCCAAAGGATAAGCAGTGCATTCTCAACCACCAGATTTCCTGTTACCCGTCCACTCGAGTCACACTTGAAGCCTCGGAGCTCACCCAACTCCTGATCCTGCCCCACCCCTTTCATGGAGCATCAGACCTATATCTGCTTGTCCCAACAACCTGCCAAGCCCCAGGTGGTTTTAGATACAAAGCTTAGGCTGGCTCCTGTGCCCACCCAGTTCAGGGTGTGGTCAGCCCCTCTAAAATCAAACTTGACATCATCACGGAGCTTAACACTTGGTGGGCTTCTAGGGCAAGGAAGCTTCAGAATGTTCTGGCTTCAGTCTCTTGTCTCATGGCATAAGGAATGTTTGAGGTGAGTGTGGCTAAGGAGGCAGTGGGGCTGCAGAGGGGTGGGGCAGCCTAGTACACTGCCCTCTCCTCACCTTCTCTCGGCGGTTCTGTGGGTTCTCTGCCCTGGGGTCTGAATCCTGGTACTTCTGACGCTGGCACAGCTCTCATCACCACAGAGTTGTCCTGACGGCTTTTCTTTGTGCTCCCGATAGTCTTCTCCTGTGCCCACTTCCCATTTCTATTCCCTCTGGGGTTATTTGTGGGTCCCACACCCCTCCTAGGCCTTCTGAGTCTGTCATAGAGAGATGCTGGGGGAGGGGCGACAGCCCATCCTCAAGCCACCCAGAACCTTGTCCCTTCCAAGGTGTTCTTTGCACCTCTCTTTACCTTTGCATCCATCCCAACTGCTTGGCGTTCAGGTCTCACCCCACCTGTGTGATGTAGAGTCCCCAAAGAGCTCCCTGGGCCACACAGCTGGGTTAAACAGGTTTAATCACTGCAGCCACCTGCAGGATTCTTTGAGAACAAACAAGATGTCCTGGGAAAGGTGCCGAATGCCTTTGGCTCAGTATTGGGGTTGTGTTCTTTTCTAGGAAGGATAAGAGGTGACCACTTTGCAAATGTCTCCTGCCTCTCATGCTCTAGGGTCTTCCCTGGCCCTGTATTCTCCTCAGCACTGAGTGTGGAATTGTGGTCCTATCACTGGGGGCCTGCCCACCTCCTTGCATTGTCCTCATCTGGTTTTCTCCTTTCTCTTTTCTCTTTTAACCGTTTCTAGTCTTATTTCACTTTTCAAACTATTTGCTGGTTTTGATTTGTGGGATGCAATTGTTATCAACAAGCTCTTAAGAGAGGCAGCACAAGTGGGGGTTCGCCATCATTTCTGCAGAGAACACATTCCTGCCAGAGCCACCCAATGCTGGCAGCTCCCACTGAAGTCTGTCCTATCTGGCTGACTGAATGAATGAGCATGATTTTTCCCATTTCAAATTCTGGAAAAGACCTCATGGTTTTGTCTCAGAAAGACTTTACTGTTCCCTCCTGCTTTGCTTCCCAAATACACTATGGCCAGTCCCGTCCCACCCAACCTTACCCCGACTCCCCCAGCCCCCACCCTGTCCCGGCTCCCCAGAATGTAGGGAACTGCTCACAAACTTTGTAGGGATCCAGGAAGACGCTGCCTCTTTAGAATAATGATCAAACATCCCTTCTGACCATCTCACAGGGCAAGGGGTGAGCTTTTAAGGGCTGGTGGCCTAGAGGGATTGCAGCTGTATGAGCTGGAGGGAGCACCTATGCCCCTTGGTGTACAGTGGCAGTGTGAGCTCTCACACCCTTCTACAAAACCACGTGGGAAATGGAGTCAGAACAAGCAGCTTCGTAAATGCCGTCTGGTGGCTATTGTCCTTCAGGCCTGGTCTCTTGGTGGCCATTGCCACAATAAACTCATCTATCTTTGAAAAGGGACAGCAGAGTCGCCCTGGCCCTGCCACATGTTGCGCCCATGGGCACTGATTACCCCACTGGACTCCTTCCCCAGCTTCACCTCCCTGCCTTATCCCCTCCCCCATGGCACTGCCAGGGTGGAAAGGGACAAGACACCTGTGATCATCCAAGTCAGGCTATATTTCAGGGCTAGCCCCCTGAGAGCCACCCCTACCCAGAAGGGTCCTGTTAACCCTGTCCACTTCCCTCTTTGAAGTGCCCTACTCTCTTGAGCTAGTAACCATAGTTGAGATGCACCCACCAATGCCAAGAGTTTGTGGACAGTGACTGACCCACGCTCTGCTTGAGTCACCCAGCGTGAACAGTCCTGTATGTTTGAGTATCGACATCCTTGGTATTCAAAGAGCAGATGCGTGTGGCAGGAGGTCTGCGCAGTTTGGCTCCGAGATAACTGATGCAACTGGCTTCCCTTTTCCTTTTCTGTGTGTATTTTCGTCAGTGGTGGTAGAGGTTGCTCTACAAAAACAAAGCTTGTAGGCTTTCCCCCTTCTTACTTTGACCTTGACTTCTGTGAACTGCTTCGCTCTGGTGAGCGTGCCCTGAAGTGCTCGCCTCTCAGGCAGTTCAGTTCAGCCGCTGTGAATTTCCCCACTGCTGTAAATAGTTCATCTGCACTGCTCCCTAATGACATTTTGTGTTCCCCCTCCTGTAAGCAACTGAGGTAGAAAAATAAATTGTTTACCGCGGACATGCTGTGTGCTGCCGTCTCTTACTCTGAGAGGGTCCTGTTCTCGCTCCAGGGGAGGTGAATGCACCAGTAACCAGCACGGGTGACGGCCAAGTTCATTTTGTAGACGCATGCCAACGTCCCCCTAGCTGCTGCCTGGCCCCAGCTCTGCCCTCTTCCTCAGCAGAGAGCCCTGTGCTTTCGTTGGAGGTGATCAGAGACAGAGCATCTGCACGCACCAGCTGCGGGACAGCGCCCTGCCCCTCCCTCTGCCGTCACTCCCTCCT
This sequence comes from Acomys percivali, assembly GCA_907169655.1. Classification (NCBI taxonomy): domain Eukaryota; kingdom Metazoa; phylum Chordata; class Mammalia; order Rodentia; family Muridae; genus Acomys; species Acomys percivali. The sequence continues at coordinate 31,877,557 of OU015746.1, forward strand.
ATCAGTGAAGTCAGCGTGCGGAACACTTCACATCTGTGCGTCAGGTGTGGGTCTGCACAGCTGTGCGTGTGCTTGTACACACAGCTTACGTTTACTTTTCTAACCCCCAGAGCAGGGCAGGTAGAAGGACAGTAGACATGTTGTTGAGCAGGACCTGAAGGGTCTCTTGTTCCAGTGCTATCTGGTCATTTAGTAGCCAGGTGACAATGTGATCTGAATAATCAAAGTGACTTTTGGTTGAGTAGAATTCAGGGATGGGGTGTGTGTGTGTGTGTGTGTGTGTGTGTGTGTGTGTGTGTGTGTCTGTCTGTCTGTCCTGTCTCTGTGTCTACAAATATGCCATGCAAATCAGTAAATGCTGTGGAATGAGAAGTTTTAGAAATAATGAGCATCAAGGTTGCTAATGGAGTAAGCTTTCTAGAGCAGCCTTCCCCATCCTTAGTGCTCAGGATGGTGCTGCCTGGATCTACTTATCAGGGATAGGAGAGGCCTGGGATCCCTAGGGAAGCAGGAAGTCCCCAAGACAGACTTCAGGGCTTTGAGTGATTTGGAAAATGGGGAGTTGGCGGGCCGCAGCGGGGGGGGGGGGGGGTGTGGGAAGGGGGGGGGGGGGGGGGCGGGGGGGGGGGGGGGGGGTGTTAGAGCAAGTGGGGTGTGAATCAGGTTTCAGAATGAATCTAGGCCTGAAAGCATGAGAAGAGTTGGAAGAGGGCTTACAGCGGAGGTGATAGAGGTACCCTTCCAGAGCGAGTCGGGGTGTGCAGAGCTGAAGGGTAGTACAGAAACTTCCAGAAGGATGTCCCCTCCTGTCTGCACCCCATCTTTCTTCTCCACTTCACCTTCTTAGCAAGATTCCTTTTCCTTGCCTCAGGCTGGCTAGTGGCCCCTTGGGATCTTCCAGCACTACTAAGGACAATAAAGTTAATATGACACCAACTGCCAAAAGTCTCACCCACTTGACTACCTTAGTCAAGTGCTCTGGGCAGCCAGGCGAGCCAGGCTGGTGTCTTGTAACCTAGTACTTTATCCCTCCTTTCTGAGCCACTGTGTGTGGAGGGCAAGGGCTGTCTGTGTAGGTCCCAGGCCAGGAAGACCCTTCTCCAGCAGCTGGGACTACAAGTTCCCAGTTTGTCCCTTGTCTCTTTAGCAATGGTGATCAGGTCTCTGATGCCACTGTGACTAATGAAGAGTGGCTTTCAAGGGTACCAGCCTTGGAACACCTGACGCTTAGCCAGCACTGGGATCCCTACACCAGGACTCACAACCACTAAACCACTCACCACCAGTTCTTTGTTCCCTGTCCGTATCCAGTGACAGTCCCTGGCCAGTGCTCAGTAGGAGGTCGTGGCCTTGAGGTGAAGTGCTCTAGTTCAGAAAGGCCCTCCCTGTTCATCTGGAGCGAACTTCAAATAGCCTTTTGTTGGCAGAGCCGCTGCTAGGGAACCTTGGTTCAAGATATCGAGGATTTGAACAAAGACAGTCTGGTAGCCAGTCACATTCTACAGAGGCAGAGTAAGCAGCCTGAGTGTTCAGGAGACAGTACCTCTCAAATGGCTAGGGACAAAGGCCTGCGACTTACACCAGCTGCCAGTTCTGCCCAGAGAACAGTATTTTTACAAAGTTTCCAGAAAAGTAGATAAGGAAATTCTCCAGACACCTAGCGTCCCGTCTCGAGTGTGACTGGGCTGCTGTGAGGAGCAGCCCTCAGGCCCTTCTGTCAACTCTTTCCTCTAGCCCACCCTAGTGACAGAGACCCTCAAGTTTGGTTCCCCTGTTCAGATCAGGAGGGAAGCCCTGGGCATGCACTCAAAATTGAGTCCCACACTGGTCTCTTGTGTTCTTTTTCTCTCTGGCCAAGTTCTCAGAGGCCTTGGGCAAGGCAAGGCCATTTTAGGGCTCTGCTGGTGGAATCTCAGAGCCCAGAAAGCAGATAGCCCTGACCTAAAGTGTCAGTCTATTCTCCTGTGGCCTTTGTCCTGCTTCCTGTTGTAAGGGTCTATCCCTTACTCACACCCTGCTCCATCTCAGAAATACCCACACTAGCAACCTTTGTGGCATCCATGTGGTGACCTCTCCCGCTCTTCCTGGCTCTTTGCCCAGTGTAGGGGCTGGCCTCTCACCAGGTAGGAAGCAGATCTTGAACCGTCCTCACATTGGGAGGTTAGCCTCCCAGGTTGATTGATTGGAGCTGAGACTTCGTGCATCTGGGTGGGGCCAATGCACTAAGCAGGGTGTGGCCTTCTAAGGAAGGGCCTCACCCATCTGTCCCATCTCAGCCCTGTAATCTGTCTCCACCCTCCAGCTCTCTAGAGATTACTTCTTCACAGAGGCACTTTGAAATTACAGACCAGCTTCCCAGAGGCCAGCCTGCCGGCCACCTGGCCCTGTGTGTACTTGGGATTTATCCTCTCATTTGAATATTAAAGACAAGCTTAGTCAGGAAGCAGATCTGCTGCTTTGAACGTCAGCCTTGGACCCCAAATCCAAGCCAGGACTGGAGGGAGGTTTGTGGCGACTGTAGGTGTGCCCTATCACCAAGCCATCCTCGCTGGCATAGAAAATCAGGAGTTGACTCGGTTCCCAGATGAAAGTGGAGCACACTGCCTAATAGGCACTTAATAAACATTTGCAGAAATGAATTGGAGCAATCTGAATTGACAGGAATGGCGGGTTTCACTTGCGATCAGCTTTCTGTGCCTCTTGAAGCCGCTCTGCATAAATGAGAGGATGAAGCTAGGTGAGCACTCAGCTCCCCATGGCCACACCAGGACTCATGTGCGTGCACGCAAGCACGCACGCGCGCACACACACACACACACACACACACACACACACACACACACACACACACCATACCACACACTGGCTTTTCAGAAATCTGAGAGATAGCCTTCTTGCCTTGACTTGCCTAGACACTGGGCCTCAGTGTCACTACCTATCAAGTACCTATTAAATAGAGACAACGGGGCGGGGTCTGTGGGAGCAGGCAGGGTAACAGTGAAGGATGCTGCAGGTGTGCACCTCCTACCCTGTGGACCGAGAATGGGTACCCAACTAGATCTATCTTTTCCCACTGCTGTCTACAGCCCTCCCACACCTTCCCAGATACCTGCTCCACCAGCCTTAAAGTTCCCTTTGAGTCCCACCAGGGGGAACCTCCTCACCTTTCCTCAGGCCTTCAGTTTTTATTTTCATCAGTAAAAACCTGAAGCATACAAAACAAAGTTACGACTACACCCAAAATTACTCAGAATGCGAAGGTTCTAGGTAGACTGTCACATCAGGCCCGAAGGTCCAGTATTTCATGCCTTCCAGAACAGCCAAGGACAAGCAAAGGGTGTCCACCCAAGCCAGAAAGAAAACTTTTTTTTTCCCCACTGAATCTGGTTCAGTCTGCATCTACTGCCAAAAGAGCCCCTTGGCCCTCTGTCTCTCTGGCTGCCAGGAAAATGCATGGTGTAACCATCGGCACCTGCCCCAGAGAGTCTCTCAGGCCACAGAGACGCTGGGCAATGAGCTCAGAGCCTACAGAAGCAGCCTGTGTGTGGCCACTAGGGCATTCCCAGCTTGCAAGGGAGCAGTGAGCACAGATGAGGGGGCCTTGATGGTAGCTGGAGAGCTGCTGTGAGTGGGGCAGTCTAGTCTATCCCTGCTATAATAGCCATCCCGGAGCCCAGAGGTAACCAGCAGCAGAAATGGAGTTCCTAGGCAGTAGCTGAGAGGAAGTCTGAGGTCAAGGCACCTGCAGATTCACTGTCATGGTGAGGACTGCTCTCTCTCTGGTCCATGGGTGCCTGGTTTCTCACTGTATCTTCCCTTGTGTGTGTTAGGCTCGGGGGAGGTGGAGGGGACCATTCCTATCAAACTCTTTGGATTCTCTCTCTCTTTTTTAATTGATGTATTTATTTACGATAGATAGATAGATAGATAGATAGATAGATAGATAGATATAGATATAGATATATGTGTGTGTGTCTGCACATGATCATGTGGGTGGAGCAGGCCTGCCACAAAGCATGTATGGAGGTCCGAGGACAACTTTATGTAGTTGCTTCTCTTTTTCCACCTTTATATGGGATCTAGGGGTTGAACTCGGGTTTCCAGGCTTGCTCCCCAAGTGCCATTACCTGTCTTGCTGGCCCTGGATTCTCTTTTACAAGCACTAATCTCCACCAAGAGGGCTCCGTCCTCATGATGCTCTCACTTTTCAAGGGCCCCACTCACTGATCCCTCGCAGGTGAGGATTTCAGCATACGTATTATTTAGGGATGACAGACGTATTCAGACCAAAGCATTCAATACCCAACCTAAGCCTTGAATCACAGAGAGAAGTTTGCCCGGTGACTCACAGCTGCCTGTGACTCCAGCATCCGGGCATCTGATGCCTTCTTCTGGCCTCTATGGATACCTGCACACATGTAGCATGCATACACATACATGTAAATAAAAAATAAAAGAAAATGTGTTTCCCTAGGAGATATTGAAAGGATATTCCAGATCTTGTTAAACCACATGACCTCCATCGTTTCTGTGGTCAGCATCTGGGCAGATGGTGAGCAAGATAGCAGACTCTGCCAGTGAGCTGCCAGTGCAGATGCTTTATGATGCAGGGATACTGGTCCCACCTTGCCGAAGGGAGACATTTGAAGCCTCCTCCAGGTGCATGCACTTCCTAAGGCAGAGGCACCCGGCCTATCACTGTACCTTTTAGTAATAGCTACTCAGGGATCTCCAGGCCTTCTCATCCTGGCCCCAGCACCTACAGTCTCTGCCCATCATGTCACAAGCCCTGAACTTAGGGCTGATGACACGGTGATAGATGAGGGACCAGTCTTCACATGTTGCATACAAAGGAACAAATAAGATTCTACTTGATGGAAGGTCCCAGAAAGGATTCTGGGGGGGGGGGGCCTGCTACACTGTGTTCCCTGCCCACCGCCGACCCACCCACCCTACCAAGAACCTGGAAATTGTTGGCAAGAGATGTTAGGAGGGTAATACGTCAAAGAGCAGAGGATGGTGGGAAAAGCTTGATCCTGCTGATTCCATTCCATGATGCCCTAGGCCTGGGGGAGCCGCATTCACACCTCTGATGAGCCCACCCTGGCCAGGTACTCCCTGAGCCTCATGTGTCTTTCTGTCATACCATCACATGACCTTGCTACAGTTCAAGCTTATACTTGAAAGAAAACGACCCTTCACTCACAAGTAAATTATGTGTGTTACCCATGAAAGCCCTTTGAATGCCAAATCACATAAATTAATAGGATTTTAGAATAGGAAGCACCAAAGGGATTTCCTCGGCTCGGTTGCTATTACTTTGGGCAATAATAATAAAACATAGGAATAGAAGTTTCTAGTCCACTTGTGCCAAGCACTTCACACTGTCATCTCCTTGACGCCCTAGCAGCTCCACAAAATAGGCACTGGTAGTGTGTTTCACGGAGGAGGAAAATGAGGTAGGGAGGGGTGTTAAGTAAGGGCATGTGGGGTGTGTGTATATGTGGGGGGGGGGTGCGCACACGCGCGCATGCATGTGCCCGTGCACATGAAATCAACCTTGGATGGCATTCTAGAAGCAGTGTCCACTTTGTTTATTGAACCAGGGTCTCTCATTGTCCTGGAGCTTGCAAATAAATTGTCCAGCAAGCCCTGGGGAATTCACCTGTCTCCACCTCCCCAGTTCTGGGATTACAAGGATGTGCCATCATGCCCAGCTCTTTCTTTCTCCTTTCTTTCTTTCTTTCTTTCTTTCTTTCTTTCTTTCTTTCTTTCTT
>OU015746.1:31883343-31907789 GCA_907169655.1 Acomys percivali
CTTTCTTTCTTTCTTTCTTTCTTTCTTTCTTTCTTTCTTTCTTTCTTTCTTTCTATGTGGGTCTGGGAATCAAACTCAGTCTAGCATTTTACCACTGAGCGCTCTCTCCCCTTTAGTCACCCTTGTCCCCGTTCGCTTCCCTTCTCTCAGCTGTAGAGCCTTCATCTGGCTTTCTTGTCCAGTGGGGGAAAGACACAAGCACATTCTTTGACCCAGAGAAAGTAGCCACTGATATTGTCATTAGCATGGCTTATTGCCAGGGCCGGGCCTTTTGTAGCCTAGGAAAGGAATGCATGGAGAAAGATGCTCTTCCTTCCGGCCTGTGGACTGTGGGTGTCCCTCTGCTAGCTGTTGGGATTTTCAGATTTAGTATTCCTGTACTATTTGGTAAGTTGGTACCCTGATACCCCAAAGAGGCTCCCTCAACCTCTGGACTCTTCCCCGAGCAGAGCTGGCGCCCAAAGCATCCTGTCTAGAGACACCAGGGTGACAGTCTCCATGCTGTAGGGGATGGCACTAGAACTTCAGATATTCGTGTATAGAGCTGGTGATAGGACCAAGGTCAGAGATGGAGCTTTCAGACAGCGGGAAGTCCTGGGTGTCCAGCACTTGCTGGTCTGGTCTACAGAGGTGGCTGATACAGGGCTAGTGACAGTGCTGAGGTGGGTCTATCTAACAGCCCCCTCTAGAAGGACCCTAGGGCCAAGCATATCAAATTAAAATGGCTCAAGTTGAGTGAAAACATGATTTGGGCTTTCTCTGTCCGTTCTGTGTTTGAAAACCCAGGTAACAAGAAGTAGCTTAAAAACTCAGAAGTTTGTTTTAACTCGGCTAAGTGGAAGTGGTGAGGTGTTTGGGACTAGGTCAAGGTTCACCGGCATGGTTCCTCCCTTCTCCCCTGCTGTTCATCTTGGAGGGGAGGATAAGATGGACCGGCCTACCCTCTGACCGAGTCAGAGCTCAGTAGAGAACCTGAAGCAGACAGAATCTGGAAGGTTCTGAGGCACAAGGGACCCACAGTGTCCTGTGCTTATCATTAGCCCTTTGTCTTTGTCTTAGGGAATCTGTTTGGGTGCAGTCTAGTTGTGGAATGCCATGCCACAACTAGAACCCTATTTTCCCTCGTCAGGAGCTACAGCATAGGGCAGGGACAGTAAGTGTCCATCTCTGCTGTGGTTCCGGTGCTTGAGACAATGCCTGACACATAATGACCATTCTGTAAATGCGTAGCAGGAAGCCAGGCTTTGAGAACAGGCCTTGGAGGGGGGGGGGGGGGGGGGGTCCTTGGGTCCTCAAACGCAGTGCTCTAGCCTTCTGCTGTGAGGCCTGAGTGACTTGAGGTAAAGATGACTCAGAATGGTGCCAAGCTAAAGTCACCATATAGAGATCCTCACTCTAGGGGAGGCTGGACCTGGTGGCACAGGACTGTAATCCCAGCTACTTGAGAGGCATAGGGAAGAACCACAAGTTCAAGACTAGCCTAAGCAACTTTGAGACCTTGCCTCAAAATGAGGGCTAGAGATGGCGCTCAGTGGTAGAGGGTTTGCCTAGCTCTCACAAGGCCCTGGGTTTAGTATTTAAAAAGAGAGGGAAGGAAAGTATTGCGAAAACCTTCTGACACTTCCCAGATGCAGCCTGATGTACCTTCCTGTATTCCCACCCAAACATCCAAAGAGCTAACATATGCTAAGCAGTGGTTATGGTAAGGGTGGGAGCATGGTTTGTGCCTGCCTTCCATATTCTGGGGTGCTAACACTCTGCAGAGAGAGCAGGCCCAAGCTGTCTACCCCTCACCCTTGGCCGCAGACAGCCTTGATTTTTCTAGTTTGGCCCCTGTGCTTCCTCCCCAGGGACATCTGTCAGGTTCTGAATTGGCCAAGAGCCAGTGGTGAGGCATTCTTAGCCCGTGTTCTCTTCAGCATGTCCCTGCTTAAAGCAGCAGCCCCTGGCCCCCTCACCTGTGTAGGGGATCTGCGCAGCTGCTGGTGCCTCCTAGGAAAGCCGCTCTCACCCCTCAAACACTGCGTCTTAAGACAGGTTCCTGTTTTGAATGCCAGGAGCTCAAGGCTTAGGCTGTTCTTTTTGAAATGAATGCGCACCCGCTTCCGTCAAAGCGGACCCTTTCCGTTTGATCTTGGAAATGTGTCCTTTTGGTGATTAGTTTCGCCTCCTCTTTGGAGCCTCTATTCTGATGTGAACCCCTGGTTCCTCTAGCTCCTCCAATTACGTGCAGCCCAGATTTCTTCCAGCCTCACCCAGAAGTCAGAAAGCTGTGAATCTTTCTGTAAAATGCTGAGCCCTGCTACCCCAAGCAGGCCTGAGCAGCCTGGGCCAGCCAGAGTGGCAGATGGCAATGTTTCCAAACTCATGTAGGCCATGTTTCCTACATTCTGGGTAACAGTTTCTTCTTTTGGGTGGTGTAGATTCCAGTATTTGGATTCAGGGAAGCAGCATTAGATTAGCCAAGACAGTTTGAACCAGCCATAGAAATTACTTGTAGGGAGAGGCTGGGTGTGCTGGGGAAGGAAGTGGAAGCTGTTCGTATGGGACTTAAAGAAAGATCCCCCCCCCCCCGAACATATCTCCTGAAACCATAAGGGACTTCAGAATTCTCTTCATTCTTTTGGGGAGCTATGACACAGCCCAGGTCACAGAAATAAGTAATTGACTCAAGGGGAACTCCAGCAGTGTACCGCCATTCCTGCAACACAAGCCAACATCTCTGCCAAACAAATACAGGGAAGGTGACAAAAAGACTGTTGCTCTTCCAGCCAGTTAGACAGGAAGCAGACCTTTTCAGTGTTTTACACAAGCAAAGGCCCCCACAGCCTCCTCTAGCTCATGGCTTGTCTGTCTACATTGCACGTCAGAAACTTCATTTGAGAAGGCTTGATTCTGTTGATGAGGGTGGGGCCAGGGCAACCTGTGTGCGTGCGTGCGTGTGTGTGCGTGCGTGTGCGTGTGCGTGTGCGTGTGCGTGTGTGTGTGTGTGTGTGTGTTTAAGCTCTTCCAGGCAAGATTGGAACCCACTGTTCTGAATGAGGTTGATCACAAGAATCTGGTTTTCCCACCATATTCTCAGGAGGCCCCTCCCTCCTGTGAGGTAGAAGAGGTGACCGAGCGTACTGTAGCTTGACATTTTTTTAAACGTATCTTATTGTTTTACTTGTTATGTGTACATGTTTGCGCTCAGGGTAAGTCAGTGGACAACTTTCAGGGGTCAGTTCTCTGTTTCCACCTTGTTTTGTGTGAGGGGAGGTCTCTCTTGCTTTGGCCTGCTGTGGACTAGCTGGTCAGTCTTCTTACCTGAGATTGGAGGCACAGACTCGGGTTAATCTTGCTCAGCAAGGCTTTTACCATTGACCCATTCTGCCAGCTGGTGACCACTCTTCATCAACAAAGGGCTTCAACTTTGACTCTATCCCGAGAAGCTTCTAAAGGCCTCCGTCAGTGCCCGGCTGTACCAAAGACCGAGTCAGTCATTTCTCCAGGAACGTTAACATGTGTAGACACTGTAAACCACATGGTGCTCAACCCAGGGTTGAAAAAAAATCAATGTATGGGGCAGAGCTTGGCACCTCTGTGTACCGTAGACTCCAGCCTTCGTTGCGTTTACCTTGCTTCTGGGAGTACATGAGTTTCTACTGGAGGATGGGGGTGCGGGCAGGGAGTCAGGCTGCTGGACTCATAGGTAATGCTGTCCTTGCCTACACTTGACCCAGAGGAGCAACTCCCACCCCTCACTCACACACTGTAGTAGTGCATTCTAGCCAGCACTCGCTCACACACAGTAGCAGTGTGTCCTGGCTTGCTCTCACTCACACTCTGTAGCAGTGTGTCCTGGCAGCCCTCACTCACACATGGTAGCAGTGTGTCCTGGCCATCGGCAGCTAGAGTTTGGGAAGACTCTGCCCTGGAGGATAAGTGGACCATGTGACTGAGTCCTGTCCTAGAAAAGATTGTCACCCAGCAAGAGAAATAAGATATGCATATAAAAATAGCTGTACTTAGGTAATACAGAAACCAGTAAGTGCCACAGAAGCACGAAAAAAATAGATGCAGTGTAATAATTGAAAACAACAACAAAAGTAAGCTTATTGGTGGTGGTGCACACCTTTAATCCCAGCATTCTGGAGGCAGAGGCAGGTGGATCTCTGTGAGTTCAAGGCCACCCTGGTCTACAGAGCATGTTCCGGAGCAACCTGGGCTACACAGAGAAACCCAGTCTCAAAAACAAAACAAACAAAAAAAAAAAAAACCAAAATAAATAATAAACACTGTTGGCTTATAACTTGCGGCAAAGTGTCATGACTCCAGAAAGTTCATCGCAGTGTGTCATTCACTGTCAGTGGTGCAGTGATGTCTTTCACTTAGACAAGTCACTAACCCCAAAGTTTTGTTGGCATCAACCCCAGAGGACTTGGGATTGTCATCCTCATAGATAGACAGGTTTGTGCAGAGCCTGCAGCTGAGGGACTATAAAGGTCATCCTGCCAGCCAGGCTGTCCTGCAGCTGAGAAGAATAACGCAACCTGCCCAAGTCACACAGCAAGCGAGGCAAGGGTTAGCCCGGGCTGGAGGCCACACGGGCCTGAGAACGAGTCTCTGGCTCTGACCCCATCTGCCAAGAATGCGTCACAGTACAGTCTGTCTTTACCAGAATCCCTCCATCAACCTGCTTCTAGTGTCTCCAGGCATCCTCTCTGTGACTACAAGGCTCCCAGGCAGGAGGAACGTGGTACATTCTTGTTCGCAGATAGCCAGCCTCTAGCCCCCAGCCTCTCTAGGATTTGATCAGCGAAGCATCCCTCTCCTTTCCGCTAGATTCATTACTAGCATATCACGTCCATGAGGGCAGTTATCGTCATTAGAGTTAAGCAGAATACGTGCTGTTATTTTGTGGAAAGTTAGCTTTACAATGGCAGCAAGGAAGGAAAGACATGGTGAAGGGTTACAGATCACTCTGCTACCCATAAGGAACACAGCTAGGTTCCAGTATCCTTGTGGCCATGCGGCTATGACTTCCACTGTGAGGAAAACAGAACAGGCTCTGTCTAGGGAAAGTCCTGTCTTGCAAACCACGGGGCCAGTGACTGGAGGTTTGACAATACTCTGATTATACGGGCTTACTCTCAGACATTGGCCTGAGCACTTTGTATACATGGACCTTGCACCAGCATAGCCATCCCCTGTGCAGAGAGGGTTAAGCCGCTTCCCACAGTCACCATTGGTGAACGGCTGGGCCAACTTGAACTCAGACAGCTGAGCCTCAGTTATTGTGGCCAGTATGACAATCCTTTGGTTTCTAGAACCCCTAACCCGCTCCACCACATACCTACCCCTACCACACGTATACCCCAAGGCAAACACCTCCCCCCACACAAACATATACACCCAATGCAAGCATAACACACACTCCCAGAAGTATACCCATGACATACACAGTACATCTTTTCTGCATCTAGCTTGCACACCTCTTGGTCCTGTGGAGAACCTGTTGGAGTGAAGGGTTACCCCTGAAGTTGGACAGGCTGACAGAGCAGGAGGGGCCTGGTGCAGGGCAGTAGACATGAGTCATGCTTGGTTCAGTGGGTGGTGGAGACATGGCTCTGTCTAGTGTCTCAGAAGGAAGAACAGCCTGAGGTGGTGATGCAGAGGCAGCAGCCTGCGCACACAGAGTGGCTCCCTCTGCAGCCGCCTCTGGTAACTCCTGCCTCTTAGTTCACCTCAGTGGCTGAAGAGTATTCCATCTCTAGCAGAAACCTTTATCTGAGGTGAAGGCTAACGGAGGGGTTTTGTTTCTTTGGTTTTGGACACTTTGGTTTTGGGTTTTTTTGTCTTGTTTTTTAATTCTTCCTCTTTCTCTGAGACTTCTTATCCAAACTGCTTAACTCTAGAAAATAGATGTTTTGTTTTTAACAAATCTTACTGACCATACTCCCTTCCTCCAACCACCATCTTCTCATGCTCTCAAGGAACCCTCCCATGTTATGTCTGGGGTAAGAAAGCACAAAAGAACTGCCTTCCTCCAGCCTGCTGCTTCCTCCCCACCCTAGAATCCCTTGAGCCCTGCTCTGGGCCTGCAGCAGGAGGCTGGGTGGACAGAGATTGGGACATGGAGAAATAACCTGATTTCTTCCTTATTTTCCTTCAGCGCTTTCCACCAGCACCATCTTCAGAAATCTAGAGCCTGCGTGGAAGAGCTGGGGAGAGGAATAGGTGGGGAGCCCCACCCCGGGCTCCCTCTGGGAAGGGAGCAGCAAGGTCTTCATGGGCACTGGGAGAACTCATTCCCAGCCTGGGAGAGCCATGTACAATTATTTCACCTGGATCTTTCTTTTTCCCCTTCAACAGCCCTATTACCATATTTAAATGCAAGTATGTCTCTTTTCGTTGGCATTTGAAGTAGCTTAGCCTGGCCTCTTTAGAGTAGCTCTGTTCCCTTTTGAACGTCTTGCCCTCCGTAGAACCACGTAGCTCAGACCATAGTCTTATAGTTTTAGTGGGCTTCTAGTTCGCTCTGTGTGGAGGAAGCTCCTCCTTTGTTTGCGCCTCTGCTCCCTGCTCTTCCGGTGCATGTCTTGTCCCCTTGTCCTATACAAGTGCCTTATCAGACAGGCTCTGTGGCTCAAGTCAAGCAGCTCTTTTTTTGGGGGGGGGGGGTGGCTGTTTGTTGGGTTTGCAGGGGCTTCTGGTGCATCATTTAAAAAAAAAAAAAAGTAGTCCCTGGAAGTGGGTCTCGGGATCAGGCTGCACATGTCTCCCTGGTGCAGAAGATGCTTGTTTTTATGTATGTGGAAGTATGTCTGTATATACTCCAGTGTGTGACTGTGTGTATGTCAGAAAAGCCCAGGAGAGAGGAAGGGCTCAGCCTACCTCTTCTTTCTTAAGGACATTTTTGCAGCCACGTACATGCTCAGCCTCAGCTTCATTCTTGCCTGGCCTAGCTTTGCTAGACAGTGCAAACCTTAACAAAAAAAAAAAAAAAAAAAAAAAAAAAAAAAGGACCCCTGGAGGGTGTTCCAAGCCTCAGGCACTGGAGTCACATCTGAGTTATTGCCATAGGGTGGGCTGGGATCCTTTACTTCCCTGACATATCAAAGCCCCGGATTCCATCCCTAACACCATAGAGTAATATTGCTGTAACTCTGGGAAGAACTGTATCGTGCAGAACCACAGGGCTCACCCTGGGAAGAATCCCGGAGCCCTCGGACATCTGGCTCCATGGCATGCTCGCCTGGAGATGCCCAGGCTCTTCACCCTCACTCAGGCAGGGGCCATGACACCGCTGACAGGAAGCTTTGACCAATCTAGAGCTCAGATGACCAGACCTTTGGAGGAGAACTTTCTGGAGTGAAGCCATCTCTAGGCCATGGCGCATCTTCTCTGAAGAAGCCAGACCCGAGTACTTCCTACTTTGGAGCTCCAGCTGACCCCACCACCAGGATCCCTGTAAAGAGTAGCAGGGCCAGGCCTGGCGCAGCTTCAAGAGTCAGTGCAGGGTCAACAGAGCCCGCAACTAACTCAGTTCTCCAAAGAGAAAGGCCTTCCTCATATTTGAGTTTATTGCTGTGTACTTCCTAGGATGCACTTCTGGGGTGACCAGTGTGTGAGATTCAGACATCTAAAGATACTGTGCCAGAAGCCTGAGAGCCACTGATCTGTATCCCCAAAGTTATCTGGGAAGCCTTTCCCAGCTGTCTTTTGTATGAGCTGGGGGTCCTCGATGGCTCCTTCTGATTCCAACCCCCTCTCTCTCCAGGCTTCCCAGCAGCGGCTTATGGACCAGTGGCGGCGGCAGCAGTGGCGGCGGCTCGAGGATCAGGTAGGAAGGTGTGCGGGGCAGGCGTCTCCCAGGCATGCCTCATGTCCAGGGGAAGGTAAAAAAAAAAAAAAAAAACAAAAACAAAAACCCAAAAAACAAACAAAACAGAACCCTGTTAGTCTATGTGGCTGCATCTGTCCAGCACTCCCCTCACCACAGCCCAGGGGAGGGGGCAGGGACAGGGAGGGACCACCAAGGCCCAGCCACCTAGGGCAGTTCTTGCAGGAGTCTGTCACAGATAGGAGACTGGGACAGCAAACCCCAGGCAGAATTATGCTCCCATTAACAAACGAAAACTATCTTTCCCTTTGGCTTTGGGCCACCCCATCTCCAAGCTCAGTTTCTGGGAATTCTGGTCACTACTGTGCTTGGCATTGGCAGATTCAGAAGGTCCCCTTCCCTGGGTCTCTGACCTGGCCAAAGGGGTAGAAAATAGGCTGTCTCTCCTGCCGGCAGGAGGCACCTCCTGGCAGGTGCACTTTTTACTCAGATGAACTCCCAGAGCCCTTGAGACCAGATATGGACCAATCCATGAGGTCTGAAAAGGAAGGAAGGTGTGGCCTGATTCTCTGTTGCCCCAGACTCTGTTCTGAGTCAGGCAGCCACCTAAGAAATTGGAACTTTCTCTCCCATGACCTCAGCCTTTTCAGCCCTCCAGTGGCCAGGGAACACCTTTCCAGCAATACTATAAGGTCCACCCAGAACTGGGGCATGTCACCCCACCATGAATGCCAAGGGCTTCCTGCTGTGCACTGGGCACCCCTGCTAAGAGCTGTGCCACCCACTGCTGAGCAGCCTGGTTCCCAGTTCTTTTACCCCTGCCCTGCCACCCCACCCCCTCAGGCAGGGTGCTGGAGCACTAATTTAACATAACTGGGCTCTGAAGAGAGTGGGACAGGGTAGGGTGCTGGTGAAGGTACCAGGAAATGGAGTGTTAAAAGCCAAGAGGGCAAATGCCAAAAACCCAAACTGGCACAATGAGGCTCATTGGAAAAATGTCAGAGAAAATCCGTTCCATGCAAACTGGCACTGCCTCTGAGCTACAAAGGAAGATTCCCAGTGGAGCTTTTTTTGGGGGGTGGATAGGGAAATTGAGGGTGGGGGCTGCTGAGGGGCAGTTTGCCAGAGAGCTGGTGATTGGCAGGCAGGCTGGGAAGTCCAGATAGCTGGGCACTCTCGACTTCCATCCACTCTAGTCTGTAAAGGCTCTACCTTGCCCTCTGGCCAGTGCCCCTTGGTATCCCCCACTCCCAGGCTCTAGGACAGGGGTGCACAGTTGCATTGTGTCTTCCTATTTCTGCTTTTTGGGTTTTTTAATTTGGAACACTTTGGGGGGGAATCGAAAAAACAAAAGAAAGAAAGAAAGAAAGAAAGAAAGAAAGAAAGAAAGAAAGAAAGAAAGAAAAGCCTCATTCCTGTGCCTGGGAGGGAAGAACGGTCCAAAGAACAAGGCTTGAAATTTCTGAGTGTTGTTGTTTGTTTTCTCCGTTCAGTTTCTTCCTTTTGATAACTTGGATTATGAAACTAAACTTTAACCCGAAATTAACCCTGCCTCTCTCCCCGCCCCCACCCCATCCCCCCCTTGACTTCATGGCAAGTTTAAAGGGCAGTATGGGATTCTTTGCCAGTCTGAGAGCCATCTCCCTGGTCTGTGCCCCCGTTCTGCCACCCTGCCGATGCACAGACAACCCGCCCCCGCCTCTAACCCCCCCCCACTCCCCCACCCACCCGCCCCCAGCCAGGAGGGAGCCCCACTCACCCATCCTTCTAACTCCTAACCCTCAAGGTCATCTCCAACCACACATTTGTTTCCAGGATCAGTGGTGTTTTATTTGTAGCCATTTCCATTGGGAGCCAACTCCCCCACAGGCCATCAAGGTCCGCCATGCTCATTGCTGCACTGTTAGTGAATCGTATTCAGGAGTACGCTCCTCCAACCCCTGCCCACCCCAGCCTGGGTTAGTACAAGGAGCAAATCCTCAGCTTGAGGTACCCACCCAAGGGGAAACCCCCAGCACTGCTGGACCCACTGTAGAGAGAACATGGCCTGCTCTGCTTAGGGAGCCCTGCCTGGAGCCCCATCTTTGGACCTGGACCAAAGTTGAAGAGTTGGAGAGGGAGTCTGCCTTTTTCTTTCAACGTGGTGTGGCCAGTAGGGGGCTTGTCATCGTCTTTTCCTCTAGAAGATGACCCAGACTCTGAGCCTGGAAGCTTGGCCAGTTAATTTTTTTTTTTCCCTTGAGTGGCCCTTCATTGGCAAAACACTCTACTGTGGATTGTGAAAGGTCATATACATCAATGTACACATTACACCCAGTCCCCAGGGGGGTTCCCAGGCACCTCATGATCCAAATTTCCCTGCAGCAGCTCCTGAAACCTTGCCTCACCCCACCCCCAGGTCGTCCCCAAAAACTAAGGATGCCTCCCCACAGCCTCCTGAGCAACTATCCTGCACCAAGGGTTCTTACAAACTTGTTAGAATCCATTGATTGCCTGCCTGGAGGCTGGTACCGTGCCACACCTGACGAGTGACTACAGACTTTAGGAAATGTGTCTCTGCTTCCAGGGACTCCTGGTCTTGGTTAGAGATTAGATAGATGTCTTAACGAAAGGCAACTTTTTTTTTTTTTTTGTCATTATTTTTATCTAGCCCAATCGTTTTAGTTCTCAACCCAACTCCACACCAACCCGTTTATTTTGACTTCTCCTCCCATGTTGGGAAAACCTGCTGAGGGGCCACGGGGAGGGGCAGGGGAGGCAGCTTGGATCTTTCTCAGGGTGGCATCTTGTATGTGTCAGGGCTGTGGTGTTGAGGCAGTCAAGGGGGAGGCCTCGAGTTTCTGCCTCAGCCTGCTCCTCCGGGCTAACCTGACTCCCTTTTCTCACTCCCCCCACCCCAGAACCTGAGGTGAGCAGGGCACACTTACCCCAGCAGGGAAATCTCCCTGCCGACTCCTAGATAACTTCACTATCAGTGGTCACTTTTCTTTCACCTTCACCTGGTAGTCTGAAACATCATCTTTTCTTGTGCTCAGTCAAGACTTTGGTTTTTTGGGTTTTTTTGTTTGTTTGTTTTTGTTTTTGTTTTTTGTTTTTTGGTTTGTTCTGTTTTGGTTTGGTTGTTTTGTTTTGTTTTTTGATCGTGCTCATTTAGTCCCAGCGGCACCCCTCCCCCCTCCCCTCCCCCATCACGTCCCATCCAAACACAAATCCGGGTTTGACAATTGACACCTCCCCGTCCTGTCCCGTCCCCTCCAACCTGAGGAAAATGGTACCAATTTTCAGGGTACTTTTATTTTGGGGTGGCCTCACCGGTGGGTCCGTGTATCACTCATAGAGCTTGGAGAGCACCCCCACCCCCCTGGTACCACCCACCCAGCCCAGCCTCCAGCCCCAGCCAGGACCCTTCTACTGTGCTTTACACTTGCCAGCTTTATTCCAGTCTAGTGCCCGTGAGCTCCTGATGGTGGTGGTGAGTGTGAGCAGTCACGTTTCTGTTGTCTTTTCTCTTGCTTGGTTGGGGCTGCGGTGAGAGAGTGTCTCTGAGGCATACTTTCCCGCCTCTCTTACACTAGGACCTGCACACCTCCTCTCAGACACTCTTCTGAGCACGCTCAGCAGGAAGGTTTGTCCACACCTGTTAACCCTCTCTCAGTGTCCAGCTTCCTGTTAGTATCAGCTGGTTTGCATGTTTTGCTTGTTCAGATGAAACAGTTCAAGAAACAAACTCATATCCAACTCTCGAGAAATGTCTTTTTTTTTTCTGTACACTTTCCGTTTTCTTTTTCTTTCTTTCTTTCTTTCTTTTTTTTTATCAGTTACAACTCCAAAACACCTGTTGTCTAGTAAAACATTTCACACCTCCCTTGCCTGTTCTTAGATTGTATGTATCTGTGGGACTGAACTAAATGCATGCACTGTAGTAGATGTCCTGGTAGCTGTAGCCGTAGTTGTAGAACATGCATTGTTGAGTTGATATCACAGGGCCTCCGAAGGCGTGGCCCAACACCACTGTCTGAAGGATAGCATGGGGGCCAGGAAGAGAAGGGGTTCCATGCTTTCAAAGTTGCCAAGGGGCTTGGATCCATGTTCTCGCCATCAGCCACCACCACCTCTCCTCACGCTCCCCACTCCCCGAGTCTAGAACTGGGTCACCACCCTCAGCTCTAGCCTGTCCAACTGAGGCTGTGTTCACCAAAGCGAAAGCGAGTAGAGCCCAGAGTCATCTTGTTCTTCCAAGTTCTTTTCTTCCCCACACGGTTCTTGACCAAAGCAACAGATCTGTCCTTGTTTTTAAGGCCGTCGGCCAGGCTTCTCTAAGCCCGACTTCTTCCCCTTGAGCCCTTCGGAGACACAGGGCCCTATGAAATGATCAGCCCGTGTCATCTGCTCCTGTGGCTGAAGGGAGGGAAGATGCAGTGGGGAAGAAATGGGGGGCTTCAGCCTCTGTAGGCAGCAAGGTACACTTGACCCAGGTAGATGTTGACAGTGTCTCTTATGAGTGGTGAAGATGAAAGGGGCCAAGGGTATGAGTGACGGCGCTGCATCTCTACTGACACAGCTTCCCCAGGGAGAAAGAAGCAGGATGGGCCTGGGACAGGAAAAAAAAAAAAAAAAAGAGCCATCCAGTTTCCTCCTAAGTCCCTCTAGATGGGCTTTCTGGAGGGAACCTTTGTCTTCCACTTGGGGCATGTGTGGCCAACCATCTTTGCATATTCTATCTTCTCTGCATGTGTAACAAGCCGTAAGGGAGTACCAGAGACCTCAGAGCTTTTGTCCCCAACCTTCTGAGACCATATGAAGTGAGGGTAATACTTACGACCCAGAACCTGCCTGTCAAGTCAAGGCTCTGACCAAACAGTAGTTAGACAGGGCATAGGGCAGAGCCTGTAGGATACAGGATCTCCATCATGGGGCACAGAATTCAGGAGAAAATCGCAGCGTCCGTAACATCTTCAAAAAGTTATGTCATGGTAAAACCAAGTAGAAGCCTCATTTGGGCATGGGGGTGGGGAGCTGTGATGTTCTAGCTGAGTTAGAACCGATAGGAACTGAGCATGCGCCAGGCCAGACAGAATGAGGACACAAAGGCTCCAGGTGGAAAAATCCAGGAGGAGCCATCCTTCCTTCCGGCATGGTCTCCCTGGGGACAGGGGAAGCGGGCAACAGAAAATGGCTGGGGCCAGGCATCAGTACTGCTGCAGATGACCTAGGCCTAAGGAGTACAGGCAGCAAATGGGAACAGAAACCAGAGAGCAGAACCCCAGGCTGCCGCCAGCCTGCATCCTGCATCCTGCATCCTGCATCCTGGAACAGCTGTGGTGCCTGGAGCCTGGACCCCTCAGAGCTGCATGTATCTGTGACCCAGGAGGCAAGTGGGCAGACTAGCATGCCTACCGCAGGACTGTCCAGCCTCTCCTGAATCAGCCGAGGAGGTTAGGACCCAAGATTCTGGCACGGGCATCCCAGTGCTTCTGAGATGGCTCTGGGTCTCTGCTACCACCTTTGTGAAAGTGTCTCAGAGCCTTCCGCCCTCCTCCTCCCTCCCACTTCCTAGCTGGAGGAATCCCGCAGCCTTCATCTAAAGGACATAAGCAGAAATCTCGTGGCTTTCAGCACAGTCCCTGTTTCTCATGCTATAGCCTTTGATCTGATAATGACTACTTCCAACTTCATTTTAAAATGGGAGAAAGAGCCGGGAAGATGGCTTAGTGGGTAAAGTACTTGCCACATAAACATGGTGATCTGACTTCAGAACTCTGGAATTCAGGAAAGCCAGGTAGAGCAGAATGTGACGGCACATAGCTGGGGCCCCCAGCATTAGGTGGGCAGACAGGCGGATGGCAGACAGGCAGACCCTGGAGGAACCATGGGACAGCCAGTCTAGCTAAAGTGCCAAGCTCCGGGTTCAGTGAGAGACCCTGTCTCAAGAACCAAGGTGAAAAACAATAAAGGAAAATACCTGCTATCAACCTCTGGTACTCTGCACAACCTCTGGCACACACAAGATGAGTCCACCTGCATACATGCACACACACACACACACACACACACACACACACACACACACACGGGGTGGGAGTGGGGAACAGATCCACGTGTGCCTTTATCTCTGGAAGTAGCTTTTCTGCTCTTCCATCAGCAAGATCTGATAGGGAATGTGAGGCACACAGGCCAGCTCTCTCTCCTTTCCTATCAAGTTCCCTGTGTTAGCAAAAATACATCCTTTTGGAGGGTGTGGCCTATGTGTGGGGGAGAGTCATGGAAAGAGCCTCTCATTAAGATATTGTCAGCCAGGAGTGGTGGCGCACGCCTTTAAACCCAGCACTTGGGAGGCAGAGGCAGATGGATCACTGTGAGTTCGAGGCCAGCCTGGTCTACAAAGCGAGTCCAGGACAGCCAAGGCTACACAGAGAGACCCTGTCTCGAAGAAAAAAAACAAAGACAAAAACAAAAAAAGATATTGTCACATCTGTTGCCATAAGTAGAATATCAGTGCAGTGGCTAGAGGGAAAGAAAGCTTTGACCTATCAGGACGAGGTACCACAACTAGCCAGACTTAGCTCACTCACACGGTGTTACTTCAGCATTCATCTCTCAGGTTCTGGCCTGCGTTCTAGAGAACATCCCGCCCTCCACCCCCACCCCCACCCCCGGTAGTCATTAAAATGTTCGTTTCTAAGAGAGCCAGGGCTTTAACCATAAAGACTGGCTATGGGTTTTAAGCAACTTGACTGAATCCATAATAACGTGCACAGGCTCCCGCCGCTGACCTCAGCTTCATTCATTTTCCAGGGGCTTTCGGACCAGCCCAGTTGAGGATACAATACATCAGCGCCAATCAATAATTTTGTAATAGAAATACCATGCACTTGATAAATCAACTCTCGAGCAATTAGTGACTCGCCTTAAAGTCCAGACCAAAGGATAAGTTAATCCTGAAGCAAATGGAGTGAGGGAATGTTAATGGTCTTTAAATCAGCGGGATGGTTTTCAGCAGGTGACATGTTCCTGCCTGTCCGTTGAGTGGGTTGGCTGTTGCTTGAGTGCTGGCTAGAAAGCCCAGGCCCAGCTGTCTGGAGGAGTAGTGAGAAATGTGATGGTTCTCTTGGGTGCTCCACAGAGGCCTAGAGACCCACTGTGAGGGGTGTGAGGGCCCTGCTGGGTGGTCACTGCATTTGTTGAGGCCCGTCTCATTTGGCTCCGTAGCTGAGACTGGACCGCTGGACTTCTCCCACCTCTAACTGCTGAGGCTGAGGGTGTGTGCCGTTCTTCTGGGTTTGACCCATGCTGGGGCTCAAACCCAGGACTTCATGCATGGTAAGCTAAGCACACTATCAACTGAGCTACGTCTCCAGCTCTAGATAGGATAGCGTGACAGACGAGACAGCTGCAGCCTTTATGAGCAGGTCACGTAAAGAGGGCTCTCAAGTTAGGAGGCCAGCAATAGAGCTGCAGAGAAAGCCACACATGGAACCTGTGCCTCTGCAGAGCTTGCAGGGTCTCAGCCCATAAATCCTCTATAAACCACGGTGGGGAAAATGCTCATTGCACATGCGCATGCATGAGGACCTTAGTTTGGGTCCCCAGCACATACATAAAAAAATGCCAGGTGTGAGCAATGGAGAGGCAGAGACAGGAAGGTGGTGGTGGCTCCCCAGCCAGCCAGGCTAGCCTTAGTTGGAGACCCTGTCTCAAAAGAAAAAAAAAATGCTGAGGAGCAGTGGAAAACACTGACATGACATCAACGTCTGGCCTTCATAGATACATACACCACTGTGCACACACCCACAAGCACAATTAAATAAAATATACCTTTGGCTGTCCTGGAACTCTATGTAGACCAGGCTGGCCTCGAACTCAAAGGGATCCACCTCCCTCTCCTTCCCAAGTGCTGAGATTAAAGGCATGTATCACCATGCCTGGACATATTCTTCAAATATATTTTGTGTGTATCTCAGGGTTGACATCAGCCTTTCCGTACAAGACAGATCATAAGGCTGGCAGGAGACAAAGTAAGCCGAGTCTGCAATCCTAGATAGTATAGATGTGTAATTGCTGTGCAATTAAAGAGCATAGAAAATAAAGGGGCCCTTTGTTTCTGGATGCTTATGAATATTAATAACAAAGGCTCCCTTTTCCATATTGGGATAGCGTAGGGCAAGGGACAAGAAAGAGTACTTTTGGGCAGCTGTGACTGGCTGTTGGGATAGGTCTGTCAGACGGTAAGAGAGATGCAGGAAAATCCACTCTGGCATGGAATAGGAAGGCTCCTGCCAACATCTCAAAATATATACCTGCTGGTAAGTTTCCTTAAAGAAGGTCATCTCGTTAACAGGAGAATTTGAGAGACTACTATTTCCTAGAATAACAACAAATTATCAGTAGTTGCTCACCTTATGTGAGCCACGCCCACATGCTGTACCTTCCCTCCCCCACTTAATTCTGAAGTCATAAACGGGTGCCATCCGTCCCCTTCCTATTTTAAAGATTACAAACTGTGACTCAGGGGAGACAGTAGCTTATCTAAGGTGGCAGTGACAGGATTTGAGCCTGTCCCATCAGCGTGTGCTCTCTCTCAGCCACTATCAGCACAGGCTGCGTTGTACCAGCCTAGCAACGGCTGAGCGAAGACTGCAACTTTTAAACACTCAACAGAAAGGTGCAGCTGTTCCCACTCAATTCTTCCTATCCTTAGGGGGAGGCGATAACCCAAAATCATTTACAAGTGGTCTCGGGAGGCATGCTATGTAGTTTTTTGCACCTGCTTCTGCGGTTACAGACTCAATGGCATGGTTCTGCCTGGCTATTCTTTTGCTGGTATTTTGATTTGGTCCCTGCGCCAGTTCAGACCAATGTCACACAAAGGAGACCCAGAAGAGGTCTAGTCCAATAAGGGAGAGCCAGGCTGCAGGGAATTATTTGAAGGGAGCTTTAGTTAAAATACAGCTGAAGGAAGTTAGCTGCTCTATGAGATGATGGAGCAAGGGAGGGAATCTCTGGGTAGACAGACTTCTGTGCAGGGGGGAGTCGGCATCCCCTTCTTGCCTTACACAAACTGCATCTGGACTGTGGTTGGGAAACGCCGCCCTAGTGCAAGGAGGCCACTGGCTGCCCAGTTGCTGGGGCTTTGCTTTGGGCCAATGGTGGGGAAAGGGGAGTGGCCACAGACGCAGCCTACTCTCTGCCCAATCTTCTTGCAGGAAGGCTTGGGCACCAGGTACCATAGCAACTGCAAACAGGGGCTCATTTGTTTTGTAGATGAGTAATTACTACACAATTAAAGAAGGCTAAAAATAAATGGGCCCTTTGTTCCTGGCTACTTATTAATATTAATAAAGTGGTCTGTCCAGGTTCGTGGCAAACAGCGAATGCAAGCCTGGGTGCCTGTGGTAAAGGCTGATGTGTAAGGAGAGCCGGCCAGCCCGGCTTCTCAGCCAGCTCCCCCTCTCTTTCTGACTATGTTTTGGAGAGGGTGGCCTTCCTTGGCCTTAGAGAGTTCAGCCTTACAGATACGCGCAGCACCGAGAGTACCCTGGAGTCTGAAAGTCAGTCAGTCACAAACCTGATGCCCTTTCCCCACCAGAGGACGGACCAGAAGCACAGCAGCAGCCACATGACATGGAAGACACTCCTTGTTTCATTATGCTGTCTTTGACCTCACATTTTCTTTTTATTCCAGCATGACAGCCTTTAAGCCTACTACTGAAGTAGCCCCAGAGACTTCACGGTCTCTTCTCCCAGCCTCTCTTCCTGTTTGTCTGTCGCGAAGAGTAAACTGGTTAATGACACACTAGGGGTCACGCTGAGCTCATCACCTCCATTCCGTAGGTCTTGACCTTCAAAGTTCAAATAGCTAAAAGGAAGCTGAAGCCACCAAGAGGTGCACCCACCTCCTGGGGGGGGGTGGGAGGTGGGGAGAAGCCTTGTGAGTGAGCAGCAGCACAGCAGCTAAGCCCACAGAAGGGAGGGCGGGGCGTGGTTCCTGGCACGCATCCACCTCTACTGAGTGAGGATTTCAGACTTACAGGCCCCAGTAGGTCACATCAGCACTGCAGCTACGGCAAGAGCTTCTGATCCTTTGTCCTAGGAGGCATAAGCAGTGAAAATGACAGTGGCATAAGAATAGCGTGCCCAGAAAGCCAGGAACATCCCAGCGACAGGAAATTCAGTGGGGATACAGGGTGTGCACTTGAGAATAGTCGGCCATTGAGTGCTGCACGCATGGAGGTGTGGTAGGCCTTGTGTTTACAATTAGAACCACATTTCTATGTATCAGAGTTCCAGCCTTAAGTGTGCTTGGTGGGACCTTTTAGGGGTCTGTAGTTCTGTCTTAGTTGATGGTATTAGTCATTAATAGCAGAAGACCCGGGGCTAGGGGAGATAGCTCAGTTGGTAAAGTGCAAGCAAGTGGACCTGAGTTCTGATGCCCAGAGCTGACATAAAAGCCAGGCACAGCTGCATCTGTATTCTCAGTACTTGGGAGGTGGAGACAGGTGGATTAGAAATAAGAGCTGATTGGTCAGCCTGCTCAGCCAACTCGAAGAGCTCCAAGTTCATGGAGAGACCCTGCCTCAACTAAAGTGGAGAGCAATAGGGGAAGACACATGACACTAGCCGCCACATGCACACACCCACACAGACACAAACATACACGACACACAGGAGCAAGTCAGCCTTAAGATGTGGTGCAACTGTGCTGCACGCTAGAAGCACCCACCTCGTTTCAGATAGCCTCAAGTCCTGGTTGTTGTATAACTTCACACCATCCCTGACCAACATCCTCCAAAAGGAAGCAAGAGAGGTCACCAGCCTAGGTTTAGAGTCCCTGTGGGCTCAGGGCTCTTCTATCTACCAGGACCAACAAGACCACCATCAAGGAAGTCCTTAAGAGGTCCTGGTCTCTATGGTGTCACTCTCCCACCTCCCTTGAGGCCGGGCTGTGATGAGGAGCAGACAGTTTAGAGCGACCATAAACAGGAAAACACTCATACTCCTAGACTGGCTGACAAATGGGCGCCTCTTGCTAAGGTCGGAGTTTGTTTGTTATTAAAGACCTAATTAGGAACATGAGAGGGAGCTGAACGGCTCCGCGCTTGGCTAATTAGTGACATGTACGCGCCCGCTTTGAACTTCAAGGACACAGAGCTCTTAGCGCTTACATCACAAATGGATTAAACTCCTGTGCCATTACAATCATTAAAGACGGACCACTCAAGTGGAAAGCCTCTGTACAGGTCCTCAAGGGACTATGCCCTGGGTACCCTCCTCGCCCACCACCCACACCCAGCTGCTGGGTCCCCTGGCGCTAAGATGCTGTTGAATGTGATTGGGCCGGAAAGGGTGGTCACCCATAAGGTGTCACCCAGCTCCCCACAGGGTCCAGCGGAGTGAGATGAACTTTGAAGGCTGAGCTAGTTCTCTGGGGACCCCACTGTGTCCAGGCACTTGAGAGTCTCAATAAGGGCTTGGTCAGTGCCTCCTTCCACTTACTGACTCCCAACACTGACTGCATTTCTGATTTTTTTTCTTCTGCAAGGCCCTGTGTTTTAAGACACAGTGGAAGGAGCCCCAGTTGTCAGCAGAGCTAAGTGTCCTACGTCTTCATAGGCACCACCCAACCTCAGGGAGCTTCCTCCTGGATAGTAAGAGCGATGTCTGCAGCACCAAACTGTGATTCAAGGAGGGACCCCTGAGCTGTGTGTCTTGACCGAAATTACATGGACTTTAAGTTAGAACTGGATTCAGTCCTAAGACCCTGGGTTTGGTTATCTATTGCACAGGGTGATGCAGCCCATCTTAAAAGCTATTGAGTCAGTGGCCTACCCAGCCTGGCACCCCCTTACCTCATTAACCCTCACCTATCCGGGTCCAGCAATTTGCAGAATAGTACATCTCTGGGGCTGAAGAGAGAGATGGTTCAAAGGGTAAGAGCACTGGCTGCTCTTCCAAAGGTCCTGAGTTCAATTTCTGGCAACCACATGGTGGCTCACAACCATCTATACTGAGATCTGGTGCCCTTTTCTGGCATGCAGGTGTACATGCAGGCAAAACACTGTATACATAATGAATAAATAAATCTTTAAAAAAAAAAAAAAAAGACATCTCCTGCCCTTTGCTAATAGGGACGTGCTGACCACCGATTTCTTGTGTAGCTTCTCACCTTTGCTGGAATACAGTGCCAGGCCATCTTCTAAGTCTATAGTCCTGGCCTTGGGCTTCATAGTAATGCAGCATGTTTGTTGTACAGAAAAATACACCCCGTTCATATAAGAAGTAACGAATAAGACTCAAAGGATCTGTGCCTGGGACAGGGAGGGATGGGACCTTCGGGGTGAGCGTAGAGTAACATAGCAACAAGTAAGGGTGACTGGAGACACCTGGGGGAACCACACTGATGTCTTCCTTGGTAAATTAGGTAGGTGATGTACCCCAAGGACAGAGGGGGCTCTCAGATCAAAACAAGCCAAAGGGGATCTCTCAACATCAAACTCATAGAGAGGAGGGAGCTGCTCCCAGGCTTTGGGTCCCTATTTAATTGTGGTGTCAGACCCTAGAGGGCTGGATCAGATATTGGGAGGCTGAATGCAACATTTCCTGGGTGCTGTGGCTACAAGTGGGTTCCCCTTGTCTGCTGCTCCTTTCAAATTGTAGCCAGGGTTAGATAGCATAGAAATACCTGGACTTCCACGTCTTTTCCTAGACCTACAGTAAAGCTACTGTGAGTCACATCACTTCCCTACTCCCAGGGATTAATTTTTGGCTCAGCCCTTCCTGACCACAGGTAAGCAGAGCCATGTACAGACACAGCCTGCCCCCGCCCCCTCCTCCTTAGCTCACTTCAGAAGTGGAGGGCGGGGACAGGGGGGGTGAAGCTGCCTGGAAGACTCTAGCCCTGCACGCCCAGGTAAGGGGCCACATTCCCAGTGCAGGTTGCTGGTCCATTTGTGCTCCCATCTCTGAGGTAAGGTAGGAAGGCTTCATTGGGTCAACCATCCAGGTGTTTTCTTGAGCAGCAGGAAGCTTTTCATTTAATGTAGAAAGCCTCCTACTCTCATTCAAACACATTCTTCCTCTTGCTTTGCTATCCTCCTGAGGTACAGCAAGGGCCCCGGCTTTTCATGTTGCCCCTCCCCCAAGAGTCCTTTCTTCGGGCCCAGAATAATTAAATGCACCAAATGGATGGATTGGGCCCTTTTGTAAATCACCTCCAGGTCTGCATGGCAAGTGGATTGCATTTTCCTTTATTGGGTATTGCTAAATGTGCATACAGTACCTGTGCTGGGCTCTGCATAGACCC
Source organism: Acomys percivali (assembly GCA_907169655.1). Lineage (NCBI taxonomy): Eukaryota > Metazoa > Chordata > Mammalia > Rodentia > Muridae > Acomys > Acomys percivali. Next base: position 31,904,469 of record OU015746.1, read on the forward strand.
GATAAGTCACAGAGCGTTTTCTCCTTTTCATTCTCACAGCAGCTGAGTGACTCAGATTGAATAAGGGACACATTATTCATGTGTTACTGATGAGGACACAGGCTGGACCAGGGCACACAGGTGTCAGGGTAGGACCAGGGCCACACTCAGGTCTTCTGACTCCAAGTCCAGTCTCCCCTCTCTGTCCATTGTGCTGTCTGGACTGGGAAAGCCCAGAGGATGCTGGGGTTCAGGTGCAGAAGGAGGAACCACCCTAGAATTAAGCCAGGGTCTTGGGGCAGGGAGACCACACCTGACCCCTCTAAATGAGGGAAGGGAGCACTCCCATAGGAACTTGGCTTCTTGCCTGCTTCCATGCCTCTCCCAGATTAAGAGGAAGAGAGGGTCCTCAGATGACCCTGATGCCAAGCAGCCAGCCACCTTCCTGCTACCAGCAGGCAGGAACAGCCACCAAGTCTCTGTCCCTATCCCTTCCTGAACAGGGTTCCCAGTTATGCATGGGTTGGCTTGCCTGGGGACCTTATCATGCCATTTGGGGTATGGCTTTTCTGCCACAGGGGCCACAGTATTGGTTGAGGAGCTCTATCTGTCCTCCTTGGCCAAACCCATAAAGGCATAAACTCCACTGACCCTGGAGAAGGGGACCAGCCCAGGACTAGCTGCTTACTGCCTGCCTACTGTACCCTCTGCTGAGGGCCCAGCAGTCAAGTCTTGTACCCTTTCCTGGGAGATACTTGATGTATAACCTTGAACTGGGATGGGCTTTGACTAAGCAAGTGCATACTGGGGGTGGCGGTAAGCCACATCCTCGCACAGTGCCTTTCTCTCCATAGTGCTTGCCGTTGGTGTCATTTGATAAAGTATGACTGAACAGGGATGGGTGCTGTAGGCCTGACATTAGCCTGTTGTAAAATGCCTTCCAGACTACCTCAGGTACCCCGGCTTCCAGATACACAGGAAAGGTGGCCAGGGGTAGGGTGAATACCAACAGCCCTCTTGCCTTCTAAGCCTTCCAAAGAGGCGTCTCTGGACGGCGTTCTCGCATGGCATGCTGCCTCTTGTTTCTCTCTGGTCTCCAGGGCCACTCCTGTCTTCTCGCTATCCCCTGTCTAGAAATCATCCTAGAAACACATCTTACCAGAGGAGAAAGAAGCTGAGGGGGAAAAAAAAGTCTCCTTTCATCTCCCACTTCTGCACTGCCCCACCCTCCTGAGCTTAAGTCAAAGCCAGTTCCTTCCTCTGTAGAGGGAGGAGGCTGCAGTGCGGGTAAACCAAGAGCCCACTGTCTTTGTGTTTCCTGAACCCGGAAGAAAAAGGTGTGTTTCACCAAGATAGTGCTGCCTTTTGGATATCTCAGCTGGATGTCTGCCTTCCTGAGCAAGAAGGGCCAAATGTTATCAGCCAGTTTAATCTTCTTGATTCAAACAATTCTCCTGTCCAGGTTGTCTGCCAGTATACTTCCAAATAAGCTATTCGCTTGCTTTAACCACACACACACCCTTTCCCCCCTTAACCCACTTGCTCGATTGTCTTGTTTATTCATTTCTGGCCAGTGCTCAAAAAGGGCTCATCCTGCCCAAGGTCATTGAGAGGCCACACAGCCCCTTTCCTCTGCTGAAGTGGGATCCAGGCCCAGCTTGGCTTGGTCCACCTTGGATCTTGTGTCCCCTTCTCAAGTGCAGTATCTCTTCTCCTCATGACAAGTGTGTGGGGGAAAAAAAATCAATCCACTTATGTGTTCTTCAAAGCCACAAGAGAAGTGAGAGCCTCCAGCTACAGGTGCCCAGGCAAGAGGAGCACCACTCTTCCCTTCAGATGGTCTTGGCAGCTGCCATGGGACAGAGGAGGGATGTCACAGGAGCCAAGAGTGGGGAAGTGAGCCTTGTAAAGCTGAAGACAAGCGAGTGCCCATCACTCAGACTTGGTTTCCTCAAAACATGCTAGCTATAATCCGGAAGCTGCTAGCCTCACACTCACTGGAGGTTTCCAAATCAATAAGAGCTTGCTTTTATGATGGAAATTGTTTGGGGTTTTGCTTTGGGGGGGGGCGTTGTTTTTGTTTTTGAAGACAGGATCTCAGTGTGTTGCTGGCCTGGAACTTGCTACATAGACCAGGCTAGCCTAGAACTAATAGAGATCTACCTGCCTCTGCCTCCCAAGTGCTAGGATTAAAGGTTTGTGCAACCATCCAAGGCCTATGATGAAATATTTTTTAAACAGCAGCCAAAGGTTAATCTGCTAAGAGGGTATAAAGCCAAGGCAGAATTCACCTGTTTGACAGGCTGGGGCTCTCTCTAGGAAGGTGTAATGAGGTTAAGGACAGGCAAAGAGGAAGCCTAAGGCAGTGTCACTTTTGACCATCCCTCCCCCAGGCACAGTACTCTGTGTCTCTGGCATCCCTCTGTAGCCAAAGTACATTCTAAGCTTTCTTTCTCCCAGCCTGGAGTTTCTACCTGAGATAATGTAACCAAAATGCATTGCGGTCAGATGTGCTTTAGCTGTCAGCTGGTTCGGTTAGGGTACTCTGCATTCATACTTCTTTGTCTTTTTTTTTTTTTTTTTTTTTTAACCAAAGAGGGAAAAAGTTTAAATCCACCCCCCCCCCCCCCCCCCTTTGCTTCTCCTACAGGAGGTGAGTGTGTGGGTATCCTGTTAGGACAACTGGCAGCATCCCAGCCTTAGCCAACCTTCAGGTTACCATTCCCACCCCATCCCCTCCCTCCATCCCCTGCTCTGCACCCCAAAAGAGGACTCTGCCACCATCATTACTGTTATGTTAAGATGCCCAAACTTTCCATGACATAGCCCATCCTTTGACCACTTCAATATTGCTGACTTTCATGCAGGGTATAAATGGAAGGGGTGGGTAGGGAGGGAGTAGCCAGTGGGGGTGGGGGGAGGGATACAGAACGGAGACCTTTTTATTTTGTCTTAAATACACACACAAACACACAAACACACAAACACACATACACACACTCAAATTCGTCATTTAATGGATCCAAAATCAAAAGAGAAATGAAATGAAACATATACACAAACACCCAAAAAAAAAAATGAATTCAAAAATCCCTTTCCCAAAGATTTTTTTTCAAGGACACACCAAAAAAAAATTGCTTTTGTTTCCTGTCATGTTTTAATATCAATATTAACACAATGTGTAGTCTAAAACTAGTTCCTTTGTAGTTTGCATGGGATGTGAATGCTGTCTCAACGTGCCCAAATCTAGAAGACTGCATGAGCGTCAATTCAGATGTGAAAAAAAAAAATCTCTTTCTCTCTCTCTCTCTCTCTCTCTCTCTCTCTCTCTCTCTCTCTCTC
>OU015746.1:31907799-31950694 GCA_907169655.1 Acomys percivali
TCTCTCTCTCTCTCTCTCTCTCTCTCTCTCTCTCTCTCTCTCTCTCCATATATATCTCTATTTCTATTGTGATAACTTGGTGGGCAGTGAAGCACCTCCGGTTGGTTGCCATACTGTGTTGAATGATCGTTTTATTTCATTTTTTTCTTCTATCTATTTCTGGAGCTCCAAGCTTCTTAGCGGTAGCCTGGGCTGAGTATTCCTGAGTCCCTGCTGATGTTTTCGCATGGCCTTGGTTGAGTGTTAGAAGTTGGGCCTCAGCTGTTTTGTTTTGTTTTGTTTTTTTCTCGAGTGTTTGGCTTGTAATGATCGGTGCATGCCTGGCTTCTGGCCTCATACCCAGCTCTATTCTCTGTACACCAGTCCTGAATAGCTACAGTGCTCAACCGAATTTTGGCGCGCCCGCTTCCCCGGCAGGCTCCAACCCGGCGCGGCCCGGAGGCTTCCCGGGGGCCAACAGCCCAGGACCTGTCGCCGATCTCTACGGCCCTGCCAGCCAGGACTCCGGAGTTGGGAATTACATAAGTGCGGCCAGCCCACAGCCGGGCTCAGGCTTCGGCCACGGCATAGCTGTAAGTATTGCCTCGATGCCCTCCTGCGCCTCTTTCCTCCTCACCAACTCCACACAGCCCATGGAGAGGAAAGCCCAGAGTGAAGGGCAGAGGAAGAGACAGGGTGACCCTGTCCCAACTGAAGCCTCTGTCTGCTGGCCTATGGACCTCTGTGTTTGCAACTCCCATCACTTTTGATCTTTGCAACTTGAGCCCCTCATACAACCCGCGGCCCTGGTTACAAAGTAAAACTAGGATATTAAAACAAACGACAAGAACAAGAACAAAAACCACAGCTGGGTGAAAATACGCAGAACTAGCCTAATCCTGGTTTGCCAGATGGCACTTCACCTCAGTGGGCAGCGTCCCCAGTCTCCTGCCCATTGGTGGCAGTGGCCCCTGGAAGGAGATAGAGATGCTCCCTCCCAGACCATTTCCTTTGCTAACGTTTTTCTTACAGTTTCCAGGTTCCAAGTAAGTTCCCATTTTTCGTCCTTTAGCTGTAGCTCCCCAAAGGCCAGATGCATTTGATATCTGTGATGCTCTGTGGTTCTATAATCTGACTAATCCAGGCGATGGAAATTTGCTTAAGAGATTTGCATGCTGTTTTCAGATTGTATTGTTCTTTTCCCTCCTGGTGTGTGAGCATGAATGTGCCTGAGCCCCACTTGCTGGCATCCCCCCTCCGTAATTTTTTTTTTTTTTTTATGCAAAAAAAAAAAAAAAAAAAAAACCAGGCAGCCAGCCTCTGCCCTAGCCAGAGTCCTTCTTTTGGGAGGCAGTTTGGTTCTGAGTTGAGGTAGGGGGAGGGGGTTGTCTGCTGTCCCAGGTGACATCCTGCATCAGATTCTGTATCTGCGAGAAAGCAGGCAGATTCTGTCTTTGGGATCATGCTTGAGAGACCAAACCCATGGCAAGAGCCTGGTGGGTGGGATCGGGACTGGAGGGGGGAGGGCAAGGCAACTCCATTCATGCCTCCTGGCATTGGCGCGCACACACACACACACACACACACACACACACACACACACACACCACACACACACTGCATCCTATACATTCATGTGCATCTCAGCCAACCCTGGCCTGTGCTTCCTAAGTCCTCATTCAATTCTGCTCCAAAACCAGTATTACTCGAAATCAATAGTTTGGTGATTCTGATTCCCCTCTGATCAACTGTAGTACCAAATCCAGAACACTGGTATTCAGCCTGGAGCTGCAGCAATTTGGGGAACCTGTCAGTCAGCACTCAGAACACAACTCATCTCCATCCTCAGCAGCTAGAAACACATGCCCTGTTTGTTCTTGAAAATCTGGGTCCTGGGACCTTCACATCGTGATGTTATTTCTGAAATAATCACAGGCCGTTGGCACCGACATTTCTTCACCCCACCCCACCCCCCCAGATTAATCTGTTGAGACTAAGGACACAGATCTTTGTATTTGCTCTGTGGGGGTTCATGGTCATCATTTGGGGGCATGAGCCCCACTTTCCTACTTGATTTAGCCACTCAGAGTCTGGCTCTTGGTTTCTTCTTGGGAAGCAGACACGCTTGGGTGGGGAAGTCACAGGGCAGGAGGGAGGGAGCTGGGCGTGGTGTCACCCTGAATCCCCACGGCACGGTGTCTCAGAATTACATATTCATGCTGGCCACCACTGACGCTAGTCCTAGAGGTGATCTCCTTTCCCAAGATATGACAATCTGTTCCCGTGTATGACCTTAACAATTGTGCAATTTTAGGGACCTTTGATTGCAACGGCCTTTACAAATGGATACCACTGAGCAGGTGCTTCCATTGCCAGCTTACTCTGAGGTACTACCATCTCTGCCATGCGTCTCCGCCCTGCCTGCGTGTTCGTACACGTATGCGCCCTGCTCATACGTGTACACACATGCCCATCTCGTCACATCACATCTCTTTCTTCTCTCTCTGGACCCCCTTTCCAAGGAAGTGGGGACAAAAATGAAGCCAGTGTCTTTTGTTTCCTCATGTCTTCCTTCGGCTTTAATCATGGTCCTCACCGGCCTTCCCACCCCCGGCCCCCTCTCTTGTTTTCCTCAGTTTGATTTGGTTCTTTTGGCTCCATTTCTGTGTCTCCCCCCAACCCCCTTCATCTTCTTCTTTCTTGAGTGGGAAACTGGAAGGTGATCTCATTATGTGCCCATTCCATGGAGAATGGAGGCAGGTAAACTGGTCTTGTGTTGGTCCTGGGGCCACGTGATAGGGAGCAGAGCCGTTCTCAAAAGTCCTGTGAACTGACCCTGTGGGCTGCTGGGGGCTCAGCCAATGGAGGTGGTGCAGCCTGACTCCATCTCTTAGTGAAAAGAAAACACTTTTCGCCAGTTAACTATGGAGTAATTATCAAGATTACCACACGAAAAGCAAATTAAATTAACAGCATCACCTGCCTAACGTGAATTTGGATCCCTGCCAGTTTCTTAACCTTTTAAACTGAGCTCAAGTTAATTAAACATTTTTAAATCACTTTGATGGGAATACAGAGGTGGTGGGACAGAAGGGAGGGAGATCGGGGAGGTAGGGAGGTAGTGAGCAAGCCTCTTACCACTTTCTCCTCCAAAAATGAGGCAGAGAGCGTTGTCTTCCTCCTGGAAGTCGGAGGTCTGCCCTGTGCTGGCATAGAAGTTGGAGGAGAAGGCCAGCTAATGTGTCTCCTCAAGGGAAGGTGACGGCTGAGGCCTCGCAATAGGTTCTACTTAGAAAATTCCCATTAGTTTTTCATTCTTGGAGCCGGAGGGAGGAGAAGCCAGCTCTGGGTTTGTCCTCTGTCCTGTAAAGGGGACTTGCTTTTAGGCTGAAGCGACCCCGTGACTCAGTAACCCAGGACCATTTGAGCTGAGCTCCACAAACATTTTAGAGTCCTCCTTTTGCTGCTGCTGCTCAACTAACTCCACTGCCTCTCTTAACCAAGTAAACCCTGTGTATGAACACTCCCGTTCATTGCCCCCCATTGCCCTCCATCACCGGCCGGAGCCACTAACAGTCTGAAAGAGGACTACTCGCTACTAACTTAGCTGGGCTTGGGGGCTGGGGACAGTAAGGCTCCTCGGAAAGCGGGGAGGACTCACGCGGCCAAGAACTCTGAGGTCTGAAGATGGCTTCAGCTGTCAAATAGAGACTCAAAGACTGTCCAGGCACTGAAGGCCAGCCACAGGGGCTGCCAGTGGCCACCCCTCACCCACACTACCCCTTCCTTATAAGGCACTAGAACCTTACCCTGAGGGAGGTAGAGGCTGCCCCCCCAGACTGTCTCCAGTGTCCAACCCTAAGACTCAGCTTCTACATAAGAATAAAGTAGACAGGAAAGCAGCAGTTCAAATCCCACCCCTTCCAGTCAACTCATAGGAGTGGTACACAGACTAGGCAGGCACACCATTGGTCTCCAGAAGAGCCCAGGGCCCACAGGTAATCCAGGACAAGCCAGTTAGGGAGCCTGAATCCTAGGCCCTGTTTTGGTTTTCTTGAACCAGAACTGGTTGTTTTCTGGGTTCTTTTTTTTTTTTTTTTTTTAAGTTTATTTGTTTATTATTAAGCATACAGTGGTCTGCCTCCTTGTATACCTGCAGGCCAGAAGAGGGCATCAGATCACATTACAAGTGGTTTTGAGTCATCATGTGGTTGCTGGGAATTGAACTCAGGACCTCTGGAAGAGCAGACAGTGCTCTTAACCTCTGAGCCATCTCCCCAGCCCCAAGTTTTTGGTTTTTAAGTAGTTACAGTGACCTGTTAGTATATAATCTCTCAGTACAAATTCACATTTTTCAGTTATTAACAGTTAATATTGATAGCTCTCTCTGTGTCTCTGTCTCTGTGTGTCTCTCTGTATCTCTCTCTGTCTGTGTCTGTCTGTCTGTCTGTCTGTCTCTCTCTCTCTCTCTCTCTCTGTTTTTTTTTTTTTTTTTTTTTTTTTGAGACAAGGTTTCACTGTATAGCTCTGTCTGTCCTGGAACCCTCACTCTATAGAACAAGCTGGCCTACAGAGAGATCTCACAGTGAACTCACAGAGATCTGCCTGCCTCTGCCTCCCAAGTGCTGGGATTAAAGGCATGTGCCACCACAGCCCCGTTGGCAGTTTTTTGTTTGTTTGTTTGTTTGCTTGTTTTTTGTTTTTTAAATATTTTTTTAAATTTTATGTGCATTGGTGTGTAGGTGTCAGACCCCTCAGAACTGGAGTTACAGACAGTTATGAGCTGCCATGTGTGGGTGCTGGGGACTGAACCCAGGTCCTCTGGAAGAGCAGACTTTGCTCTTAACCACTGAGCCATCTCTCCAGCCCCAGCAGTTTGTTTGTTTGTTTGTTTGTTTGTTATTCAAAACATAGCCTTGAAAATAAAAATTTAAGCAGAAAGGGGATTTTTAGTCAATGTGTGATTTGACCAACTAGCCAAAGCCCATACTGACTCTACCTCCCACCATGGCCTCCAGAACTTTCCAACCCCGTGTCAAATCTGTCAGGCATGGCTTAGATATCTGGTTTACTAAGCTGGGAAATCAGCCATTAGCCCAGCTGTCTACACACACACACACATACACACACACAGTCACACTACCTAGTCCTTTGACAACTGTAGTTAAGACCTCGGAATGAAGCATCTGTGTGCCTGACATTTCTCTTTGCTCCTCCCACCCCCACTTTATGTCTTCTCCGGGACACGCCTGACCTCCCTGCGCTGCAGAGCATACCTGGATGTCCAGGCAAGACTGGGCGAAGTTTCTGAGTGGCCCTTTGTTTAGGTGACGCCCTAAGGCCTGGATCCCCACCAGCCTCACTCCTCATCCCAACCAGAGGTGGCACACTTCGGATTGAAGGTTGACTACATCTCATCTCACCAATCGGCTGTAATATAAGACAACAGCTTTTAAACGTGTATATAACCCATGGTTTTGGTTTGGTTCCGTTTGTTTTTCTTGGTGGTCTCCCTCTCCCTCTTGTCTCCCTCCTCCTTTTAAATCTCCCTCAATCACATTTGGTAGTGATTTTTGACTTAGTCCAGTAGTCACCTAGCTTAATATCTAGTTACAAGCTAACCATAGTATACTTGTTATATCTTAAGGAGTTTTCTTTCTTTCTTTCTATCTTTCTTTCTTTCTTTCTTTCTTTCTTTCTTTTTTCCTTAAAAAGAATTTTTGTTTTGTTCTGTTTTGATTCTGTTCTCACTTTTAAAGGATGCTGAGATGGTGATGTTAACTCTACATTTTTGGTACCAATTCTGAGACTGTAAGAATCTTCATCTGGGACTTTAGCACACACTGAAGTGAAATTGTGCTGTGTGGAGCGGGCGGCGGGCATAGACTCTGTCTTGTGTTGTAGAAGTGACATACAGTTGGCTGCTTTACACTGTCTAGCGGTTCCTTTTTGTGACGTCTCTTTGTTAACCTAAGTATATCTATTTTCGGCAATAAGGCAAGGACAGCCATGTTTTGAGGGTCCTCCTTTTCTATGAGTGCTTTTTTTTTTCTGTTCAAAGAGGTCATATTATAAGGTTTTTTGAAATTGTGACTTCTAAAAAACAAAAAAAAAACAAAAAAAAAAAAAAGAAGAAATGTTGTAAATATAATCCCATTAACTACATAGAAACTATTAAGAAAGAGAGAATCAAAAATATTTTTGTGAGGGAGTTGCTCCCAGGCAGTTAGGTGCCCTGGAAGGAGGGGAGGGAACCCCGACAAAGCCGGTACTACAACACAAGAGCACCCAGCCGCCAGGGCGACCCACCCAGGACTCCACTCTTAGCTGTTGGTGTGGTAGACCTAAGAACCGCATTAGCACCCTGCCAGCCTACCAGCCTCTCCGTGCACAGCATCAAATATCATGGTCAAGCTAGATTTTTATTTAAAATATGAAAAACTGCTTTTCCCAAGACAAACATTTTATAAAAGGAAAAAAAAAGCTACAATTTTAATATTTAACATGTTTAAAGTTTCAAAGCACACTTGTTTTGGCTTAGGGGAGGGGCAGGGTGGGGACATTCTTTTTCAGTCTTAATTTTTAAATATCTGATCATTTTATATCGTCCGATCATTTCAGCACCTCCAAAGGTTCCCAGGATACTCTGCCTCTCTCCTCACCCTGTCCCCATCCTGCCCCCAGAGAGGGGAACCATGGGCCAGGAGTGGGTAAGCCTGCATGAATACACCCTTTCTTCATTCACTTTCTATTTTTACAAATTAGGAAAGCAACTTTTTGGTTTATGTATATATATTTTTTTCTTTTTGATACCTCAGTGCTGCAAGTTTCATTAGAGAGGCTATGGAAGAGTTCTTTTTTTTTTTTCTTTTCTTTTTTTAATTTATTGTAGATGTAAACAGAATTTTAAAAATAAAAAGTATAAACATCACTGCACTGTGACTGGTGGGAAAACTGACAGTTTCCTGTTTGCACATGTCTGACGTTTGGCTGTTATAATCTATGGTCCTCAGTTGGGGAAAGACACTTAGGATGAAGGATGTTTCTTAATTTAACTTTTTTTTTTTTTTTTAAAGAAAAATATTGGTAATAGGTCGGCAACAGCAACTGCAGGAAGTACAGCTCAATGGGTGGCATTAAAGCATATTGTAGTATGGATATATATTTTTTCTTTTTTAAAATGTGATATTGACATTTTATTAATATTTTTTAAATTGTTACGTTTATAAATTTGGTACTTAAGGCACAGCCAGTATGAGACACTGAATGCGACATTTACTATAACGAACTGCTGCACTCCTATTTTTTATAAATTTTACTAACAAATAGACTAATATAGACATTCACAGATAATGGTAGAGCAGAAGCATCTTCAAACCAAAAGTCTCCAAAAAGCTAATTCAGAAAGGATGGGTAGAAGCCTGCTTCCATTCTAGTTAAGTGTGACTTTTTTTTTTTTTTTTTTTTAAAGAAAGAAAATCATGTCCTTTGTTTTTTAAAATAAAATGCTGGGTTGTTTGGTAACATGTTGGGTTGTTTTTTTTTTTTTTTGGTTTGTTTTGGTTTGGTTTTTTGTTTCTAAGTTTCCAAACAACCAAACTAAGTAAAATGCTGGATGCTTTTAAAATACAAAACTTAACTCACATCATAAAATAACAAAATAGAAGTTTTATTTTTAAAAACAACAACAAAGAGAAAGAGAGAGACACTAAATTCCCAGCGATTCGGTGTCTAGCTAGGGGATTAATTACTCTTTTGTCCATGTTAGAGATCTCCTGTCCCCAGCGCCCCCCTCCTCCACCCCCCCAACCCCCCGATCCATTTTTCCACATCCCCATCACCTCATAGAAGACTCTTTGTTGCCCATCGTCTGTTAATAGTGTATAATATGGCTATCTTGTAAGCGTGCTGTCTTGGTACTAGCGTAGTGACTTTTTTTCTCCTCTTCTAGTACATATTGATAGGTATAACGTAATTAAGGTTTAAAAAAAATAGACATAGTTATTCAGATTTAGGACCAGTAAGGATAGAACTTTCTCTTATTTATGAAAAGAAAAAAAATGCTAATAATTTGGGGGCAGTTTTTTTTTCCTTTTTTTTTTTTTTTTTTTTTTCTTTTCCTTTTCCAAGGTCAAATTTACTTTTATTTTTGCTGATTTGATGTGATTTCAACTAACCCAAGGTCTCACAATGTTCAAATGCCGGCCAACTCCACGGCGCTTTGTAGGTCCCCGCCCCCCTCTCTGTGAAGGGGCGTGCCATACTACCTTAAAAGCAAACACTAGATATGCAAAACTGGATTTTTTTAATTTATTTTTTAAAAGAGGGAGGCGTGGTATATTAAAATGATTTTACTAAGAGAAAAAAATATTTTTTTAAGGATGCTCAGAAGAAATTGATAATCTGTGTGAATATGTTTTAGATGTTTATATACACTTTTGAAGAGACCCAGTAGCCCATAGCACAAATCTCATGAACCTCTGATATGTTTTCAAGTGGCTACCTAGGTTAAGGTTCACATTACTACCCACCCCCCGCATCTAGAAGTCCATTTTCGACAGTTTTTTGTAAATTCTTTTAACATTGTCTTTGTTTCAGTTAAGCTCAGTAGTGAGTATGGGGAGCTCCTCTTACCTTCCCTGGGGAAGAAAGCCTCTTGGCTTATGGCTCTTCCCTAGCATCAGCAGATAGGCAGCAGGGGACTCTGCCTTCCAGATCCATCTGCCTGAGACCCTGAGCTCCTCTCCTCCCAAAAGGGGAGATGGAGTGGCAGGTGACTCCTTGTCCGCTTCCTGCTTCAGCCTGGATGCAGGGTTAGTGGAGAGGACCAAGCTTCTGCTTGTGTGGTTCGTAGCCTTCTTCACACCCATTGAGAAAAACCGAACAGCCTCACCACTCTGTCCCCATCGCTCATTGGCTGGATCCAAACGAAGCCTTTGCAATTTCTTTTTCTTGTTTTGTTTTGTTTACCCTTCATAACCATTCTCTCCATTTGAACTTGTAGCTTGGGCTTTAAGGTAGCATGGCTCGGTTGCTGTCGACTTAATGTGCCGCCACACAGCAATTCACAGCCAGTGCATGTTACACACATCTTGCTAGACTAGTATAAAATTCATTGGGTAAATGTTGGTTTTATTGACCTGAAAGGTGTTCAGTTTTATTTTGGGGGTGGGGTGGGGATTTGTTTGGGGGGGTTGTTTTTTTTTCTTTTGTTCCTTTTTTCATTTGAGATTTTTTTTTGGGGGGGAGCAATATTTTTAGGTTCCAAATAGAAAAAAACGAAAGCTATTTTGATCCTTAGTGCAAACGAGGGCTAGGGACTTAGCCGCCACCATCACAACCACACCGTTTCTTTCTGCCATTCACTCACTACGGCGTCATCTTCAAGAATAAAGCAATATAGTTTACTACATTTTTTTAAATTGAAGGTCAGCCATGCTTTCTGTATTATATTGCAAATGAAATTGTTTACAAAAGAAACACTAACTCATACTTCTCTTTATCAGTTGAAAGTGACACACAGGGACAGGGGGGCGGGGTTCAGAGGGCAGGTGAAGGAGGAGAGAGGTTGTTTTCGTTTTGGTTTGGTTTTGGTTTTGTTTTGTTCTGTTTTGTTGGGTTTTGGTTTTCTTGAAAGTGCTTTTACTAAGCAGATCTTCCAAGGAACGCAAAAGCTAGCCAGGCAGAGAGAGAGAGAGAGGAGAGAGGCGAGGGGCAGGCAGCAGGCAAGCACACCAGACAAGAGACACTGGAAGCTCTCCCACATCAGCTAGAGCAGAAACCAGATGTCAGCTCAGCTCAGCCCTGGGCCCAGACACTACACAAAGCAGTGCTGGACTGAAGCAATACTGTACGTTTGTTTTCGTCTTGCTTTCCTTTTTTCCCTTTTTTTTTTTTGTTTCCCCGCCCAAAAAAAAAAAATTAAAAAAAAAAGTAAACTAAAGTACAAAAACAAACAAACAAAAACCATATAAATAAAACCCACCCTTCTCCGCGGGGGTCGGAGGGGAACAACCATAATTCAAACATGGTTATTTAGTAGTCAGACGGTATTGTCTCAGCTAGGATTTCGTTTCCGGGAGGCAGGGCGCGAGGGGGGAGGGGTTCCGGGGCCTCCGTGGAGGGCTCCTACTGCTGTATTCTGTACATACTGTACCCACCCTGTGTGGAGTCTGTGAGTGTGCTCTTGAGTAGCGTGGCCTAGCCAATCTGCCGTTCATGGTGTTATAAACTCGGAATTCCATACGTAATAGGATGCAAGTCTAAGCGTTTCATGTGGACATAAATGTATCTCAATAAAACTTCCCCTAGCACTGTGGCTGACCTCATCCTTACTTTTATACTTTAGTATGAAACTGATGAGAACCTGGGTAGTGAGTATTTTTTTTATATATATACATATATATGTACCTATATATATATATATCTCAAGCATCTTTCAGGTCTTTGTGTGTGGCTTTCTTAAAGCCCTGTTGTAAAAAAAAAAAAAAAAAATTACTATGTGGATGGCAGTCTCTCACATCACAGATGTGGAAAGTATAATTTTATATTTGTATTTTCAAATAAATAAGTTTGTGAAAGGTTTCCATCCTCTACTGTGGTCCAGAAATCAATGTGTTTGTCTGACAAAAAAAAAATAAAATAAAATAAAATAAGCTGTTTTGAACAGAGTCGTTTAGTGTCCTTGCATTCTCAGAAGCTGGGGTGGGCAGAGCTGCTGTTGAACTTGGGGCATCACTGAGTCATACACACACACCCATAGCATGAATGTTGGCCATGTGGCCTCCAGTCGCCTCAAGGAGCCACACTCATGGAGTAACCAGAGAGCAGCTGGGCGGAAGAGCAGACCTGGAACTAAAGAATGAGAAGAAATTGTGCGTGACCTGTGGGCAGAGCCACAGTCCTTTGTGATCAGAAGGCCCAGGTTGGGGAAGGGTATGGAAGGAGTTAACTTGTCTTGCTTGCTGGCCTGACAAACAGCATACAGGAGCACACTCCATGAGCCCGCAGCATGTGCTCTAAGGATGTCTGGGAGCGTGGTCTCTGCCTTGGATCACAGACTAATGGTACAGAAAGATAGATCATGGGTAATATTTGCCACTTTCTCATTATAGAAAGAGAAAGAAGAGAGAGAGGCCCAGGTCCTTGGGCAAATCCATGTCCTAGTGGTAACAGGTAATAGCCCAGACATACCTAACCAATGATGTGCCTTGACTATAGGGCCCTGCAGGTAAACAGCCTAGGCCAAGAAGTTTATATACAAGATGAAGTGTGGGCCTTGGAGTTTCACAGTTGCTGTTTCATAGGGAAAAGCCATAGCTCTGTGTCTCAGTCAGTGTCCTGTTGTCGTGAAGAGACACCATGGCCATAGCAACGCCTATAAAGGCAAACATTGAATTGGGACTGGCTTACCGGTTCAGGTTTAGTCCGTTATCGTCATGGTGGGAAACATGATGGCATGCAGGCCGACATGATGCTGGGGAAGGAGCCGAGAATTCTACATCTTGATCCAGAGGCAGCAGCAGGAGACGGTCACACTAGGCCTAGCTTGAGCATATAAGACTTCAAAGCCTGCCTCCACAGTGACAGACTTACTCCAACAAGGCCACACCTACTCCAACTAGACCATACCTCCTAGTGGTCGCCACGCCCTGTGGGCCAAGCATTCAAATACATGAGTCCATTCCTATTCGGGCCACCACACCCTGGGACATAGTTCTCTTGTGTCCCTCCAGGTTCTCATACCCTGCTTATCACTTTGTTAAGGGCTTGCACCCAAAGCCTGGAAAGAAAGATGCCCCTCTGAGGCTTCAGTCTTGGAGCAAGGCCCAGCTCCCACGTGCCCACAAACTCTACCATGGTCCAAAACAGTGGGAGATATGAGGAGCGGACAAAGCCCTGAGTGAATGTATAAAGAGCAAATGAAGTTGCGTGGATATGCATATGGCTGTGTCAAGGACCATTGCATCAGAGCCACAGATACCGGCTGGTAGAGCCTTCATCTAGTTCGAGTGTGAATGTTGACAGCGTAACAGTGTTTGTTTATGGGTGGTCAGTGTGTGCAAAAACTAGCAACTACAGCTTTCTCCTCTTCAACGGGCAGGCTGCTCATCCACAGAGTCCTCCTACACAGACCAGCTAACTCCTCCCCCCCACCTCCCTACCCCACCCCCGGCTGTACATAATTAAAAGTGCTGAGGTCTGGGTTGTTGTAGAAGTTAGCGCAGCTCTATCAGAGTGCACACGTCCCACATGACCCCAGCTATTATAAGTCAATGTGCCTGTCCTTTCTTCACTCTCTGCCCTCCCTTTACTCCCTCATGGCCCCAACCAGGTTTCCAGGACTAAGCCTTGCAGCACACAGGCAAAGAATTTCTGGTGTCCAGCGGAGGCTGAAAACTAATAAGAGCTGATTTCAGAATCGCAGGAGTCCTGAGCAAGGTAAGTGAGGCAGACTCCTGAGAAAGTCCATCTGAGTGCCTTCCTCACCCACACTGCTCCGCTCAAAGGAAATGGAACTCTAGCCCCTGCCCAGGAGCCGGAGTGGAGAGCAGGCAAAGCAGGGGTGCTGTGCTGCTCCCCACATCACCCCTTCACCCCTGCCTGTGCTGCAAGTGCTGGTGCTCAGAGGGGCTGTTTAAAGACATTTTGCCCAGGGCCTTACAACTGTGAGTGGATAAAGGACATCTTTTGTGTGCCCAGAACACACAGAAGGCTGAAAAGTAAAAGGTGACGAAGAGAAAAATGAGCAGTTTTAGAAGGACCGAGAATTAAGATGTCCGTGTCAGACGAGTTTGAGTTCAAGGGTAAAGGCACACAATGGGGTGTCAGGCAATGACAAGACGCAATCTTTCTGTTTGTTTCTGTGGGTTTCTCTGTAGCTTTGGCTGTCTTGGAGCTCCTGTAGACCAGGCTGGCCTCAAACTCACAAAGTTTTCTTGTTTTTGTTTTTAAGATACAATCTTTTTTTTTTTTTTAAAGGACACTGGAAGGTGACAAGCCCTAGCAACACATTAAAAATGTAGAAGCATTGGAAAATTTCCTGACAAATTATCAAAGTCCTTAAGAATTAGAAAACTAGAATGAACCAAAGGACACTAAAAGGCTAGCTAACGAATCTAATACTGGAAAAATTGACTAGATCCAAAGAGGCTACAAATGAATTTATTTAACTAAGTCCAATGCTAAAACTCAATTGTGAGGATAGAAAAATACTTTTCTGCTTTTAGAGTACATTGCCTTGTCAAAACTCAGTACATAACTAAGATTTTTTAAATGATACAACCGTGGACTTAGAAATTCAGATGCAAAAATTCCAAATATGGTTTTAACAAATAAAGTCAGGGTGTATTGGGGTAAAATAAGACCAACTAGAACTCCTTCCAGGAATGCAGGAAGGCGTCAATAATAGGGATCCGTCAACATAACACTATATATAAGTAAAAGAGAAATTGATATCATAGCAATGTATTTGAAAACTGCAGCAGAGATTCTTAACTAAAACAACATGGAAATTGGAAATAAAAATAGTTGCATACAGTATAACAAAGACTAATTACCAAACCCAACAATTATTATCCTAGACGGAATTTCAGTTAAAATAAGAATGTGGGGCTTGGGGTGTATGTAGCTCAGTTGCTTGCCTAGCATGCAAGAAGCCTGATTTTGACCCTCAGCACCACATAAGAGGTGTGGTGGCATAACCAGTCTGGAGGTGGAGGCAGGAGGATTAGAAGTTCTAGGTCATCTTTCACAACATAGCAGGTGAGAAAGCCAGCCTGGACTACAGGAGACCCCAGCTCAGCAACTGAGTGAAGGAGTGCTTGAGAGAGGGAGAAAAGAAGCAAAGAAAGACAGAAAAAAATTGTGTAGGGGCACTGCTCCAACTAGCAGGGTTTAATCTTGGCATCGTGTGTCTTAAAGCAATATGACTTGGGGAGATGGCTATATAGGCGAAGTGCTTTCCATGCAAGCATAAGGACTTGAGTTTGATCTCAGCACCTACACACAAAAAAACCAGGTTTGGTAGTTTCTGCCTGTACCAAGGCTTTCCTGGCAAGCCAGTCTGGCAGAAGCAGCCAGTTCCAGTGAGAGACCCTGTCTCAAAAACTAAGGAAGGGAGCAACTGAGGAAGGTTACCTAAGGTCGACCTCTGGCCTCCACATGCATGCACCCTTGTGCCCAAATACAGAGGCAATAGAATGTATAAGCATTAGAAAGACAACAGACCTATGATTATTCTCCCAGAGGTTTGGAAAGACTCTAGTAAACCAAATTCATAAAAAAGTGCTAATTGATAGAGTCCAGAGGAAGCTGTACAAACCACTCAGACACTGAGCTCAGTTAGATATGGACGGTTTACTGAATGCAACCCCCCAAGACTGACCATGGTCAGGGACACAGTAGACTCGGGAGCCAAACTGTGACTTTGGTCTGCTTTTAAGGCAGCCTTTTTATCGGAAAATCAAAGATGAGGAGAGGGCAGTGTTACATTGTAATACATTTTGGTCAAGGAGACAAAGGATTATCAGCTAAGCTTTAAGCTTGTTGGTCCTAAGTGAGGTAAGTGAGGCAGCAGTTCGGGTCTTCCAGAGTACAGCCAAGGGCACAGATAACATAGACGGCAACCAGGGCGTAGCCAAGTGTGGAGATAGCAACATGAGTTACAACACCATAGAGTCATAGTAAAATATAAGGCTAACGACCCTCCGACCCTCCGGCAGGGTCTGTTAGTGCAGGAGGTTAGCCTGACTGTCTGGCAGGGTTTGTTACTGTCAGCTGTGAGTAATTATTTCTAGGAAGCAGAGTTAAAGATTTTTTTAAAACTTAATTTCAACTTATAAACAAAAACTGAATACAAAATGGCTTCAGCTGTGTTACAAAGCAGGCCTTAACACAAATGATTAATATAAAAGTACTATGACTAGACACAAAATAAATATACAAAAAAAAAATAATGGCCCTTCTCCCATAATAAAAATTCTCCAGTGATAGAAATTGGGATATATATATATACACACACACATATATATGTATATATATACATATATATACATATATATATGTGTATATGTATATATGTGTATATATATATAAATATATACATATATATATGTATATATGTGTATATATATATATATATATATATATATATATATATATATATATATATATAGGCTCTACCATAATGGCTGAACTCCCCAAGAATAAGGAAGTGGCTGAAGAAGGCAAGATCCACTCACATAGAAAATTAGGATGCCATTAAGAAGTGACTCCAGGTGGTTGTGTTTAATCCCAGCACAGGCCAGTCTGATCTACAGAACAAGTTTCAAGACAGCCAGGGCTACATAGAGAGACCATGCCTTGAAAAACCAAAACCAAGGAGAAGAAGAGGAGGAAGAGGAGAAGTGACGTCAGACTCACATCAGATGGTTTGGCAGAATTTATGACATACAGTTGAATAAGACAAAATAGCTATTAAAGTAGTAGATTTGCAAACTGATAAAAACTACATATGCATACATGTGGCCCATGTATCAATCATGTCTTGTTTACATGAGCATAAAGGGAGGGTAAGCAGTTTGGCTCCTGAGTCCTCTGTGTCCCTGACCACGGACAGTCTTAGGGTGTTGCATACACGAATCACCAAGGTGGGAGTAGAAAGGGATGAAAAGATTAAAATGTAAAGTAGGATAGAGTGAGGAGACGCAAAGAAACTGATTAGTTCAGTAAAACTCATGTAAATAAGGTGTTTATTAAATTTAAAAATGAGGGCATCCATATCTGCAATTTTTAAATTTAGAAGTAGAAAAATAGTCTTTAAAAAGAGCTATTGCTCAGCCAGGCATGGTGGCACACTCCTTTAATTCCAGCACTCAGGAGGCAGAGGCAGGAGGATTCATGTGAGTTCAAAGCCAGCCTGGTCTACAAAGCAAGTCCAGGACAGCCAAGGCTACACAGAGAAACCCTGTCTATAAATAAATAAATAAATAAATAAATAAATAAATAAGCTATTGCTGTAGCCAGGTGGGGTGGGACACACCAGTAAACCTAGCACTCAGGAGGTGGAAGCGGGAAGCCAGTTTGGGCTATAGAGGAAAGCCCTTTTGAAAGAGGGGGAAGAGGGAATCCTCTGGCTACTTTAATGGTAATTTCATCTTTATACATTAAATGGGAAGATTGGGTTAGATCGCCAAAGAAGATTCTCCATTTATTTGTCTAAATCTTCAAAAGAAACATGGAGCTGGCAAGACGGTACAGTGTTAAAGGGGCCCACCTGCTGCCAAGCCTGGAGGCACGAGTGTGATCCCTGAGACGCATGTGGAAAGGACTGCCCCCTACAGGCTGCCTTCTGACTGCCACATGTGTGCCATAGCCACACAGATTGGTTTTGGTTTTTTTTTGTTTTTGTTTTTGTTTTTTGTTTTGTTTTTTCGAGACAGGGTTTCTCTGTGTAGCCTTGGCTGTCCTGGACTCACTTTGTAGATCAGGCTGGCCTCGAACTCACAGCGATCCGCCTGCCTCTGCCTCCCAAGTGCTGGGATTATAGGCGTGCGCCACCATACCCGGCACAGATTGTTTTTTAAGTAATAAAAGCTGGTTTACTATATTCAGAAGTAAAATTAATTTTAAGTTAACTATCTTTAAAAAAGGAATTTGCGATCAGTACATGGGAGAAGAGAGTAGGTGCACGTGATGGTTATAGAGGTCTGTGGGGTTTGTCTTTCATGTTCTGTCTGCTTTAAAAAAAAAAGAAAAGGAGGGAGGAAATAAAAAGAGAAAGGAAGGAGGGTAGGAAGGAAGGAAGGAAGGAAGGAAGGAAGGAAGGAAGGAAGGAAGGAAAAACATTAGCCGGGATAGAATGATGGCTCAGTGGAATAAGAGCACAGACTGCCCTTCCAGAGGACCTGGGTTTGATTCCCAGAACCCATGTGGCAGCTACAAACAGCTCTGACTCCAGTTCTGAGGTTTCTGACATCTTCTGGCCTCTGGAAGCACCAGGTAAACAGACATACATGTAGGCAAAACACCGGCTTACATGAAAATGAACATAAAAGGAAGCACATTACTAAACTCTAGGCATGTCACCTTCTTAGACGAATACAGTCTTTTAATTCAAAGACTCGGGAACCTCGTCTTTGCCGTGACATAAGCCAACATAACCCTCTGTCCTAATTTCCCTTCTGTTGCTACGATAAAATACCTGACCAAAAAAAAAAAAAAAAAAAAAAACACCATAGGTGAGAACAGGTGTTGTTGTTGTTGTTTTTGTTTTTGTTGTTCTTCGCTCACAGTTTCACATTACAATTCTTCACATCAGAGAAGCCATGGTGGCAGGATCCTGACGCAGTTGGTCACATAACATCCATAATCAGTAACAGAGAGCGGTGGATGCGTGCACGCTTACATACTGTCCACTTTCTTCACCCTTATGTAGTTCAGGTCCCAAACCCAGAGAATGGCGGTGCCCACAGTAGGCTTGGTCTTCCCATACCAATGAACAGAATCAATACAATCCTCCATAGACACACGAGTCAACCTGACCTAGACAATCATTGAGACTCCCTAGGTGATTCTAGATTGTGTTAAATAGTTAGCAAAACCATCCCTCTTTACATAGAGGAGACTGGCTTAAACGAGGTTAAGTTCACAAACACCTGAGGAATTATCCTCTCGTCTCATACCAGTTACTAAGGAAGCGGGCACCCTTAAATCAAACCATTTCCTTTACTTTCTTCATTGCATATGTGGCCTTCTGGGACCCTTGTTCTTTGAATAAGCCATCTGTATCAGTTACTTTTCAATTGTTGTGACAGAACACATCATGACTAAGGCAGCTTAAAGAAGGAAAGGTGTTAGGGCTCAGG
Organism: Acomys percivali; assembly: GCA_907169655.1. Lineage (NCBI taxonomy): Eukaryota > Metazoa > Chordata > Mammalia > Rodentia > Muridae > Acomys > Acomys percivali. Next base: position 31,925,646 of record OU015746.1, read on the forward strand.
AATAGCCCGCACACTGACCACTTGGACGCCAGACTCAGATTGATGAAAGCTTATTGAATGTTTAGCAAAGTCTGACCAGCCAGGGACACAGTCTGGATTCGGGAACAAAGACTGTGACCCTGAGCCGTTCTCAGAGTGAGTTTTTAAGGGGAAAAAGACCATAACCAAGCAGGGAGAATCGATCCTATTCCAGATATATCGTGCCTAGGTAGCTAGACAAGCCATTGTAAGCTGATCGGCTGGGATTTAGGAGAGGGGAACTTGAGGACTTTCCAGTTCCCCCGCCAAGCTTAGGAGAAAGGAACATAGCAGGGTATTGTGGTTTTGTTTGAGTAGAAGATAAACTTATCAGTAATTCAAGCAGAATTTAATGATCATTTCTGCTATTATTCTATTATTGTAAGTTAAGGGCCATTCTTATGTCGGGCAGGCAGAGCCTGAAAACTTGAACTTAATTCACTTTATGATCAAAATGGAGATTAAAAACAAGATGGCTACAGGGATGCCAAAAGCTAAAGCAGGTCTCAACATGGGGCTTATTTGGGCAGATGGTTCCAGAAGAATTGAGTCCTCTGTCATCATCATGGTGGGGAAGCACAGCAGCAAGCGGGTATGGTGGCCAACAGAGCTGGCTGTTCAAAAGACAAGGACAAAGCAGAACAAATTGGGAGTGCTTCAAGTCGCTAATCTCTCAGAGCCCGCCCTCAGTGCCATACTTCCACTCACAAGGCCACATCTTCTGAGACTCCCTAAGTAGCACCAACAACTGGGGATCAAATATTCAAATGCCCAAAAGTATGGAGGACATCTTTCTCAAACCATCACTCCTAACTCTTTTTTTTTTTTTTTTAAAGATGTCTTTATTATGTATACAGTGTACACTTGCATGCCAGAAGAGGGCACCAGATCTCATTCTAGATGGTTGTGAGCCACCATGTGGTTGCTGGGAATTGAACTCAGGACCTCTGGAAGAACAGACAGCACTCTTAACCTCTGAGCCATCTCTCCAGCCCCATCATCACTCCTAACTCTAAATGCACTTGCTGTCCTGACTTCTCATTAAGTTAGCAACCCACTTCGTGAGCCAACACCTTTCACAAGAGCCTCACTGGGCAGGCTGGGCTATAAGAATAGTGTTAATTTTGGTTCTGTAGACACGGGGAAAACGTGGAGTTTGTGTGGTCACTGCTAACAAATGTAGACTTTTGGTTAATTAGGATTTTTGCTTCCTTGTCTGCTATCTTTACTTTTTTAGGCCACACTGTGTTGTTGACTAGTTCAAGGCCAGATATGTTCCTATTGTGTGTTGCATGTAACTGCTGCCAAACACCGAGAAAACAGAACCATGCCTAGAGCATACTAGCTAATAGATACGCCATGATTATTGGTGACCTAAATGAGGATGGTGTCTTCCCTCCTCCTGAAAGTTACAATGTTTGTTCCATGGGAAATAGAAATCCTTTCTAAACTTCATCTTTCCATCTGCAAGAAATTCTATTGCTTTTGTGTAAACACTTCTTTTTTGTTTGTTTGTTTTGTTTTTTTAATTAATTTATTCTTGTTACATCTCAATGGATTTTTTGTTTTGTTTTGGTTTTTGGTTTGTCAAGACAGGGTTTCTCTATGTCTGTGTAGCCTTGGCTGTCCTAGACTCACTCTGTAGACCAGGCTGGCCTCAAACTCACAGCGATCCGCCTGCCTCTGCCTCCCGAGTGCTGGGATTAAAGGCGTGCGCCACCACACCCGGCCCCACACTTTTTTAATAATAAAGGAACTTAACTTTCTTTTTTTGTACTTAATTTAATTTACTTTTATATGAATGGGTGTTTTACCTGCAAGTATGTCTGTGTGCTAGAAGAGAGCATAAGATCCCTCAGGCTGGGCCTGGAGAGATGACTTAGAGGTTAAGAGCACTGGCCTTCTGTTCTTCCAGAGTACCCTGGTTCAATTCCCAGCACCCACATGGGAACTCACACTGTCTGTCACTCCAGTGGCAGAGGATCTTAACCCTCACACAGACATACATGCAGACAAAATACCAATGCACATTTTTAAAAAATATTAATTTTAAAAATTTTTTAAAAATTCCTAGGACTGAAGTTACAGATTGTTGTGAAACATCATGTAGGTACTGGGGGTGGGACCTTGGTACTGTAGAAGAGCAGCCAGTGCTCCTAACCACTGAGCCATCTCTCCAGCCCCAAGGTAAAATGCCTTTTGGGGAAAGGCTAATTGCAAATAAAATTAAAACCATTTGGTGTGCACATCCCTCTTGAAACTGTCACAAATTCTTATAACCCTGAAAGGGTTGGCAGATCTAGGTAGGTCATCATACACACCACTTCTGTATAACCCCAGCTCCTCAATTCCATGCACACCCTGACTTGATTGATAGGTTAACGCCAGGGCCAGACACATCTGGATGCCTGCCTTGCCCCTGGTCCTAATCAATGTGCCTACCTTCTGTTGCAGCGAGGCCCGCGTAGATGCTTAGGGGTAACAGATGCCTTGTGCAGTGAAGTTCTACCAAGTTCAGGCGCTATAATTATGCCAACTCAAAAGCAGAGTACAGAACATAAAAGTGGGGCGGGGTGGATAGGGATGAGTAATAAGTGAACCCCTTTGCTTCCGTTGAAGAAAATCATCAAATCACAGCAGATTATAGCTAAAGGGAACGTTTGAGATTTTTATTATTCCTCCTCCCCTTACTAAATGAGATGGCCAAGGCGCAGAGGGAGACAACGTGCAAAAGGACCTAGGGAAAGTCTGTAGTGCGCGCCTTGTGAGTGAAAAGCATGAGTCGGGAGTACTCACCTGCAGCCGCCGGATATGGCCGTGCACGCCTGTATTCCCAGTACTTGAGCCCTTGAGGGATTGTCAGTTTGAAGCCAATCTGCCCTACACAGTACAAGAGCGAATAGCAATCCTTTCCTAATAAGAAATAAAGGTGGCCTGGACATGGCTTTTCACAGTGTTTCTTTCACAGGGTACTTTTGCCTGTAGAGTGGACTCACACTTAGTTGTCCAACCTATAACCAAGGAGAGAGGACCATTCACATGAGAAACAAGTCTGTCACGTACCTTTTGTCTGCCCTGAATACAGTTTACACCAGCCCCTTCAGCATTCTGGCACTGGGAACCTGACTTTGTGTTTCCTGGGGAACATCCTATCTCAAGTGGCTCTCAGGCTTTTGAAAGCAAAACTTCAGTGCACCACCACACCACCACAGTCGGGAGACCCTGGGCAGAGAAGGGGTAATGCCTTGAAAGGGCCATGACCTGTCCCTGGACCACACGAACAAGAAGTCAGAGCACAGAAGCCAGTGGTACTACGTACACGAAGGAATAGGGCATGAGCCAGTTAAGTTTGTGGGGAAACACCTGGACGGTCCGTGGACAGGAAGTAGCCAGAACCATAGAGTGCCCTGTTGTATCTGTGGGATCAATGCCTTGAAGGTCTTACATCTGACCACCAGCTTTGACTATCAGGGTGCGCTGGTCCATTTCTGATGCTTCAGCGGCAGTCACTGCCCTGTGCTCCTGTCCCTGGTGAGGACTGGAGCATCTTGGTAGAACTTTCCTGACGATGCCTGGGCTTGCTCCCTTCTGTTTTCCCAAAGATGAGGCCACCTTGACCTGTAGGTCCTGTCTCTTCCTGTTTTTCCCACTGTGTCTGGATCTACTCAGGATATCAGAAGTAAACTCACGTGAATAGAGACCAGTTAACATAAGGAACTGGTGTAACAGTTTCTGTGGGTCCTCCTGAGGTCTGGGGACACTCCCTGAGTTTAGTGTGTTTAATGTGTTATAAGAAAGTATCGAGGCCAGCAAGATGGTTCAGCTTTAAAAGTGCCTGCCACCATGCCTCACAACTCGAGTTCAGTCCCTGGGACTCATCCCACAGAGCGGAAGCAGAGAACTGACTCCTATGGTGTGTGGCAATGCATTATGATAAAAAATGTCTCTTACATTCTACGAGACTGGAACTTTTTGATGGACCTCACAGCCGGAGTTAATAATACACTTGAAATCACTTAACGCTTAAGACTGTTTCCTCAGCCTGTTTGTTTAACCTGCCTTTAAGCTAACAAAGTAACACCAACCTTACTTGCCTTGGGTTTCCCACGTGATCACCGTTTACAGCCTAAGTTGAAGCGTAGCTGTAATATTAAACTATGTGCTTTTATTCTCCCAACCTTGTGTCTTTGTATGTATGTTGTGGTAATCATTTGCAGCAAACAGTAAACATAGGCTGAGAGCGATGTTATAAACGAATATCCACCACAAATGCTAAAAGCAACATACATGTACTGCTTGATAAACAGTGACATTTGTCCTACTGCTTGTTCTCTGGGTCAGTTGGGCGTCAGTAAAGTCAGTGACTTAACCCCTTGTAAAAACTCTGTTGAAGGTTTCTGCACGATATCCCTATGCCTCATTCCTTCCCCCATGTGAGGCCCTCTACGCTGCTCCATAAAAGGGGGAGAGAAGCCCTCTGTTTAGGACAGATCCATGGACAGATCCACAGGACAGCCTTCGAGCAGGCACAGAGTCCGACTCACATGACAGACGGGAGGATGGAAGGCAGGGAGACTGAAGGAGAGATTTCAAGCCCGGTATCCTCTCTGGTTAAATGACACCCAGGGGGGTCGCTCTGGATCCCTTTCCTCCGTGCTTTGGTTATTCTAGATGCTGTCGCAGGAACTAGTAACCGCCACACCCTCTTCTCCTGCCCCCTGCCGCCCTCCCTCCCGCCCCCCCCATGCCCGTGTGTGTGTGTGTGTGTGTGTGTGTGTGTGTGTGTGTGTGTGTGTCTCTCTCTCTCTCTCTCTCTCTCTCTCTCTCGGACTTGTGCCCTTCTTGCTGACTTGAATAAAGAGCCCCACATTTTATTTACTTTTTTGTTTTTTGTGTGTGCCTATTTTGAATGGTTAACACAGTGATATGTTCCCAAAACTTAACAACTACAGAGAGAAAATGCTTCCTCTCTTATCTCTCAGCAGCCTTGTTGCATGCACTTTTCAGTGGTAAGTGCTTTCTCCAGTTTCTCACTTAAGGCTCTAGAACCACATGTAAGAGAGAATGTGCGTGTGCGCAAGCTCATTCATGTGTGTACGTGTGTTTGTGTGTGTGTGTGTGTGTGTGTGTGTGTGTGTGTGTGCATGAGTGGTTTATATAGATAAACTTGTTAACTTAAAACTATCATCTAGTTCCAGATGGACATTTTCCGTCTCTTCTTCATCAGAATCTTTTTGAGATTGCCCAATTAAAAGTGCATCTAGAGGCCAGAGAGAGGGCTCCGTGGTTAAAAGCACATACTGCTCCCTCAGCTCCCGTGTCAGACAGCTTACAACTGCCTGTAACTCCAGCTCCAGGGGACCCAAGGCCCTCCTTCAGTCCTCCGAGACCACCTGTAATCACATGCACACACACATACATAAGTTAGAGATAAAAATTTTAAAGGTACATATAAAAGCACATATAATGTTTTTATGCACATATAAAAGTGTGTCTAGGGCTAGAGAGATGGCTCAGTGGTTAAGAGCACTGCCTGCTCTTCCAAAGGACCCGGGTTCGATTCCCAGCACCCACATGGCAGCTCATGACTGTCTGTAACTCTAAGATCTGACACCCTCACATCAATGCACATATATTAAAAGTTAAATAAAATATTTTTTTTAAAGCGTGTCTACACTTTCACTCCTCTTTCTGAGCCTTGGGATCTGAAGAAACAAACATGCATAATTGTCCAAATGTCAGGCTGGAGAGATGGTTCAGAGGGTAAGGGCACTGGCTGTTCTTCCAAAGGTCCTGAGTTCAATTCCCAGGAATCACATGGTGACTCACAACCATCTATAATGAGACCCAGTGCCCTCTTCTGGCGTGCAGGCATACTGACCAGCAGAATACTGTATAAAGAATAAATAAATCTTTCAAAAAAAACACAAATTGTCCGGATGTCTTGTGTGTTACCTCCCTCAAGTCTGAGGGACACTTTCACGTGCTAAGCCTCCTCCACATCAGCCACCATGAGACACAGTAGTGGTAGTAGAGTCTAAACTATTACACTCTTTACCCCCCCCCCCCCCAGTTCCAATCACCTCCAGTTGTCTAGTTAGCTCTTTAATGGTCAGAATTTATTTGAATGGCCAACTCACTCATCATTCTCTGCTGCTTGGGTGAAGAATTGTTGAAAAGGAGGAAGTAGACGCAGTCGTAGCCTTTTTAAGGACACCCCTTAGCTTGCAGGCGTCCTTCATCAGCCCTCCAAAAGTCGGTATGGGGCCAGAGAGACCCCCTGGAAGACAGAAGGAAGCATGTGGCCATACCAACAGCATGCCTCCCCTTCTGCCCCTCACCACCCCTCCCACAGGTCTCTGGTTAATTGCCATGACATATCGATGGGCACTCTCCGACGGAAGAAGAGCAGGCAGGCTGGCCTGCAGCATCCCAGCTCAGCAATCATCACTGATTAAAAACTAGTTATGAAGCAATGAAGATGGAGTCCTGCATTAACCAAATGACCCTGAGCATGGCCCAGCCCAGATAGATGGGAGTAAGTACGAAAGCATGACTTATGGCATCGGCAGACCTTCAGGGCTGTTTGAATTCTGGGAGATTTATGAGGTAGTGACAGCATTTGGCTGGATTGGATTCTGCCTTTCTACCTCGTTCCCAGATGTGCTGTGTGCTTATGGCTTCCTGCGGGCTCACACCCTATTCAGAGCCGCCCGGTTTGGCTGGACTCTAACGTGAGTTTAATCTGAGTCTTCTGATTATATAAAGTAGAAATGTATCACAGTGCCAATTTCCAGAGAGTCTGAATTAGCTCAACCACACTTAATACTGAAACTATCCTGAACATAATTTAATCTTTCTTTAATGATTCAAAAGGTGCTTTGAAGTCCTGCATTAATCAAAGTCATGGTTATGAATACCAGAAGTTAATACAGACAAAATGTAAAAGCGTCCATGAAGAATTAGATAAAGGAAATGACAGGAGCCAGCACAGGTGACTGTTTGACAAGAGTACAGGTGTGTAAAAATAAAAATAAAACACCTATAATTCCAAAAAAAAAAAAAAAAGAGTACAGGTGTGACTGCATGTGTCAGTGGGCATGTGGAAGTGTGAGCTGATACAATTTCACCTGGCTAATGCTGGCATTGCCATATGCAAAGTATGGTACTGTCAAAAAGTCAACCTCTTGCACGCCTTTAATCCCAGCACTCGGGAGGCAGAGGCAGGTGGATCGGTGTGAGTTTGAGGCCAGACTGGTGTACAAAGCAAGTCTAGGACAGCCAAGGCTACACAGAGAGACCCTACCATGAAAAACAAAACAAAACAAAATGTAAAAGAAAAAAAAAGTCAACCTCTCCTTGGCTCCCACTTGCTCCCATGAGTCCCTGGGAGAACCTGGTCTTTGCCAAGTTGAACCTCATTTGGACAGATTTAAATGAAAGGAGAGGAGGAGAAATGTGCAGGCAGGAAAAGCCCGAGAGTCCAAACAGAATCTCTTTAAAAAAAAAAGAGAGAGAGAGAGAGAGAGAAAGAAAGAAAGAAAGAAAGAAAGAAAGAAAGAAAGAAAGAAAAAGAAAGAGACAGAAGTTTAAAGAGTGGGCTACAAGGAAGCAAGAACTGGAGAAAATTATATTAAGAAGCAACTAACATGACGGTAAATGTGTGTGCGTGTGCCTGCGTGTGTGTGTGTGTGTGTGTGTGTGTGTGTGTGTGTGTGTGTGTACATTACAGATAAAGCATCTACCTTATCAGGCCATGATGAGCTCCATGCAGCCCTCAGGCTTTGTTATGGACTCAAACTGAGAAATGTTTGCATTCCTCACCCCCAAATTCATATTTAAGTCTAAAATCTCAGCATGGTACTATTGGAGGGCAAAGCCTTTGGAGAATGAGTGGGTCATGTAGGTGGACCCCCCCCCCAGGAATAGGATTAGTGCTCTTATGGGACCCCAGAGAGCTCCCACCCATGTGCCTCTCCTGCCCTGGGAAGACACAGCACAAAAGCACCATCTGTAAACCAGAAAACAGGCTCTCACTAGACACCAGATGGGCCAGTCTCTTGACCTTGGCTGTCTCAGCCTCCCGAACTGTCTGTCATTAAAGCCACCTAGTCTATAGTGGAGGAACAAACCTGAGGAAAACTCAGATGTTCTCTCTCATGGAAGATATTTGTGAAAGCATAACCAGAGGGAAGGTTTTGAATCACTTCATGAAATATTTAAGTCGCCTTTCACTGTATCTCTCTGAGTCACTCAGATGTATACACGGGGGGTAAGAAGTCAAGGCTGAGAAGACCTAGCTGTCAGAGAAGGACCCACTGAGGGACAGACACACTCTAAGTTCTCCAGAAGTGACTCTATAGAGATCAGAGCCAGCTGGTGCTGGGCCAAGCACCTCTGCCCTCACTCCCCGAGTCTGAGTGCTGAGCAGCTGTGTTTGCCGCCTCTGTGGTGCGCGTCCCCTTCCTTTCTCAGGAGAAAAGGGCTGGCAAGCAAGGCTGTGCCTTCCAGCTGGGGGATGGAAGGCAGGGCTGGGCTGTCAGACATCCAGTACAGGAACCTCGGGATAGACCAAAGGATGCCATCATCAATGCTGTGCTGTGACTCTGTGGAATTGCCGACCACATTGAATTATCTTTTCCTCAGAGCCCAAATTCTATCCTTACCTGCCCAGCCCCCAACCCAAGCCATTAACGGCCTGTGTGTCTGAGCAGTTGATTCAGGCTCTGTGGTAGGTAGGGGTCTGTCCCTTGTGCACTCACACGGATGCCTTCGCAGGTGACACGATGGCCAGCGGTTGTCCTCCCCTGCCCCATCCGTACTTTCGGGTGACCATGAGGTGAGCAACTCGGCTGCCTGCCATTTTGATTCCAGCTCCTTTTCTACCAAAGCGTTGAAACCAGCCAAGCATGGACTGAGGAAATCTGAAACCCTGAGCCAAATAAATCTTGCTGGCTTTCATTTTTCCCTGAAATGAAATGTTTTGTCACCAGGACAGAAAAGCCGACTAATACAGGAAGGCTTACAAATACTCACACATCCAACATGTGCGTAACAAAACACATACCATCTTGTCACAATTGCTTTGTATTTCTCTTTTATATGATGTGTCGTGCATTTAGTATACCTGGATGACAGAGTTTTGAAAATGTATGTCTTATAGTTTGACTGTGGAATGTCCCCATAGGCTTATGTGTTTGGACCCTCGATCCCTGGTCTGTGGTGCTATCTGGGAGGTTATAGAACCTTTAGGAAGTAGAACCTTAATGAAAGAAGCAGGCCTTGGGGTTTTATAGCCAGCCTCACCCTCTGCCTGATCTGCGGTTCCTGACCAACCAAGAGGTCTCACCCTCTTCCTGCCAGCACGGCCACAAGCCGCTCTGATCCTCTTCTCTACAACGCTGGACTGTGCCCTCAAACAATGAGCCAGGAGCCTGGGGATGTCATTCAGTTAGAGTTGGAAGAATGTTTGTCCATCCTGTACAGAGCCCCAGCAATATATAACCTGAGAGTAGTTGTGAGCTACCATGTGGGTGCTGGGAACCAAACGTGAGTCTTTTGCAAGAGCAGTAAGCACTATTAACAGCTGAGCCATTCCCCCCCTCCCCCCACCAGACCCACATCAGGTACTCAGTTACAATGGGGGAAAATCAAGTAATACAATGTGTAAATCAATTATTTGTGAGTTTTCTTTCAGGCTAGCAAGGAGAACATTAAACGCTTTTATATAAAAGAAGTGTTAGGCCTTTTTAAAAATGATTTATTTATTTATTTATTATTATGTACATAGTGTTCTGCCTGCATGTACACCCACAGACCAGAAGGGAGCATCAGATCACATTAGAGATGCTTGTGAGCCACCATGTGGTTGCTGGGAATATGAACTCAGGACCTCCAGAAGAGCAGCCAGTGCTCTTAACCTCTGAGCCATCTCTCCAGCCTCCAAGTGTTAAGTCTTTTAGGGTTGAGAAACATGGGCTCATGGCCTCCTCCTTTTAGGAAGGCTCTGACTCAGCTCCTGTCTGCTGCTCCAGCCTCAATACCTGTGCCTCCCACCACTAGCAAGGCTCCCTGGACCCCAGCTTCTATAACAATAGTTGCCACATCTCCTGCTTCCTGAAGCACGCAACAGAGCCACAGGTTGGAGCCATCCACCTGCTGTTCTGCTTGAGACCAAGTCCTCCTTGTGAGTTATAACTCTGTCGGGAAAAGTAGACAATGGCAGGGTAGGCCCCCAGGTGGTGCTGGACGCAGGGTATGCTTAGCTTACATGAATTTGGTATTTGAGCTCACCTTCCTTATGAGTCACCCCACAGTTAGAGATGCACCAGAGCCCTGGGGCCTGGGGATTACAAATGCCCCTGCGCCACTCAGCTCAGAAGCCCTAGGCTGCCTTTCCAATAGGATTTGTCTGTCAATGCATGTGGCAGCTGGCCAATATTTCATATGCTCCATCAAACAAATGTCCAGTCTGCCAAGAAGAGCACGTTTGATAGAAACTTCCTTTTTATAATTAACAATTTTCAGCACTCTGCATCCAACGAGACCATCGCTGTGGAGCTGCGTACCCACTGTCTGCTGTCTGGTTTGGTTTTCTCACAGTACACAAGAGGTGGGCCAGCAGTGGGGACCCTCTGCTGAAGAAAGAGTGACAAGCCAGCATGGAGCCAGGCTTCGGGCTCCTAACCTGGCTCAAAACTAAGATCTGGGGCCTGTGGCTGGGGGGGAAGGGAGGGGGGGAGAGGGGGGAGGGAGGGAGCGGGGTGGGGTGGGGTAGTGGAGACGAAGATTAGTGAGAGGAAAGGCTGAAGGTTCCAGAATCCCAGATCCCTGGCTCCTTGAAGTCCTGCCAAGCCATTCTCTTAGGTAAGAGAGCTACTTATGAGTTGAGCAATGGTGGCACATGCCTTTAATCCCAGCACTTGAGGAGGCAGAGTCAGGAGGTTCTCTATCAGTTCAAGGCCAGCCTGGCCTAAGACTAGGAACAGAACAAGTTCCAGGACAGCCAGGGCTACCCAAAGACACCCTGTCTCAAAAACAAACAAACAAACAAAAAACAAAACAAAAAAGCAACTTCTGAGGCTGGAGAGATGGCTCAGTGGTTAAGAGCCATCTGGTTGCTCTTGCAGAGGACCTGGGTTCAATTCCCAGCACCTACATGGTGACTGAAAATGATCTGTAACTCCAGTCCCAGATGATCTGTGGTCTTCTTCCAACCTCCTCCGATTCCAGGCATACACAGACGTGCATACATGCAGGCAAAGCATTCATATCACATAAAATAATAAAAATGAATTTAAGAAAGAAAGCAACTTCTTGGCTGAACAAAATTGCCCACAAAGGATCTACTTCTAGAAAACCAGCTCTGACATCCCTTCAGTGGTACAGGCGCCGCTCACAGTGGAAGCGTGTCTAAGCCATTGTGACAAAATGCCTGTGGAGGAAGGGGCATCTGGTGGGCTGAGGAGAGGTCACAGTAAATCTAATCCCCGAGGGGGCCTGATTGGAAACAGAACTCCGGCCACCCACTGAGAAGCACCTTCCAATGTCCTCTCACGATGGTGTTCAGAGTCCCCGAGCCATGGTTCCGTGTGGTTAGAAGAGGCCTCAAACCTATCCCACCTTGTACCCTGCATTAGTTACAGAGCTCCAGAACCCTCCTGCTCACGGGCTGAAAGCCACGCCCCTTACCTATCACTGCTTCTGTGAAACACTTCCTGGAACCAGGCTGTCCCATCAGTGGTGCAGTTGCCCAGCGTGCGCGAGGCCCTGGATCTGCAGCACTGTGGGAACTGAGCTGAGGCAGTTTTTCTAAAGGACTCCCAGGTCTCACTGGGTGAGAGAAGAGGCAAGATATCCTTGAAATCCTCTGCTGAGCTGTCCTGAGCTACAAACTGCCTGCCATGCTCTGCAGCCCTCCTCCCCTGAGCCCTCTTTCAAAGAATCAAAGGGCCTTTTGTGCTCCCCACCTCCCAGGAGGTGAGGAACTTCAAGGTGAGCCAACTTGGGGAGGCAGCTTCCAGGCTCCATCCCCCTCAGCGGACCGCTGAGGGAGGAAGCTGGCGCTCCATCTGGAGCAGGGGGACCCCAAGCTCCACACAAGGAGCTGTCCCTGGAACTCTGCTTGGCTCTCCCTCCCCGCATGCATTCAAAGCAGCTGGCATCCAGGGAAATTGAGTGACATCCCCACTCCAGGGAACTGAGCTAGCTGACTGAGACTGAATTCTGTGGAGTGATCTATAGTGACAGAGGAGCCTTCAGCCTGGGACACTCAGCAGGGGGCAGGGGGCAGGTTCTGGCCATTTAACTCTCAGGGCTGTGGCCACCTGCTCTCCTCCAGCGGGAGCAGCATGGTCAATTGTCTCCTAATCCCCTTCTATTTGTATTCTAGAAGCTTCTAATGATCTTCTGTTGCCATGGTCCTGATTATAAGGAGGATTCTGCCCTCTCAGGGCCTCAGTACACATGGGCTCCATCCCAGGACACACTTTGCAGTGAACAGTTTGCTTTTTCCCAAAGCCCAGTCCAGCAGTTTGAGTTACACCCACTGCCTGCAGCATTTTTTTTATGCCAATGTCTGTGTCACCTCAGGCTCTTGCCTGTCCCTCAAGTCTAAGCGTGACCTTAGGTAGATCGAGTGACCTCTGCCGGGCTCCCAAGCCAGTGTCACTTTTGCTTCCAGCACTGACTACATAACTTATCTCTCTTGGAAGGCAAAGGTGTCAGGTATCTCCAGTTTCTGAATCGCAAGCTCCTATCAAAGAGCCTGGCAAAAGGCAGGCGCGCAGCAAACACATGTTGAATTTAACCAAATTTGGTTCACTTCTTCCCAAATAAACCCCACCAGGTTGGGATCGTACCAAGATATAGTGATGATGAAAGAGCGAATAATGGTGAACCCTAAATAACCAGTCCCCCCCACCTTGGTTAGCAGCACGATTGGAATATAACTCAAAAAACCATTCAGTTCATCCATCTTTGTATTAAAAAGCGCAACCCAGTGTCTTTTAGTATATTCACAAGGTGGACAAACATCACCGCAAAAGGCTCCACCAGTAGCCACTCCTGTGCACTCTCCTCCAGCCCTATTAACTACTAAGCTGTTTTCTGCGGCTGTAAATGCCTGTATCTGGGGCATTCCATGTCAATGGATTCATTCAGTGTGCGGGGGCTTTGGTGCCTAGCTCCTTTAACTTGGCATGGTCTCTTCTGGGCTTATCCATGTTGGGCCAGGAATCAAATTTCACTCTATTGATAGATAATATTCCATTTATTAGATATAGCATATTTTCACTTCTTTGTTATATGTAGGTGCATTTTTTTTAGTTGTTTCCACTTTTTTTGCCACTAGAAGCAACTTTTTAAAATTTAAACCAATTTGTTAATAACTTGTTCTCCCCGAGGAGCTGAGTTCGATTCCCAGCTCCCACAGCTCATAATCCTCTGTGACTCCTGTTTCTGGGGATAGGGCTCTAACTCTCTGTTCTCACTTTCACAGGTACCAGACTCACAGGTAGTGCAAGCACATAAGTGCAAGCAAAACACCCATTCACATAAAAATAAAATAAACAAATCTTTGAATAAAATTAATGACTTTAAATTTAAAAACTGACTTTGTGAACTGGGCGTGGTGGCACACGCCTTTAGTCCCAGCACTCGGGAGGCAAAGGCAGGCAGATCGCTGTGAGTTCGAGGCCAGCCTGGTCTACAAAGTGAGTCCAGGACAGCCAAGGCTAACACAGAGAGACCCTGTCTCGAAAAACCAAAAAAAAAAAAAAAAAAAAAGAGTGAATGGCTAGTAAGGTTCTAGACCACTAGCAATACCCTTGTGTGTGCACACACACATGTATGCATGCATGCATGCACAACTAGTGTGCACAAGCACCTATGCACACATTGCATACATACATAAGCATTGCATGCATATGCACACACACCTAGTGTGCAAGGCACCTATGTACACATGCATACATACATATGCATTGCATGCATATGCACACACTCATAGTGCATGTACACATATGCATTCACATAGATGTGGTGTTTTAGTGTGTGTTTCCTATAGCAACATTCTTTTACAGAAGCATCATATAGGCATCAAAATTGAGAAATTAACACCTGGAGCTGGAAAGATGGTTTAGCACTGACTGCCCTCCTAAAGAATCGAGATTTGGTTCCCAGAAACCATGCAGCAGCTCACAACCACTTTAAACTCCAATCCCAGGGGATCCAAAGCCTCTTCTGACCTCTGTGCACACCAGAGGACACAGACATACATGCACATAGAATGCAAATAAATATTGTTTAAAATAAATCAACATCCACGTTAACTTGAGTGGACTGCGCCCTCCTGAGCTTTATTAGTTGCCCCACCAACAAAGTCCTTTAGAGTAGACGCTGCAAGCAGGGACAATGCATGGCGTTGCCATTAACTGTCCTGTCTCATTAGTCTCTCTCAAGCAGGAGTGCTCCTGTCTCTAACTCACTTTTATGGTCTTGACACTCTGTAAGATTCAGGGCCAATTATTTCTCAGAGTCCCTCAATGTGGGTTTCCTGGTATTTCCTCCTGGTTTGAGTCAGGAGATACCCTCCTCTGGGACTATCAGAAAAGGGACACTGTGTCCTTATTGCATCCAAAAGTTATTTACAATTTTTATTTGTCTCTCTGTCAGAAGTATCTTTGTTATTTTTTGTTTTGTTTTTTTGAGACAGGGTTTTGCTATGTCGCTCAGGCTAGCTTCATTCTCATGATCCTCCTGCCTCCACTTCCCAAGTTCTGGGATTGTTTGCATGCCCTGTCATGCTCAGCTCTCTTACTAATGATTTTAACTTTGATTTCTTAGCTAAGCTGGGTCTTTTAGGTTCTATATTAACAAATGTACTCCTTTTTCCATTGTAGCTAGTAAATATATTTTGGGAAGATACTTTGACATTATGTATATACCCATCTTCATGTTTTCCTTATGACATTTGTTGTGTATCTCAGGTTGGTCTGGGACTTACATGTAAGCCAGACTGGCCTCAAACTGACAGCCATCCTCTTGGTTCGGAGGACTACAGGCCTGGGCCACTATAGCCTGCCTTCCTCAAGCTTTTACCCGTCATGGTGATATAAATGGAAATGGCCCCCATAGGCTCATGGGGAGTGGCACCATTAGGAGGCGGGGCCTTGTTGGAGTAGGTGTGGTCTACTGTTGGAAGAAGTGCGTCACTGGGGGGTGGGAGTTGAGATTTCAGAAGCCCAAGTCACTTCCTCTTCTCAGCTACCTCTCCAGGAATTATAAAGGACTTGGCAGTTGTTTCTCCTGCATCCACTTTGTCCTGTTTGGACAGTATTCTGTCTGTAATTGACACAATGCCATTTTCTTACCCAGTGGTTATTTTGTTACATATGAAGCCTTTGGTGCTCTTTGGGGTAGAATGGAGTGTTGCCAGGAGCAGACCTGTTTCATGTCCAAAAAGCCTTAAGTTAATGCAATCTTTAGATGTTATATTCTGTAGGTCTTTGAGGTTTTTGAAGACCATTTTCCTATCTCTCTTATCTGAATTGTTCGTTTCTCTTAGCTTATTTCTTAACCCAGCTATCACCCAAATGATTGAGACTCTATTATAATACAAGGCTTCACAACACAATCTTAGCAGGTTAAGTCTATCCTTACTTAACCCTCTATGCTATCCTGTCTTACTCCCAGCAAACATCCTAGAGATGCACTTTGTAGCATCCTTGGCTCCAGCTCTTTCCTCCTGATCTTGCTTGGCCTTCTCCCCATGCCTGCATCCCCTTGCTGAATCCTAACTCCCTCACCCCACCCCCACCCCCAGCTGCCAGGAAGTCTAGCCCCATTCTTTCCCTGCTCATCAATTGTCTATAAGCTGCTTTATTGACATATCAGGGGGACAACTGGGGAGCAGAGTTTACACAACTGTTAGACAGTAAATTCTCTAATAAAGCTTGCAAACAGACATGGAGGCACAGAAATCAGCATTTAAACTACACAATAACCTTATACCTACAGTTGGCTATACAGTGAATTCTAGGCCTGCCTGGGATACACAAGACCCTGTCTAAATAAATAAATACAATTGGCTTCCATCAATATTTATTGTTATAGTCCATTTCCCTCAATTTAGCCATTGGGAACTGTTTTTTTTGTTGTTGTTGTTGTTTGTTTTTTGTTTTTTTGTTTTTTTTGGTCCTTTTGATGGGTTTTCATTGGTTCTTGGAGACTTTCTTTTCTCTTGCTACAGGATACTCATATCTCAACTTCTGCTGCATCCATCCTAGCATCATCCTTTTCTCCTATGAGTTCTGGTTCCTTTTGAGTGGGAAATTCATCTCATAAATCAAACCATGGCACTAGGGATGCTCAGTGGTGCTGGGGTATTGCTTTTCTGAGGCTCTCTGCATGGACAGAGCTAAAGAACACAGACACATACATATAGAGATGCACCACCTAGGGGTGTGTGTGTGTGTGTGTATGTGTGTGTGTGTGTGTGTGTGTGTGTGTGTGTACATACCCACACTGATATCTATGCTTAAAGCCTTACACATCTAAACTATATTGAAAAACCCTAATTCACACTGACTCCTCTATTTCAATTCCAACACAACCAAACCCATTGTCACCTCTCCTTTTCCGTTGGTAACTAACCCGCTCTCTGATATCCAGGCTCCCTCAACCTTGGCATTTTCTTTCACTGAATGACCCGTGTGTGTAAGTGATCCTTCATCACTTTGAGAGCACAAGGAACCTCACTTGGGTTGTTAAATGTCATATAAGGCTAATCGCTGGTATAATCCCACCCTCACGTGCTGTTCCTTTCTGCCTTTCAGGCTCTTACAGTGACTCCCAACAGAGTACTACTTCCAAGCCAACACATCTTTTGCCCTGCTCCGGCTCCACAGCTCCACACTCCCAGCTGCTCTTGGTATGTCCCTCTGTCACGTGCATGCCATTTTACTCTGCTAGGGCTCTACAGCCCATCCTCACCAAAGAAGATCCTTTCTCTGTCTCCCAGGGATCATGACACACAGATACTCACTTCATCCAGCTTGGGCTCTGACACCTCATCCTGGGCTGTTGCCTCCTGCTCTTCAGAGGGACGTCATTCTTATCCACTCAGTTGTCTAAGGCCGGAAGTACCTCCACTCCAACCCCTACCACCACCCTACCTCACACAAGTATCTTCCCAGCTCACCAGGAATGTCAGGTTCTTACTTCTGCAGGCTTTTCATAGCTAGTTGTGTTAACTACAGTCCTTAAACACATGCACACGCACATACATTTCATAAGCCATAGATAGTGCTGTGTCCTTCCACTGGTGAGCTTGTGGCAGCTGGCTCCCCATAACTTCATGGAACCTTCGCCTCTCTCATTGGATGCAACATGTACTTCACCTGTGGATCATACAGGGAGGGCAGATGTTGATTTACAGGGAAGGCGGATGTTCATTTCTTCCCTCTATTTGTAAGTTTAGATTATTATTATTTTTTGCTTATTTGCTTTTTAAATGTCTGTGTATGTGTGCATTTCTGCTTGTTTCTATGTGTATCGCCTGCACGCCATGTCTGTAAAAGCCAGAAGAGGACACCGTATCCCCTGGAACTGGAGTCAGGGGCAGTTATAACCAATCAATGTGGGTGCTGGGAACTGAACCCAGATCCCCTGAAAGAGCAGCAAGTGCTCTTAACCACTGAGCCATCTCTTCAGCCCCAGCTTGTAAGGTTTTGTTTTTGGTTTTTGTTTTTTAAAAAACATCTTCAGCCGGGTGTGGTGGTGCACGCCTTGGGCTGTTAAATACCACATAAGGCTAAGTGTTGGTATAGCACTCGGAAGACAGAGGCAGGCAGATCACTGTGAGTTCTAGGCCAGCCTGGTATACAGAGTGAATCCAGGACAGCCAAGGGTACACAGAGAAACCCTATCTCAAAAAAAAAAAACAAAAACAAAAAAAACAAAAAAACAAAAACAAAAAAACCAAAAAACAAAAATGAAAAAAATCCAACCAAACAACAAAAAAATATCTTCCAAGAATGAACGATGAGTGCTTTTTCTTTCTCCTCACTTAAAAGGCACATTCTGAACTCATGAGCAGAAACACGGTTTACATGTTGCAGTTATTCATGTTGATAACCAAATTATCCCATCTTTGATGTCTTCAGGAGGCTACCATATAGCCTTCTTTGGTGGCTTGTCACACAGTGAGCTGTTCCGGGCACAATGGGCATTTTGTGCCTCATCACTAGAGTGTATTCATTCTTAAGCCATTCCAAAGTCCATTTGGGGATGATAAGATGTAGAGGCCACATCTGGTCCCTAGAAGTGTTCCATTACTGGGTTGACTGCTGCTCTTACTTAGGTCTTGGCAGAGCACTGACCTAGATGGTAGAGCTCTGCCTCCAGGCTTCACACTGACTTTCCCCACACAGATTCAGGACTGCATGGTGTGGCCCTTAGCCTCATCAGTCTCCCATCTGTACATCCCACTGACAAACCCCATTTGCAAAGAATCCAGCATAATTTTTCCCTTCCTTTGTCTTACCCTATACATCTAACAGTATCCACTTGACAGTGTCAACATTATCATCACTAACACGCATTTTGATAAATCATTTAAGAAGACTGCACAGTTACTTTTGTTGGGGTCTATCCCGCATGGGATGCTAATTAAATTAATTTGTCTTTAAGTCGCTCAGAATAGTTCCCCTCTGTGTTTCTAATGCTGCCATGCTAATCATGCATAGGAGGGGATGTTGTTTTCATCTTTCACAACTTCCCGACTTTGTAAATGTTTTGTGATTTGTTGTTTAAAAACACATTTGCACAGTTCCAAAGTTACACCAGGTAATCAAGCTATCTTAAAAGAAATACTGGGGGGCGGTGTATCTCAGTTTGTGAAGTGCTTGCCTAGCATGCATAAATCCCAGGGTTTGATCCTCAGTACCACATAAAACTAAGAATGCTGATGCACTCCTGTAATTCAGCACTCAGGAGGTAGAAGCTGAAGGATCATAAGTTCAAGGTCATCCTCAGCTATACTGGGAGTTTGAGGTCAGCCAGGGCCAGAGACTGTTTCAGAGAGAGGGGAGCAGGGGGAGGAGGAGGAGGAGGAAGAGGAGGAGGAGAAAGGGGAGAAAGGAGAGGATTTCAGTGTCGTTCTCCTGGTGTTTGAGCGGTTCCTGAACGTGCTGGGTGGAGCAGAATCACATGGGCCTCTGTTACTGACACTTTAGCCAGTTCTCAGGGATGTATACCAAACATTAGGATGAAGACTCGAGGGCTGGAGAGATGGCTCAGAGGTTAAGAGCACTGGCTGCTCTTCCAAAGGTCCTGAGTTCAATTCCCAGCAACCACATGGTGGCTCATAACCATCTACAATGACATCTGGTGCCCTCTTCTGGCCTGCAGGACCACATGTGGGCAGAACACTGTGATGATGATGATGTTGATGATGATGATGATGATGATGATGATGATGATAATACAGACTCCACAGTGTAACAAAGACCCAGAAATAGGAGCAGTATAGAAGTCTCACCAGTTCCAGGAGAATCTCTCCAGGGCTGGAGTGATAGGTGCATTGCCCCAGGAATACGGCCTCTTGAACTTGTTGCTTTGGTACCCTCAACACATGGCTCTTTCCTGTGATCCAAATAGCTGACATCACATAATGCCAGAAGGGAGGGAACCACGGGAAAGAGAAGGCTCCTTCTGCCCACTGGAACTCAGGAACTGCACATTCAACTTCTACTAGTAGCCTACTGACCAACTTCTAGGAGGGAGAATGGCAAAGAGTCATTTCCTCAAGAGCAGATGGTCAACTAAAGCCGAGGTTCTGTCACTAACGAGTAAAGAGGGCAGGGCTGGGAGGACAGGTCAGGGGCAATTCTGGGCAAGCATGTGGCCTCTCTAGAATCCCATCACTCGGGTGAATCAGACAGGGGACACCCCAGAGCAAACTGGCTAGCTAGACTAACTGAACTGGACAGCTCTGGGAGGAAGGCTTCTGACCCCACCCTCTTAGCTTGCACACATCCACACAGCTGCATGTGCATCTAGGTCCACATACACATGAACATGCATCACATTTGCACACATAACACACATATTGAGAGTGTGGTGTGTTAAAACATCTACCAGGAAACTTTTCACTTTGATGCTTTTTTTTTTTTTTTTTTTTTTAACGTTTTTCGAGACAAGATTTCTCTGTGTGACAGCCGTGGCTGCCTGGGACTTGCTTTGTAGACCAGCCTGGCCTTGATGATGCTTTTTAGCGCTTGGGATGAAGTTGAATATCTAACCAGGAATAGACCCAGACAGAATTTGGGAAGAAATCCGCCCTTAGCTTATGTGGGGAAATGAGCTCTTCTTATGAAATCAACGTTGAAGAAGGCATCTTCCCCTGCAATTTGTTTCTATAGTGCTTCTTTTTTTGTGCACCTCAGGTTTTTATTTTACAAGATAAGGAAACTAAACATACATTCCTCCCCCCCATCCATCCCCCCCGCCCCGCCGCCCCTAATTGCCAACCAATAGAGTCAAGACAGAGGGCCTCGCACAGTGTGCTGTATGACCAGGATCCCTGAGTTTCAGATCCTTATCAGCATTGCTTGAGCTCCTAGCACAGGCCAGGCTCTCAGCCAGCGTGGCAGGACCTGAGGATGCAGAGACATTATCCTTGCTTTGAGGAACAACAGAATAAGGAGGTGGCCTGTCAGCACATCGAGTGTCATCTGAGGACACTGTGGAGGGAGGAGCCTGCAGGGAGGCTCTCTCCAAGGAAGTGACACTTGAGTCAGGAGAAACCCAGACTCTTTTCCAGGTAGACCAGCGCAGAAAGGTCATGTTAGGACACGTTGCCTTAAGTCCGTGAGCACTAGTTTCTCTACCTAGAAAACAGAGGGGCCTCTGCGTCCTTTACAGGTGGGCTGGAAGGATTCAGAGGTGGCTCCTGTTTGAGGGCCTTGTGCTTGGATTGAATAAGGAGGTACAATGGTACCCAAGAGCCCTTTGTGTGGCCCCTAGAGAAGCCCCGTTAGGATGTGGGACTGAGGTGTAGGTAGTTCTTTGTGCTGTTAAGTAGGTCATTGAGGGTGAGCAGTTCTTGGATTGCTTCCACAGTTCTGTGAAAAGGCCATTAAGAGAGGAGCCTGCTTAACCCTGCCCTACCCTAGTCTCTGTTTCCTGAGACAGGCTCTCAAGTATCCCCAGCTGGCCTCGAATTTACCACGTAGTCAAAACTGACCTTGAACTTCTGATCCTCCTGCCTCTACCTCCTGAGGTTCAGGGACTACAGGCTCATATCACCATGTTCATTTTACGATGTGCTGGGGATCGAACCCAGGGACTTGTGCATGCTAAGCAAGCACTCTACCAACTGAACTACATCCTCAACCCCCTGCCTGGCCCCCCTTATTCTCCTGTTCAAGTGGTAGTCACTCATTTCCTCTTTCAGGCTCCTGATATCACTAGGTGTCAGGATGTGCAAAGAGGACAGATAATAGAGCCCTCCCCCCTCCCTTCCCCCCACCCCCATCCTGCTCCCCCAGCTGGAGTGACAACAGCTCTGCCATTGAAGTGACTGTTCCACATCATTCTTCTAACCAGGCAAGTCCAGGCTCCCCAATGGAAATCCCTGAGATAGAGCCACACCAAGGCCTCCAAGAAAGCCAAGTGTCCCCAGAAATGGTTAGGGTCTCCCCTTCATGGTTTCTAATGGAAGCAGACACAGCCTTTTAACTGCAAGTCTGAAAAGTAGAACATCACGCTCCAAAATCTAAGAGGTTGGACAAGGAAGCTCATACCCTGAAAGACTTTGAACAAGTCACTTCCCCTCCACTGAGAGCTGATGCTTCTCGGTCCAGGATACCCTGAGCATCTCTGGTACCCCAAGCCAGCTCAGGGGCAAAGACAGAGATAGGGAGGGCCTACATCTTTAAGGCTGTCATCCCCTGGTAATGGAGTACTCATGTTGGCTGTCCCACTGCTGGGTGCAGAGGACAGCAGTGGACTCAGGCTTGGTGCAGTGATAAGATGTGTTTATTTGAATACGAAGGTCAAGGAGTTGAGTAGTTGGTATTCTGGTCATACAGAGTCGTTTGCACAGTGTCACTAATAATTAAAGGGGGTTTTGACTAATCTAGTTGCTCTCCCTAAATATACTCTGCTCAAAAAACTCATCAAAGCAGAGAAGTAATCTTTGAGGTTATTAATCTCCTCTGCTTCACAGCTGGGGCAAATTTATTTGCTTGAATTAGCATGTAATAAACTTATAATAAAGCTGCCAGAGCCAGAGCTTGGTAGGGGTAGCTCTGTTGCATCTAGGAAATGGGGTAACGGTCCCCAGGTCACTGCAGGTTTCCTGAAGAAGGAAGACTGCCCCTAGGGGCTACACAGAGAAGGGGCCACCCAGCATGGGAGACACCCAAAGTGCAGCTGAGTAGACCTTTGCAGAATGGCAGGTCCTCTCTCCTCATCACTGGTCCTCCCACGGGAAGAGGTAAGGAAGCAGCTCAAAATGCATAGGCATGTGGGGAGACATGGAAGCATGCCCAGGTGACATGGAGGCATACCCAGGTGTGCCCAGGTGACATGGAGGCATACCAGGTGTGCCCAGGGAGCATGGAGGTGTACCCAGGTGTGCTCAGGTGACATGGAGGTGTACCCAGGTGTGCCCAGGTGACATGGAGGCATACCCAGGTGTGACTAGGGAGCATGGAGGCATACACAGGTGTGCCCAGGTGACATGGAGGTGTAACCAGGTGTGCCCAGGTGACATGGAGGCATACCCAGCTGTACCCAGGTAAGGCTGTGAATGAAAGGTATGGCCCATGGCTGCACCGTCATTGGCCACACACTCTATGAAGCTTTACTCAGGAGCTCTGATAAATGCCTATTGGAGTCCTCTACCCAGAGTCCTTTGCTTTCTTTGACCCTTCTTTCTGCCTCTTCACGGAACCTTAGCTTCCCCCAAGGCCTCTTCCTCATCCATCTGCCAAGTAAATGTTACCCTTTTGTCCTGTGTGGAAACCTTCTAGAATATCTTGTTTTTTTCTGCCTGCACAGTCTCTCTGGTCACTGAGCTGTGAGGCTGAGGGAGAGGAAGGAGGAGGGCAATGGTCACCACAGGGGTTACAGCCACAGATGGTGCCCTAGGCTTTTCTCCTTCTGCCTCCTGCCAGCCTTCTTTCCTTCCTTCCCTCTGTCTGTCCACACAAAGCCAGCACCCCCTCCCCCTGCTCTTCGCTTCTAGATCGAATAGGCAGTGCTAGGGAGATGGATCATCGGTAAATGGGTGGGCTACATAAGCCTGATTTCTATCCCAGAATCCAGGTGACTCTATAACACTATCCTCGAACCACACATGTGCTATGACATGCCCCCCACACCTAATAATAATAAATATAAATATTTTTTAAAAGATATCCTAGGGGATCCTGGCCTGGTGTTTCAGGCCTGAAAACTAACTATTTGGCAATGGCAGGCAGCACAGTGGAAAGTTCAAAGACAATCTGGGCTATAGTAGGGCAAGTTCAAGGCCAGCACTGTCTAAAAATAATATTAATATGTTTTATATATTATATTAATGTATTATATATTATTTATTAAGTATATATATTAAAAGAGTGGGGGGAGCTGAAGATATGGCTCAGCTTTTAAGAGTACTGGCTGCTCTTCCAGAAGACCCAAATTGGATGCTAGCACCCACATGGTGGTTCACAGCTGTCTGTAACTCCAGTGCCAGGGCATTTGATGCCCTCTTCTGGCCTCTGTGGCCAACAAGCACTCATGTAGTTCACAGATACACATGTGAGCAAAATAATCATATACATAAAGTAAACACATTTTAAAGGGGGTGGGATGTTAGGGATATAGCTCAGTTAGTAGGTTGTTTGCTTAACAATGGTGGGGCCCTAGGTTCAATCCCTAGTACCCAAAATAAACAACCCCCCCAAAAAGGATATCCTAGGCAAGTACCCCCACTGACTCCTCCATCTGGGGTGGTTATCAGGGTCTTAAGGGACCCTCACTTTTGAGAGTTGCCTACAAGACAACAACCTCTCTGGTACCAACAGTGACTGCCCTGCCTGGCTTTGCTCTGATGGGTTTTTACCATGATAGCATCCCATGTGGTGAGGGCAGAACAAGGGAAGCTGGTCCTAACTCCAGCTGCCGCACCTGCAGCCAGTGCCACCTTCCAGGCTCACCCCGCCCTCTATCACCACAGAGAGGCAAGGGAGAAGGGAACAAAAGAGACCCTCTGGCCTCTCCAGGGGTTCCTTTGTCTAGATACGAGGTTCCAGGACAACTCTCACCCTCGGGCAGTCTCACTGAGGGGTTAGGGGTACAAGGAGTTAGTGACAGCACAGTCTCATTTTTAGAACAATACACAACAGTAACAGATGGGCGAGACTGGTTACGGTGATGGCCTATTTCTTAAAGTAAGGACTTTGAGAAGGACCCGCAGGGTTCCCTGGTGACAGGCATGCATCTACCAAGCCTGAGCCTTGCCTGATAGAATTTCCATGCTAAAATGGCCACTAGGGGAGGAGATGAAGGACTGGTGGGATGAGCATTTTAGTGAGACCTTCCTTAAACCTTAGAGACTGAGTAAGAAGGTAAGCGCTGCCCGCCTTGGGGCTGAGGCCCTGGAAGCAGCGGGGGGAGTGCTGTGAGCTCAGGAGGCCTTTGCAACAATGTTCCAAGGCTCAGCCCCTTGACCTTGTCCGTCTCTGTGCTTTTCTCGCCCGGCGTCTTGGATGCAGCAGGATGAAAGATGAGCTTATCAAATTTGCAGCCAAAGGGATTGTTAATAGAAAGAATGGCAGAATCAAGATTCAAAGGCATCTTGACAGGTTGGAATAATGGGCTGAAAACATGTAAAAGGGATAAATGTAAATTCCTGCACACGTACGTGTGTGTGTGTGTGTGTGTGTGTGTGTGTGTGTGTGTGTGTGTGTGTAAGTGTTTCATAAGCATCAGATATGGGAAAGAAGGCTTAAAAGCAGAAATGACTGCCAGGCAAGAAA
>OU015746.1:31950704-31964348 GCA_907169655.1 Acomys percivali
TGTGTGTGTGTGTGTGTGTGTGTGTGTGTGTGTGTGTGTGTGTGTGTCCCAAATCTGAGTCTTTCCCCAAAATTGTTCTAAATAGGCATTATGAAGAAAGACTCCTGACATCTGGGATTACAGCATGAGAAAGTGGGCTTTAGGCCTAGAAGGGAAACACACCCCAACACTTGAGACAAACCGGAGTGCCAAAAAGAGGAGGAGCCAAGCTCTGCTCAAGAGCAGACAGGGAGGCAGGTGACGGCACACACCTTTAATCTCAGCACAGGGGAGGTGGTGGCAGGTGGATCTCTGAGTTCGAGGGCTGCCTGGTCTACAGAGTAAGTTCTAGGACAGCTAGGGCTACACAGAGAAACTCTGTGTCGGGGGAGGGGGTCGGGAGGGCGTGGCAGGGAGAGATGGATGAGAGTCAAGGGACCACAGCCTCCTGTACCCTAGATTTTCCCCCCTTTGCTTCCGAGCTGGAGAAAGCCAGTCTTCCTGTTTTCCAGAGCTGTTTCACAGGTTTCTGCCATCGGACCCCAGTGAGTTCAGGCCAGGGCCTTGGTCTTTCCCACTGCCATTGTACACCCTGGCCCTGGAGGTGTGCTCACCCGTATGCAGAGGAACCTTCTGCTGCTGCCCCAACGAGAGCAAAACGCTCTAGAACCTGCCTGCCTGGATGTAGCCATGGTGTGGGAGTAGAGGTGTAGAGCCCAGCCCCACCCTCTGCTTTATCTTGCTGAAAGGTCAGTGCAGTGCCATCACACCCAGGCCTGAAAGATGACCACAGGTAGCAGGGTGACAGTGAGGCAGAAGATAGACGCAGGCTTCGGGCAGTCATTCAAGTCATTTCTTTATTCAGGCAGCAGCTCTGCATTGGCCATCTGCTTCATTCAAGGTGGAAGATGAAAAACCTTAACACAACAAAATAGCTATATTATAGTAATATTTTCACAAGCCACGTGGTAGCTCTTGAAGCCGCTGCCCTGGGCCTGTTAGAATAAAAGCAACCAGACAAAGATGTAAGCAAATGGATTTGGGTGAGATTCCTCTGGGTTCTGCAAGCATGCTGAGCCAGCTTAGCCCCAGGGCTCTTCCTGTGGAATGGGGCCTCTTTGTTGATGAGCCTTTTGCTAACTGGGAGTAGTAGACTTTAATCCCAGCATTTGGGAATCAGAGGCAGGCAGATCTCTTTGAGTTCGAGGCCAGCCTGGTCTACAAAGTGTGAGTCCAGGACAGCCAGGACTACAAAAGAAACTCTGTCTAGAAAAAGAAAAGACAAAAACAAACAGAAATCATAGGCGTCTCTTTAAAGTTTTCCCCCCTTATTTATATTCATTTAGTGTGCGCGCGCGCGCGCGTGTGTGTGTGTGTGTGTGTGTGTGTGTGTGTGTCTGTGTGTACAGGAATGTCCAGGCGTGCACCATAGCATAAGTGTTATAGTCAGAGGATAACTTGAGAAAGCCAATTCTTTCATTCCCCATGTGGGACCCAGGAATTGAACTCAAGTTGTCAGACTTGGTGGCAAGTGTCTTTAACCAATTAGCTGTCTGGCTGGCCCAAGACAACAGGCTTTTTGATACACTGCCCAAAGTCCCTGGTATATCAGAGGAGCCCAGTGAATGTTGAATGAGTGTGCGCTTCTGTCTGTCTGTCTGTCTGTCTGTCTGCCTCTGAGTAAAGAGACCAGTTTCCTAGAAGAAAGGCCGGAGGTCCTCAGACCTGAGAGGACCTAAAACTAACTCTTAAGAGTCTAAATGCTTGGAAGATAAGAGAGATCGTATTTACAAATTAAAACTGTCTAAAATTCTTTGTTGAGCTTGAACTATATTATATAGTCTCTCCCTCTTTGTAGCATGGTGGTGAGGGAGGGCTTCTTTGTCTGATTAAGGGCTGTCGGGAGTGATTGATGGGTTCCCTCCGGACAGCCAAACCCGCTCTCCTCCTGACAGTGCCAGCGATAGCCGAGCGGAAACTGACCCCAGCTGACACGCTCATCTTAAAATATCTCTGTTTCCCTGCCGCCCAGATAAAATAGCTGTCACACTGAAAGTAAGGGCCCCACTGGGGGAGGGGGGTGAAGACTGGCCTCTCCCAGGACTGGTGATGAAAGGTTCTGTGATGTCAGGGTTCAGCTGAAGGCCAGACCACAAGGACCCGAGGATGGCCCTGGGTGGACTGTATGCTAAGGACCAGCTCTCTGTGGCCAGCTCTTGAAGTTGATCTGAGCTCTCTGTGGCCAGCTCTTGAAGTTGATCCGAGATGAGCAAGACACTGGTCACCAACAGCATCAAGAAGCTTTTACTGAGCATGTGTGGTGTTTTGTTTTGGCTCTCTCAGATCAAAGGACAATGACGCCAATACAACCCTTCTCTGCGGTGTCCTAGCAGTAGTGACACCAGTCATTGCTGTGGCCTTTTTGGGCCAGGTGTTCCCAGCAACTGTAGCTCAAATTCAGAATGTGTTCCCAAAGATGATCTTTTCAAGCCCTCACCCTGGAGTCTGAGAACATGAGTTTATTTGGAGATAGGTTGTTGTTAGTGCGCTTCTGATGAGGTCATCCGAGAGCAGGTGGATCTGTGACCATGTGACTAGTGTCCTTAGACTAGATATTGAGATGGACACACGAGGTCAGAATGGCACATGGCGATGGCAAGAGAAACTGCCAGAAGCTAGCAGAAGTGAGAGGGCGTTCTCTCGTAGTTTGCTATGCAATAATAAGGATCGTCAGTGAGTCCTAGGAGGTAGCGGAGTGAGGCAATCTCCCCGCTGCTTTCAGAGAGGGTGTGGCCCTGCTGGCTCCTTGTCTTTGGGCTTCAGTGACATGGTGAAATAGGCAGGACACTTGGGAAATCTTGTTCCCACTTAAGGGAAGATAAAACCAAGACTTATCCCTGGCACCCTGGAAACATCTCTATTCCAAGGCCTGCTGTTGATGCCATCTTGTTAGAACAGCCCTGGAAAGCTCAGGGGAGTCCAGGGAGAGTGGGGTCTTCAGTTGAGGGATGCTTCCTGACAGGTGGGGTGACCCAGCTATCTCCAGTTCCTCAGGGAGAAAACCAGGCAATGAGCTCCCCGACATTACTCTTCCCCTTCAAGTGTCTTAGTTCCTTGCTCTGCCTCCCAGTGTCACCCAACAGGGTGCTCACAGACAAGGGAGGGCTTCAGCTTGAAGAAAACAGACTCCTGTTCATTAGTTGGTTTGACGTTTTTTGAGGCAGAATCTTTCTCTGTAGCCCAGGTTAGCCTCAAACTTATGACAAGCTTCCTGGGGTGGGCAGTGGGGGTGGTGGTTGCAGGCATGCGCTGCCTTACCCACCTCAGAGGTCACTCCCTAGAGAAAAACTGAGGACCACCCAGACAGGCCCAAGAATTCCCTCAGCAGGCTGGTTTACAAAAAAATAAAACATAAAGAAATTAAGGGACTGTTTCCACTCTTGGGAGAACCATGGCTTCCTGAGGGCACTGCAGATGGCAAAGGACACACGTAGAAATGGGATGTACAGGAAAGCAGTTAGGATATGGTGCCCCGTCCCGCCTCCCCTCTGCTGAGGCCTCCTTGTGCCGAGCACAAAATAGGAATACTGGTTCCTGGTCAAGGACTGGCCAAGAGGGATCAAGGCTGTCCAGATGGCCTGGAAAAGATCACATACATGGGATTGTGGCTCACTGGCCTATGACAGTGAGTGATACAGACTAGAGACCCGGAGAAAGAAATTTGGATCCTTAGCTGAGAAGCGAGTCCTGCTTTGCTCCTGTGGCCCAGCACACTTGGGAGGGGCTTGCATTGCCTGGGACTGTGGCTTGGAGTTGTCCTTTCAGTCCACTGGCACACGGCTCTCTCCTCTCTGAGCTGGGACCAACCTGCCTGCTTTTTCTGTTTCTAGGGCATAAAGCAAGCTCTCAATGGGTTTTTGCTGATCAATGAAAGAATAAGACCCCAAAGAGGGGGAACCTCTTGCTCCCCTTAGAAAAACAACCAGAGGCAGCTGGGCAGTGGTGGCATACGCCTTTAATCCCAGCACTCGGGAGGCAGAGGCAGGCAAATCACTGTGAGTTCGAGGCCAGCCTGGTCTATAAAGTGAGTCCAGGATAGTCAAGGCTACATGGTGAAACCCTGTCTTGAAAAACCAAAAAGAAAAAGAAAGGAAAAAGAAAAACAACCACAAGCTAGGTACATGGGCCAGCAAAGCCAGGCCAGCAGCTCCTCAGTCCGCCACACTCAGGCAGATGGAAACAGGCAGATGCAGCCTGGGAAAGCAATCCCCGCCCCTATTACACAGACGGCCTGCCTACCATCATCACTCAGGTCCATTGTCTCCAGGCAGACAGCCTCCTGCATCTTCAGTGCGAAGAGGTCCCAGGGCCTCTCAAAACCTGCCAGATGGGCTGGAGACAGGCCAGGAAAGGTCACGAGAAGAGGGGAACACCCCCCCAGCAGACAGAACAGCAAGGAAAAGGGGCCCTGCAGACAGCAGGCAGAGCGTGGTCCACGTCCGTGTGCTTGACCACAGACTCGTTCCTCTCCAACAAGAATAACACTGAGCCTTTAATTATAGCTTGTCACTCATGTGCCTTACCCTGAGAGATGGCCATGCTGGACAGTGAGGGAAATATAAAAGCTCTCAATTCAGGTGGCTCATCCTGACAGGTCAGGAAATTTCAAACTTACAACACTAATAGCCTGGATGTGTAGCAGGGTAGGGGCGCTCCTGAGGGCAAGGTCTTCCCTGCATCTCTGGAAGCTTTGCTGTTGACCTCTCACTTAAGATGGGCTGGAGTAGCCTCCTCCTTTTCCCAGCCAGATAACAACTGACGTTGGCCACCCAGCAGAAAGCTGTGAAGCTTGCATTAATAGTGGATTCTTCTGTCACTTTAAAGATGCCTCAGAGGGGATACTGTACCACCACTAACAGTTTGTCATCTCCTTCTACCGGGAGCTAAGACCATGCATAATGTTCCGCCCTCTATCCGCAGCCATAAACTGGCTTTAATTACCATATGCTTTTAATAAGGAAAATCCAAGGCTAGAGAGCTTTCTTAAGGTCACACAAGCAGAAAGGAGACCCAGATGGCCCAACACCAGAGCCTGATTACTGAAGCCCTTCCCTTTTTCCTTACACTTGCCCTAGTTAAAGTAGCCAATGTGAAGGTTTGTCTGCTTGCCTCTGCCAAGCAGCACAGATTGTTCTCGAAGCAGTCAGCAAAGGGCACCAGCTCTCATCGCAGAGCTCCCGCAGGCTTTATCTACAAGCCTGGAGTCCTCGGCTGGGCGGCTAGGAGTCTTCACACTCAGTGGGGTGGCTTAATACTTGAGAGAAGCTTCTCCAGCCCCCAGCCCCCAGGGCCCCGGGAGGGAACAGGTGTGACTCAGAGAGATGCTCAGCAGGACCCAAACCTGCTAGAGTCATCCCGCGGTGGCCTCCTTGAGCCAAGCTGGCAGAAGCTATTTGAGGACACTTGTGTTGCTCAGGGTTACTCCGGAGGGTTTCGACTGAGGACTCTCTAGGGAAAGAGAATTAAAGGTGGTGCCTGTGGATGTGGGCGGGGCACTGCTTGACGTGTGAGGGGTGGGGGGGAAGAAAACCCCAAACTGGGTCCTAGCTCCTGCTTCTGTCTGGGTCCTGAGGAGATTCAGAGTGCGATGTGGAGACACTTGTTCCTGTGCACGAGCCTTCAGTGACATGGCTGTGGAAGTGGGAAGGGAGGTGTCCTGAAACTCCCCCACATCCGGGATTGCAGTCTCAGCCTCTTTGTAAATCCCCAGGCCTGAGCTGTAAAGGGCACTATGGCCATCAGTTCTCCAAGCTCACTGGCTGAAAGGGTCTGGAATTGGCTATTTCCACCCCCTTGGTTAGATTAGGTTCTGATGAATCCCAGCAGGCTCAGCTGTGATCAACTAGCTTCTAAAGGACAGAATGTTCTGGGCCTTTCCAGTGCTTCCTTTTCTTCTCCCAGTGTGGGCAGCAGGGCCCCAGGATGTTTTCACTGCTGCATGCTGAAAGAACAACTTCTGCAGTCGCCCATCAGGGGCCCATATCCCAAGCTTTACCTACCCAAACCTGAAGTGACCTGCCAAACAGTCACAGCTCAGGTTAGGCTGCCCAGTGCTAGGCTTCCACTCACTCTCAGGCCTTAGCTCTGGGGCCTATAATTCTGGGAATTTCCCATTGTCCGGACAATTCCTGGGTGGCTGCAGTTTGCCTGGTGATTTCCTTGGAGGTCAAGTCTAAGGAGTGCCCCTGGCTTCATCTGGCTCCAATTCTCTTTAGGACAGACAGGCTGGTGGCAGCTTCCAGCCTGCCTCACTGTGCTCACGCGGGGGCCTTGCACGCTGCTCACACATCTCCATCTCCCATGATGTCTTAACGTTTATGTGCATCTTGTATATTCTTGTCACCTGGAAGGAAAGAGGTTACAGGCTGTACACATGAGCAAGGAAACTCGACCAGGCTAGCGGGGTCTCACAGTGCTAAGGAAGGACGTTTGCCCCAACTCAAAACTCCTGCCTACTAACTACTCTGCTCCCCTCCTTACAAGTGTCCCCTGGTCAGCCAGGCACACAGAGCTGCTCCTGTCCTGCAAGGATGCTGCAAAGTGGCTCTATCTGGACCGGGTGAATTCTGAGCTACTTCTCAGACTATGGGGTCAGGTTACTGGGAAATCTGTTCAAATCGCGCATTGTAGTTTTATGAATCCAGCTCTGTCTGTTGTCCTCATTGAAGCGCTGAACGCCTGGGGGCAGCCTTCCTTCCTTCACAGACACATTTGTCATGGGAATTGATTTAAAAAGAAATCAGGATGATGGCTTGATTGCTTGATTGCTTCTGTTTGAGGCAGGAGGACAATGGCCACCTGCTTCTGCTGTCCTGGGCTTGCCTGGAAAGTTCTGGCTCTTTGCCCCAAGGCAAGAGTGCTCTGGAAAGCATCCCAGGGGAAGCTAGGAAGTGAAGTCGTGGTGTGACTTGGCATGGTGGGGAAGTGGGGTTTCTGGAGCTGCGGCCTTGGGCCAGTGATGTGTACCCCAAGGATACATACAGATTTGGAGGAGACAGAGCTATGTCTCCAGGGACTCCGCACCTCAGGGTCGGAAACCAAGAAAGGACGGAGCTTAGTTCATGACCCAACAGAACGTCCTCATGGCAGAGGCACCAAAGCAAACCTCAGGAAGAGGAGAGCATAGTAAAACAGAGTGGCCATAGATGTTCCCCATGCCCCATTAGTGTAGGAACAGCCTCCGCTTGTCCCCTCCCCTCAAGCAGCCACTACATTTGGTCACCTGAGCCGGGTGGTGGTGGCACATGCCTTTAATCCCAGCACTCGGGAGGCAGAGGCAGGTGGATGGCTGTGAGTTCGAGGTTGGCCTGGTCTACAAAGTGAGTCCAGGACAGCCAAAGCTACACAGAAAGACCCTGTCTAGAAAAACAAACAAACAAAAAAACAAAAAAAACAAAAAAAAAAAACCAACTGGTCACCTGTGAACAAGACTGTATCACCCTCAAATACTAGACCTCCACAGTATTTCAGGCCAGAGCCCCGCCCCACTGTTCAGAGAAGGCACTTGCCTGGATGCACCATGACACTGACAAAGCCAAGGCCATCCTGCCTTTTGATGTCCAGGTGTGGCAAGAAGGACTAGCAGCCACCATCCTCAGCCATTAGAGTGACAG
The DNA here is from genome assembly GCA_907169655.1 of Acomys percivali. Taxonomy (NCBI): domain Eukaryota; kingdom Metazoa; phylum Chordata; class Mammalia; order Rodentia; family Muridae; genus Acomys; species Acomys percivali. The sequence goes on from OU015746.1 coordinate 31,958,357, forward strand.
GAAAAGGAAAGGTTGCCAGGGCAACCTGAACCTTGACCTCCCCCAGGGAGATTAAGGCCTCTGTCAAACTACCTAATGGCCACATTGTCCCCCCCCCCCCCCCCCCAGCCAGTGCCAGGTTTTCCTGTCTTCTGGGACAGTGCCCCACAGTCCCAGACAGATACACATCCCAGCATCCCTATGGCAAAGCAGAGCCTCCTCTGAAGCACACACCTCCCTCACCACGGCAGTGTTCAAGCCCAGACAGGGAGAGGAAACACTCTGTGAGAAGCTTGGGTTTACCTCTGGTTCCTCTGCCTGCCTCCCCAACCCCCACCCCCAGCAAACTTACCTGGGCACCAGCACTGCACCAGATGCAGGGGCGCTAGGCTGTAAGTATAGGAAACTTCTAAAGGGTACTGTAGTGTGATGGCTACAGTCAAGTGACTGCGATAGGGTGTTGGAAAGACCCACAGGCAGGTAAGCACAGGTGGCCTCAACTCCCAGGATTCTTGCCAGGGAAGGGAGGTAGTGCGGAGAGCAGTGGGCACAGCTAGAGAGTCTGGGGGTGTGGCCTTAGGAGGGGCCAGGAAGTGAAAAAGCACCCACAAAGCTAGAGCTTAGGAGGCAGCTGGAGTTGGGAGGACTGGAGGAAGTTGGAGAGCAAGGCTGTGAAGTTTGGATGGGCTTCCAGGCCTACATGCAGCATAGAGAGCAGGCTTGTCGTCCCTGACAGGTCCAACCTTTGGGGTCTTGTCCTGTTTACAGCCACAAAAGGGGCTCCCAAATCAGGTATGTTATTAAGTCTCTTTGCAAACCCCGGTGTCCAGAGCAGGAGCTGCAGATAGACTTTCCACACACCATCACCACGTTAAGAGTCGAACTAGGTTGCCTGAGTGGTGTGGCATTGGTCCTCATGGCTCACTGGGAGACCATGGCTGGAGGAGAAGCCCAGTGCAGTGCAGCCCTTCCTCTCTCAGCTTAATACCGTGAGAGGCTTAGATTGCAGACCCTCCCAGGACTCTCGGTTAGCCATCCACTCCTCCCAGCAGCTTCCTTATGACCCTGCAGCTGGGTGGGACTCTCCTCGCTTGGGGGCCCAGTTCACATGTTTCTGGCATCCTCTCCTAGCCTCTCTGCACTTGGATGCATAGATCAACTTGCCTTCATGTAAGAAGGAATGGTTATTGGCTGGGGATGGATAGCAGTCTCAGGAATCTCTTTGCATGAGAGGGGACATCTGGGGCAAACACAGAGCTAATCACTTTGGGTCCTGGTGCACCGTAGCCTTGTGGTAACATGAGCTGTGTGCTCTCCCTGGGACTCTGTTTCCCCAGCCGGTGAGGCGACCATTATCCCTGCAGCTCTGTGCTTTGCAGGATGGCAATCTCCAGAAGAGGCACCAGAATGCAAAGCTTCAGGGGAAAATGGCACACTGACGACGTGTCATCTTTCCGTCCTGTCAGCAAGGCAGAGCCCATGTGGAGCAGGGCAGCAGCCTCGCCAGAATGACAAAAGCCACAGAAATCAGATTGGAAACCAAGGTCGATGCTGCTTGTTCCCCAAAGACCGAGTGCAGTCTGTGGGGAGGATGGCTGGGGAAACAGGTGCAGTCTTCTATTATCAGGAACAGAGAAGAAGGCTGCTTGTGTGTGTAGCATGCATGCACACATGTATGTGTACACAAACGTGCACATGCATACACAGACAATACTCTTTGCGTGTGGGTGGGGTTGAGACAGGGTTTCTCTGTGTCACCTTGGCTGTCCCAGACTCTCTTTCTAGACCAGGCTGGCCTTGAACTCACAGAGATCCGTCTGCCTCTGCCTCTCTCCCGAGTGCTGGGATTAAAGGAGTGCGCCACCACGCCCAGCTCAGACAATACTCTTGTTCCCACTCTTTGTACAACACATGCATTATTGTAAAATGAAAGTGACCAGTAAGTACAGTGAGTGATGCCTTTAGAAACTGGACTTTGGAACTGGTTTGACCTTTCCTTACCAAAGGTGATGGACACTCGAGGCAGTGCGCAACATCTCTGTTAGAGCTAAGCAATGCTACGCTACAGACAAGCTACTGCAAACGCCTCAAACTCACAGTTGGTTACCATTTCTCCTGGGTCTCCAGTTCCCCAGAAGGTTCTGCTGACATGAACCAGGCTGAACTCAGACAACTCACTTACGTGTCTATAGCCAACAGGTAGACTGGCTGGCTGGTCTGCAATGCCTTTAGTGGGAGAACCTGGCTTTTCGCCGTGTGCTCTCCCAGAAGGTCGGCCCAGGCTTGTTCTTGAGATGACAGTCAAGTCCCCAGGCTTTGCAGCCCCCCTCCCCTGGGACTGCATTCAGTGTGCTGAGATACCATTGGCCAAAGGGCCTTTGACGGCTGTTACCATGGAAGAGGCCTGTAAGGTTATGGGGGCGAAAGGCAAGGGACATAGACGGCAGGTAGTTCAGGCTCTCAATCTAGTCGCCCACAGTGTCCTCTGAACTCAGCTGCCACCCCTGCTGCTTTCTTCTTCCCCTACAGTTGTGTGTGTGTGTGTGTGTGTGTGTGTGTTTATTGGGTGCACATGTGTATACATGTAGAGGCCAGAAGTCAATCTCAGTTCATTCCTCAGGTACCAGCTACTATTTCCCTTTTAGACATGGTCTCACTGTCTCACTGACTAGAACTCACCAAGTAGGCTGAGCTGGCTGGCCAGAAAGCCCCAAGGATTGGCTTGTTGCCCTCTCCTCAGCATTGTGATTATAAACTCATCGTCACATGCTTGGCTTTTCTTTTTTTAGCACGGATTCTGGGCATCAAACTCAGGTCCTCACTGCTTTCAAGGCAAACGCTTTACTGACTGTGCTATCTTCCCAGCTGCTCTCTCTCTCTCTCTCTCTCTCTCTCTCTCTCTCTCTCTCTCTCTCTTTCTCTGTCTCTCTGTCTCTTTCTAATCAAGGCAAGGCATATTTCACAGAACATAAAACTCACCTTTTAGGGGTAGCTTTGTTTGTTTTGTGGTGCTGGGAATTGAACCCGGGGTCGCACATGTACCAGGCCTGCAGTCTGCTACTGAACTATATCTTTAGATCTAAGACAATGGTTCTTAACCTTCCTAACGCTGCGACCCTTTAATGCAGTTTCTGCTGTTGTGGTGTCCCCCAACCATAACATTATTTTCATTGTTACTTCATAACTGTAACTTTGCTCCTGTTATGAACTGTAATGTAAGTGTCTGTGTTTTCTGGTGATCTTAGGTGACCCCTGTGAAAGGGTCATTTGAACCCCAAAGGGGTCGCAAGCCACATGTTGAGAACCACATTGGTTGTTGTTGTTGGTGGTGGTGGTGGTGGTGGAATATGTGTACGTTGCAGGTGGGGAGAGTGTATTTTTTTGTTTTTGCTTGTTTGTCTTGTTTTTGTGGGGTTTTGTTGTTGCTGTTTGTTTGTTTTTGAGACAGAGTCTGTTGCCATCAGCCCATACCTTGCTCTCACTTACTCCTTACTATACAAAACAGTGGTTTCTCGGGCTTGGAGACTCTGTTTTTCAAGCAGTTTTGACTCCACTTTGAGAGAGAAGTATGACTGTAACTCTGGGGTGGACATAAGACTACATCATCTGCCAGTCACCTCCCACTCAACACAGACCAATAAAACACTTTATTCGTGGGAGTCAAAAGGAAGTTTCCCTATAGCTTTATTGGGTTAATTGAGACTGTAGAAGCACATGGACATATTAAAATTACATCAAGGAAAAGAGGCCCAAGAACGTCTGGGTCACTCTAGACCGAAAAGAGAATATTGCTGCCTTACCTGGGATCCATAAAGTGATGGGCACCTAACTCTCATGGCATGGCACCACACCCGCTTATTATGGCTAGCTGGGGTGTGGGTCAAGGACTAACAAGCAGAGGGCTCCCCAACCGTCCCTGTTGTCTCCCACTGTTGCTACAGCCTACTCGACTGTCTCCCAGTTCACCTGTCTACACCCGAGAGGGAGTTTTCTGCTTGGGACCCAGTTCAGCCTTTCACTCTTCTCTGACTCCAGACACTCCAGGAACCCCTCCTGGCGTCTGTCCGGTTTGTTATCTCATCCACACAGACCTCCTCAGCCCTCTTTCTGAGCTTGGCTGTAGCCTCTTTAAACTTGCATTCACCCTCCAAACTGCGCATACGTGTAACTACAGATTTACTCAGTGTGTGAGATGTGATATGAGAGCTAATATTAATTAATTAAGGAAGATTAGAGTAAAAGAGCCCACATTCGCCTCGGCCAGATTACCAAGGTAGGCAGGATTACACAGTTTGCTGCCACACCTCGTGAGGGTTTTTTTGTTATTGTTGTTGTTGTTGGTTTTTTGTTTGTTTGTTTGTTTGTTTTTTGCTAGTCAATAAATTCTGATATTGTAGAAAGACATAAACGTGTTTGTGTGTGTTCCCAACATAGCACAGTCATGACAGATGCCCAGACCAGCCTCAAGGAATCCTTCTGCCTCAGCCTCTGAATAGCCAGGGTCATGGGTGCGTGCCTCCCTGTCCAACCACAATTAATCACATTAAAGTGAACAACAGTGTCCTTTGGTCCATCCACACTATCATAAAATTATCACCTATATCCAGACCTCCAAATACTTAAGTATCCCCGAATAAAGTCACATTTACAAGTTACTCCTCACTTCTCTTTCACACCTGCCAGCCCCTGGCAACCAACCACCATCTGTTTTCTGACCACTGCCTCTGGACATTTCATATAAATGGAATAGGTGATCTTCTGTGGGTAGCTTCCTGGCATTTTTTTTCTAAAGAAGAGTGTGCATGTGCGTGCTGCCTCACCAAAGACATAGTAAGGATCCATCCTCCTTCCTTTTCATGGCTGAGTAATATTCCCTGGCATGTGTGCAGCAGCTGACCTCCCCACTCAGTGGGTGAACATCGTGTGAACAGAGTAAATATATCATGTATGTGCAGTTATCTGTCTGAGTACCTATGTTCAATCTCTTTGGATCAGTTCCCCAAAAAGAAAGTAGAATTGTTGGGCCATACAAGAATCCTATGCTTAGCTTATCTGAAGAGCCCAGTTTGATGTAATTTTTTAAAAAATGGCTAAAGTAAAATTTCTTTGTAGGGCAGCTTAGGGGAAAATGTATATAAAGTGTTCTTCAGAGCATAGTCTCAATGAATGGGCTATATAACTACCCTTTCGTTCTTTAATTCGATAACCGTTTATTGAGCCCAGGATCAAAAATTATGTGAGATGCTATATAGATATATGAGATATAAAATACCTATAAAACATATGTCTGTGCCTTTATAGACATATAAATATGTCCCCAAGGTCTCTTCCAGCCGTACTTACGATGCTGCCCTCCTTGCTCCCCGCCTGGCGTGTCCTTCACAAGCTGAAGACAAAAGGCTCCCTCTCCCTCCCTCGCCTCGCCGATTCCCCGGGAGGCTGCTGGCCCCATTGCTCCCACCTGAATCAGTTCAGACCACCTATTTCAGATCTGTCGGCTCTTATAAATGTAGCCACACACCCACAAAGTGAGATAAAATGGCAATGTGATTAGTGTGTGTGTGTGAGTGCGAATGCTTATGTGTCCCTGTCTCATTCCTTCTGTAAAGATTAATACATCACAGCAAACACTTACAAAAGGAAGAATAAAAAAAAAAAAAAACCCAGTCCAATTCTCCAGACATTCAATAACCAAATGTCACCCGCATGGTAAGCAATAAAATAAAAATATATGCTTTACAGAGGCAATATAAATATGATATATATTTTGAAGTTGGATAAGGGGACGGTAGCATAAAAATAACACCCAGTGGCAAATCCAGGAAAGAGACCTTTTTAAAGTGTGGCATTCCTTTGGGCTGCCATTCCTCTAATATCACAGCATCTCCAACAGTGAAATAAGTTGGTTTAAATCTGACAGGAGCACCTAGCATAACGAAGGCGTGGGAATTCTGGACGCAGCTCCAGTTGGAGGTAGCATCTGTCTCCCTCCACACCTCTCCACAGGACCCTG
>OU015746.1:31964358-31977117 GCA_907169655.1 Acomys percivali
TTTTTTTCTGCATCCATCAAAATATAATCAGAAAAGTAAACCTAAGGACATATCATAGAGTGTATTTTAAAAAATAAATGTTTCTTTTGTTTAGTGTTTTGAGACAGGGTCTCACACTATAGCCCACATAGTCCTAAAACTCAGTGTAGCCCAAGATAGTCTAAAATATTCAATGGTCCTCCTGTGCCAACATCCTGCAGGAGCCATTACATCTAGCTTGTATATTTATTTTCTTTCTTTTTTTTTTTAAGAGTTTTTAGATTTATTTATTTTATAAGTGTTTTGTCTGTGTGTATGCATGTCCACCGCATGTGTGTCTGGTGCCTACAGAGGGCAGACATTAGAAGAAGGCATCAGATTCCCTGGAACCGGAGTTACAGGTGGTTATGAGCCTCCAGACGGATGCTGGGAACTGAGCCTGGTCCTCTACAGGAGCAACAGGCGCTCTTAGCCACTAAGCCATCTCTCCAGTTCTGCGGTTTATATGTTTCTTAAAAAATATCTTTTGGGGTCTGGAGCCTAGCAGAATTATCTTTGAAGAGACCAGAGACTTCATCCAGCAACTGATGAGAGCAGATGCAGAGTTTCACAGCCGGACATTAGGCAGAGCTCCAGAGTCCTGCTGACGAGACGAAGGAAGGATTGAAGGAACCAGGGGTGTTATGGCAGAGTAGCCTGGTGTTCTTGTGGGAATCCTAGCAGTGGTTGAGGGGCTGTCCCTGACGGTTTTGCCTATTTTGGGGGCCCTATCCCCCCTTTCTGGATAGCCTCATCCAGCCTTGAGTCGATGGTATGTGCCTGGTCTTATTGTAATTTATTATGCTGCACTGTTTGGTTGATGCCCCTGGGAGGCCTGTCCTTCTCTGAGGGGAGGTGGGGGTTGGGAGGGAGGGAGGAATTTGGGGAATAAGGAAGGTGGAGAGGGAAGCTGGGGAAGGAGAACTATGGTGGGGAAACTGAGGTTGAGATATATGAGGGAAGATATATTTTTTTTAATTTTTTTTTTTTTAATGAGTCTTTGTTACCAGCTCTATTCAGAAAGTGGAAGTTCCCAAATGCTTGCTGTTTTATGTGCGCCCGAATGAGCGCCCTGGCTTGGGAGGCACTTTGTTCACATACAGGGGAAGAGGGGCCTTAGGCCGTGGCCAGATCCATGGATCCAAGCAAGTTGCTTGGCTTTTCTCTGTGTTCATTTCCCCAGGATGGAGAGGGAGGAACTAAATGACCTCTGAGCTGATTTTTTAACTCTGAAATATCATAATTTTATCTCTAGAACAAAATGGTCAATGTCACTCAGGAAAAGCCCTTCAGCAAGTGGTCCCTGATGGAGCCTGAGCCTCTAATGCATTCCTGTAAGAAAAAGATCTTAGAAGGAAAAAAAAAAAGCTGAACACCAGCCCTCTGTCAGTCATGAGCTCAGCATGTAGCCCTCTACTTTAGCTTCTGCTCAGTAAAGAATTTGGATTTAGTGAGGATGAAAAATAAATGTCACACCAAGTGCCACTCTCATCAGTAGATGGTGGCTGCCTAGAGATGAACCTGCATTTAGCTCAGGAGGAAAGCGTGCTGGGATCGATTAGTGATGTCTGAATCAGCCATCCCCCGGAGTGGCCACTCTCTGAGCTCTCTTCTAAAGTTGACAGGCCTCCTCTGTGAGTCCAGTACAGTCCAGTACACGAGTCACCGGTGACAGGGAACAGAACCTGGTTTGTTCAACTGTTTTTATACCATCCATGGCTGGGGTTTGAATAATCTATCCCCTGACACTATTGTATTTCAGAAATTGCTACCTAAGGCAAATTCTCCGCTTTTAAACTCATTTCCTGAGTCAGTCTTTTTAAGCCCCACATTAAATATTGATCTGCCCTGGAGAGATCTAACTTATTTAGTGGAGATGTGGTTGACTCCTCAGAACTGTCAAGCTCAGAAATGGGGCCATACCCCTCCTGAAGCAATAACCACTGCGATGGTGACAGACAAGGACACCATGAACAGTGTCCCTCGATCCGATCGGAGTCTCAAGGACAAGCCCTACCTCCCTGTTGTCTCAAATACACAGATGCCTCTCGGGGATCCTATGAGCTCCTCTGGGGACTTCTCCCAGGAGGTGGGTTCCGTACACCAAGGTGGCCACTCTCTGCACGCTACACTGCTCACCTGCTGGTGGGTGAGGACCCCAGAAGCCCTTCTGCTTGCTCGCAGAGAGCTACCTATGGGGCTGCTACTATCAAGCTCTGACCACCACACTTTATGACTCTTCTTTGATGCCCCATTCTGGTCCAGGAGTACAGAGCTGATTTTCCTTTCAACCCTAGTGAGCTTTGCTGTGATGGTTAATTGACAGCAGGCTGGCTAGCTCTTTTTTTTTCTTTCTTTCTTTCTTTCTTTCTTTCTTTCTTTCTTTCTTTCTTTCTTTCTTTTTCTTTCTTCCTTCCCGAAACAGGGTTTCTCTGGGTAGCCTTGGATGTCCTAGACTCACTTTGTAGACCAGGCTAGCTTCGAATTCCCAGCAGTCCACCTGCCTCTGCCTCCCAAGTGCTGGGATTACAGGTGTGTGGCACCACGCCTGGCTGGCTGGCTCTTAAAGAAACCCTTCTGCTATATTTACTGGCATGGAAATGGAGGGGGAAAAGGAGAAGGGGGCAAAGACAGAGGTACAGACACTCACACTGCCGCCCTGCAGACGGTCCAGCACACAGAGCGGGCTGGAACACCCAGGGGCATGGATGACCTTTATCTCGATATGGCCCCTTCTACCTCCACACACAGAATCCTGTGCTTCCAGATCCTGCACTCTGGGCCAGCCAGTTATTTCTGGAACACAACCAATAAAAGTCCCCAAGATAGGAAACACAGACTATCTTCCTGGGTTGGAAAATCAAATTGTACTTAAATTTTTTTAGTTAATTTTCTTGCCATACCTACATTCTATGTTGCTTTACCATGTGAGTCTAGAAAAGAGCATTCCTATCCTGGTAAGTGAAATAGGAAAGTTGAGGTTCTGGGGCAGTAGCCACCAAGGATTGGGGGGGCAGGGCTAAGGCAGAGGAAAGAAATTAAATTTTCAGTTCCTGAATCTGTCATGTTCCAAATGCTCAATAGCCTCAAATGGTAACGGTGGCCATGTTGACAACACAGAATCACAGAGCACTGACGTCACTGTGGAAGGCTCTATGGGGTGAGGCCCTAAGGGCCCCAGGCTGTGCGGGAATTGAGTTGCTGTAGCAGAGTTAGCCTCTCTACAGAAGGAAGGGTTGAGATGGACCAGAGGCTAGCATCAGACCACACCCCTACAGTGATGCCTTCTGAAGACACATATAAGACCGGATACCTGAAAAACATATGCCTTCTGTCCACACTGTGGGCCACCCAGGCACGATGCTGTCAGATCACCTGCGCACAGACAGACTCTTCCAGGCTAGAAGGGAGAGCTGGGGGTTGTCTCCTCTCGGCATTTCTATCCCCTATGTTCCTGGAGAAGGGGGCTTATGCACATACTTGGACAGTGAATATCTTAGCACGCCTCCAAGATCCTGAGACTTCTTGGAAGTGGTAGCATCAAGCAAGGTAGTTGATTGTGTGTGTGTGTGTGTGTGTGTGTATGTGTGTGTGTGTGTGTGTGTGTGCACACGCGCTGCTTGGTTTTGGGACAGAGTCTCACTATGTATCCCACATTAATCTGAGACCTTGTTAGGTATCCTAGGCTGGCACCGAAACTTCAACATTCCTCTCAGTTCAGCTTCCTGAATTACTGGGATTAGAAACATGCACCATCATGCCCAGTTCATAGGGTGCTGGGGATCGAACCTAAGGCTCTGTGTATATTTTGTAGCTCTATTTCTTTTCCTTGTATGTCAACCATTGTACCATTCACCCCTCCCGGACTCTCAGATTGCAGCAGATGGAGACCTAGGCTCCCTTAACTACTGAGGATTTCACCCAGTGAAATGTTTGAAGCAACTACAGCATCTGACTGCTGAGGATGCTTAGGAAGGCAAGCAGAGCACCACCGCTTGTAGGACACCTTTGAGAACTCGGCTATTGGCAGGAAGAAAGCCATCTGTTATTTTGTCTCCTGTTGGCCCTAGAACCTCAGAGAAAGTGTGCAGTGGGGCCGCATTGTTCACAGCCTGGCAGAGAGCTGGAGTGAGAGAAGCAGCAAGCTGTCTCCTCTTTAAAACAAAAGCAAACAGAACAAGGCCTGGAGAGATGGCTCAGTGGTTAAGAGCACTGACTGTTCTTCCAGAGGTCCCGGGTTCAATTCCCAGCACCCACATGGCAGCTCACAGCAGTCTGTAACTCCAGTTCCAGGGGATCTGGTACCCTCACCAAGATACATGTGAGATAAAACACCATTGCATATGAAATAAAACAAACAAGTTTTTGTTTGTTTGTTTGGTTGGTTCGTTGGTTGGTTGGTTTTTCGAGTCAGGGTCTCTCTGTGTAGCCTTGGCTGTCCTGGACTTGCTTTGTAGACCAGGCTGGCCTCGAACTCACAGTGATCCGCCTCCTTCTGCCTCCCAAATTCTGGGATTAAAGGTGTGCGCCACCACGCCTAGCAATAAACAAGTTTTTTTTTAAAAGTATTTATTATGTATACAGTGCTCTGCCTACATGTACACCTGCAGTCCAGAAGAAGGCATCAGATCACATTTATAGATGGTTATGAGCCACCATGTGGTTGCTGGGAATTGAACTCAGGACCTCTGGAAAAGCAGACAGTGCTCTTAACTGATGAGCCATCTCTCCAGGCCAATAAACAAGCTTTTTAAAATAGAAAAAAAAAAATAGAAACACGTGGTCTGTGTAGCCCAGGTTGGCCTTGAATTCCCTATGTAGCTGAGGATGACTTTGAACTCTTCAATGCTGGCAATATAGGGGTATACCACTATACCCAGTTTATATGGTGCCAGAGAGCAAACTTAGGGATTCAGGCATGCTAGCCAAATATTCCACCAACTGCACTGCATGCCCTGTTCCCAAACTGTCTCATCTCCCAGAGACCAGGTCTCATCTATGAAATGTGACTTTTTAAGATTTATTTATTTATTTATTATGTATACAGCACTCTGCCTGCATGTGTGCCTGCATGACAGAAGAGGGCACCAGGTGTCACTATAGATGATTGTGAGGCATCATGTGGTTGCTGCGTATTGAACTGAGGACCTATCTCTCCAGCCCCTTGAAATGTGACTTAAGTCAGGATCCCTAGGTATCCCTAGGGGCTCCCGTTACATAGAAAAGGCCTCTTTCTGTATACCCTGAGCTATGGGGAAAGGAGATGAAGGGGAGCAAGGCTTTCCTATCACAAGACAAACATCATAGCCTCTGCAGCTCCAAACTGCACAGAAACTGCCCAGTCAGCACAGGCCACTAGCACCCTGTTTTCTGATCCACCCTCCTGGAACTCATCCTACCCCCAGCCTCACCTGGATCCTCTCAACTGTCCTTGTCTGGGTGCTGAGCATGTAGGATTTGCAGTTTAAAAATAGGACAGTCCCAGTTAAATGAGGACAACTTGGTCACTCCGAATGGTGATGACATCTCTAATGAGTGTCCGCCTATTTTAGGACTCGGGGGTTGCAGTGTTTCCCTGGCATCCTGTGAGGTCTCTGACTCCCACGGTGATACCAGGCATGGGGCAGATAAGGTTGGAGGAGGTTACCATAGCGGGTCTGAGTACCCGTAGCACAGAGGGGTGCCTCTGCATCCATTCCAGTCACCACACCCTGATTTCCACTTCCCTCATTCATAGGGCAGCACTCATGCTGCCCACTTTTTCTCTAAACTCTGTCCCTTGTCATGGGAGAGAAGCTAGCTCTGTATCTCAGTTTTTTCATCTGCCCATGAACTGGCAGTGCCTAATTCCCAATGTCACAACAGGCACAGCTGACTCTGCTGTGGCTCTCCGGGTCACGTGCTCAGGTTCTACGACCTACTAGAAGAAATCGGGGAAACTAAGTAAAGCTTGTCATGAGAATTTTGGAGTTTTGATATCTTTTTTTTTTTAAGCACACAGAAATATAAGAATATGTTTTCGTTTTGATCCCAAGTGTGGGGATATTGGGGATGCTTATCAGCAGCTGACTACGGTTTGCCTCGTGCTCTAGCAGAGGTGCGGTTTTGCCACCTGTGAATAGGCTCTGCGATTGTGTGACATTTGGAATTCTAGGGGACTTTTCAAAGGGTATATAAATGCCCTTGGTTGATAGTTGGCTGGTATTGGTCAGCATTTGTTAAGCTGTCAGGCACAAAGAACAAACAAGAAGAAATTAGATATCCTGACTGAGAAGATCGAACTTGCCCCAAGGAACTCCACACCCCTAATCAGCAGGAAGTAGTCGAATGACGGTAACGCCCTCCCCTTTCTGACTCCTGCTATCCTTTTTTCTCCCCTATCTAGTATTAGGGGGCTGAAAGGGTGGGGAAAGGTGAAAGAAGGAAGAAGCCACAAAGTAAGTGACGCCTGTTTATGAAAGCCACCATCTTCATAGTTTCTGTTTAGCACTGTGGAAAACCAGTTTGAAACCATCAAAGATCTGGAGGACAGACACAAGGAGAGGCCTCAAGGCTTCCAGCTGGCCTATTGGTACATTTGTATGCATGATGCTTAATTTTCTCAGCAAAGATGTGTGGCAACACGGGTCAAGTAGTGCTGACCAGGTCAATTCCTCTGGGTTCTAGTGTCCAGGGTTTTTATTGGTGGCTTATCTCCCAGGCACAAAGCAGCAGCCTCGCTGGCTAGCTGGTTCCGCAGTCAGCAGCTCCCCTAGAGGTCAAACCCGTATAGCACGATCCAGGGCCCAGACCATAAATCACATTGTTAGCATAAACCATCTGGTGAGGACCGAGGCCCCAGGGAAGAAACAAAGACAGTCCATCAGACAGGATATTGCAAGGGCTCTGATGCCCGTTCCCCAGAATCCTTTAAATGTGAAAGTTGTTTTCCAAACTGGCCTCGTCCCAGATGAGCTGAGGCAGCCAATAAGAGGCCAGACACATAACAACACCCAATGTCATTTTTGTTTCTAATACAGGGGTGGGAGTCTGCTCCATGGAATCATCCGTCTGTTGTGACGACTGCTACCCTACAGGATCAGGTGGTTTCAATTGGACCCTCTTCCTCATGGCTTATTCCCCAGCCTCTTTCACAATGGAAGAACACACACACACACACACACACACACACACACACACACACACACAGGTAATATATATGCCCCTGGCCTCTCTGTCTCTTTCCTCTTTCTACCCAGAAAAAGCAGACAACTTCTCACCTAGTGAGTTTGGAGAAAGAGCAGTGCTCAGCCAGCACACACCACTTCCACTCTCCCAGGCTTTTTCTCTGTACTCAGACCATGCCACACGCCCATAGACTCAGCCCTTTGAGGGACGCCCCCCGCCCCCACCAGCTGCTTCACTATGCCTGGAGATGGAATCAGGTTTAGAGGCAAAGTCTCAGGTACTTGTGCCTAACAGATCCTAAACCACAATCTCAAGCAAGTTATCAGCTATAAAGGTGACACTGTGTCTTCATTAGCCTGTCTTCTGTGTTTATCCTCATCTGGTGCTTAACTTGAGCAGGGAAAAAAAAAAAAAAAAAAGCAACACTCATTAGGCCCCTCGAGCCCCACAATGCAATTTTTCTCCAGTGCTTGCAAAATCAGGATTGGGTCTTCCCTAAAACTATGTTTGGCAAGGCCCCCAGGCCCGTCTTTCCTGTCCCCTCTCCCATGCTCTAGCCATGGTCTCAGCTATCCAGACCCTCTCAAAATGTCAGACCAAAACTAAACATAGGTGGCTGCAGATGTGGTCTTGCTGGCACCAATTGCCTAACCTCTTCTCTCCTGGGCAAGTGCATGGCAGGCTGGACCTGCAGGAGACTTGAGTCCTCTCCTTGGGAGTACCTTTAGATCCTGTTTCCTCTACATAGGGCAGACCTCTATCAACTAGCCAACCTCTTTTTTCTAGTTACAGTTGAAATCTGTCTGTCTCTGTCTGTCTGTCTGTCTGTCTGTCTCTCTCTCTCTCCCTCCCTCCCTTCCCCCTCTCTCTGTGTCTGTCTGTCTGTCTGTCTGTCTCTTTCCACGGTTTAGTAATCTCCTCCAAGAAAAACCCCCCTTCTCCCAGCGCTAACCTCAGCAATATTTCACCTACACTAGGAGCATATGTCAGACATCCATCAAGCCTTCTGAAACAAGACAGTCAAGAGCACAGGGTCTAAAGAGCTACCCTAGTGCTAGGTTCAAACCCCACATTGACCAGCTTTGATCTAGGGCAAGTTACTCAGCTCGGTCTTGGCTTTCGCATAACCCTAAAGGGAAGTGTGTCACAGTATGTGCTATGGCTGATGACTCTCAGCTTTTACGTGACTATCAACACTCGGATGCTGCTTCAGCTAAGCTAGAGCAGAGGCTGCCTGTAGTCAGAGCAGAGATACAGCCTTCTAGGGAGACAGGGGCATGGTGGGATAGCGTGCTTAACCATGGGAGACAAGGTCCTTTGGTGAAAGTCAGCTCAAGGGGATCCAAATATTTGCCTCTTATCTGAGAGAGTCTGTGTGTAGAAGAGGAGGCTGGAGGGAAGAACAGAGGGTGTAAGCCAGGCTACAAGCCCTGGACTAGAGAGACCCAACTGCTCCGTGTTGCCTCAGGCTACCAGGCCCCTCAGGTGAGGCAGCATTTGGGAGGGGCTGGAGCTAGAGGATATGAATCAGTGAAACAGGGCCTGATTGTGACTGCTAGTGGCCTCGAGTCACAGGTGATTGTCCCAGTACCCCGGAAGGAACTAGTCTAAAAACAGCCTGATTGGTTTAGGAGGTTGTGAAGCTGTAAGATGAGTAAGCACAAGTGGCCTGGACCTGGAGACTAGTCATCCACTGACATGGAGAAACACAGAGGAGAGCGCTCTGGGGTTTGTGGTTAGTTTGCCATATGAAAGTAGCACTGCCCTGCCCTCAGGAGGTGCCTGTGGGTAACAGAGAGTCAGGGGGTACACAGAGAAATGACCAGATACCCTAAAACTCCTACTTCATGAATCAAATGCAGGTGACAAGTTTCTGCCTTGTTGTGCTATCTTTATAGGTGTCACTTCTGGTGAACTCAAGAGAGTTCCACCATCTGAGACCATCTATCTACAGGCTAAGTGGGGAGGAAGCAGAGTTGAACAAAAGCAGTAAGGAAAAGAGAAAAACAGACCAACGTGCAAGTAGACTGGGGGCGGAGTAGGGGTGGGGGGAAGTGAGTCAGGAATTACACAGATGCAGCTATCTGAGGCCATTTCAGGAGGTGGGCAAGCCCCCTGGCCTATCTCAATGTAGAACATACATTGACAGGTCTTAGTAAACCAACTGCTAAGTGACAAGTTCTGAAAGCCTGGAGTCATTAAAAGAAAGGGGAAGCTGTTCAACACAATCAGCTTGTTTAAGAATGTACAAGAAAAACGCTACACATCCAAGCAACCAAACCATTACAAACAGGAAGCTGTTTGAGGTGAAAGTTACAGATCTGACTTAGCGTCTGGGGCCTCCTTCCTTGATGAGGCTGGATAAATGGAAAGTCACCCAAAAATCATATTGAGGTGTTTGTATTTGTTTTTGTTTTTGTTTTGCCTCTTTGCATGGTTTTATTTTGGTAGCAGGAAAGCAATAAAAATGGGGAAAGGGGAATAAATAGAGACCTAGCGTTTTCCTTCCATTAAACAAAAAACAAAAAAACAAAAAACAAGACAATTTTCAGTTGCCTGGACAGGCGCATGCGCAGGCCCTTCAGTCGGCCTAGCTCTTCCTGGTGACTCGCAGAGGGTTACGGCTCCTGACCAGCATCTGCTCCAGCTGCTGGCAGTGTTCACGAAGCTGTTTCTCCCGGGGCAGGAGGAAGGTGAGGACCTTGTTGCGAACGACGCCACGGTCTTCCTCCTCCGTCAGCCGCTGCTTCACCCGCGCCGCCTGCTCCTCCTGCTGTGCCAAGACGCCATTCATCTCGGAGAAGGCATCCTCCAAGTAATGGATGGCCTTCAGAGCCTCCTTCTTAAAGTCCTCCAGCTCTCTCTGCACCGCGGCAACTTTCTGCTGCAGGATCTCCAGGTCGGCCGGCAGAGGAAGGCAGGAGGGCCATGACTGAGACAGAGAAAGGTCCCCAGACTGGAGCCCACTCTCCACCATCTTCTTGCCCTGTACGGTGTTCACCTTCATAAGGAAGGAGCCTGTCTGAAAGAGAGCTTCCATCATCTCCTTCTGCACGGAGGAAGCCAAGAAACCAACTGAGTCAGAGAGAGATTCGGTGGCTAGAGGCACTGCCATTTGGAGTGGGCTGACTCGGTCTCATTATGACATCAAGACCCTTCAGCCAATCAGAAGGAAGGCCCCAGTTCACTGTTTTGCATACTGTAGCTTCCTTGGTTGGTACCCTACAGTTTTACCTGTGCTTCCCAAGTCTCCTGAGATGAAGGCTCTCCTCAAGTCATCCTGACTTCAGAACCAGAGTCCAAGCTTTCCTTTAACCCCGAGGGCAAGCCAAATCCCAGAGAGTGGAGAAAACTGCCCAAGTCAAGGCAAACCAGGTCAGGTTCACACGTTGCCAAGACGGAGCAGTCTCCCACCGGACAAGGAGCATGGATGGTTTTGTAGCACCATGTAGCCACACCTTCCTCACCAGTAGCACAAAGTCATCGTAAGAGATGGTGGGTGGTCCACCACTAGCTCTAAGATTCTAAAGGAGTAATTGGATCCTGACTCCATCTTCCAGCAATGATGCTGGAGTGCTTAGATGATCTATTGTGATAGATGCGTTTGCTTTTGAACTGTGGTCCACAAAATACCGGTAGGATAAAAATGAATGCTTGCTGGGTTCTGGAACTAAGCAAATAAGAGGCGGGTGTGTGTATGGGTAAATCTGTGGTTTTGCCTGGTTACCCCAACAGAGACAAATGTTTCTAGCCACATTTAGCTCAGTCAAGAACAAGCCTCTGCCTGTGTAGATTACAATCTCTAGACCAGGCCTCCCCTCAAGGCCTCCAGGCAAACATCCCTGCAGCAACCAGCTTTGAAGTTGATCCGTCTAGAGCTAGATAAATTACCTCCTCACTCAAGATGGTTCCTGCTCTGCTATCCTACCAATGGCCCTACCTGGGACAGCAGCCACAGCAGCATCTAGTGCCATAGTTCCAATGTCTGTCCTCTTCCCAACTCATTTTGAAACTCTGTCATCGTATCAATATTGAGAAACAAAGGTCTTTTTTTTTTTTTCTTTGAGGAGGCAAGATTTTTCTGTGTGTACTTGGCTGTCCTGGACTCACTTTGTAGACCAGGCTGGCCTTGGACTCACAGCAATTGTCCTGCCTCTGCCTCCAGAGCGCTGGGGCTACAGGCGTGTGCCACTGCATCCTGCCTGAAATAAGGGTCTTTAGGAGGCAGAGTGTATTGGATGGACATCATCATCCCTAGAGTGGGTTCTTTATCATAAAAAATTGGGGGGCTGGAGAGATAGCTTAGAGGTTAAGAGCACTCCTTGCTCTTCCAAAGGTCCTGAGTTCAATTCCCAGCAACGACATGGTAGCTCTCAACCATCTATAATGAGATCTGGTGCCCTCTTCTGGCTGCAGGCACAAATGCAGACAGAATTCTCTGTATAAATAAATAAGTAAATATTTTTAAAAATAAAAAATCGGGGCTTGACACCCCCCCCTTTTGTTTCTCCTGCCATATTTGCCTTTCGGCCATCACATCTCATGTGATGCCTGAAAGTCTTCACCAGATGCTAGCACCTTGATTTTAGACTCCCAGACTTCTGGAATTACAGAATTGTAAGGAAACAAAGTCTTTTGTTGTTGTTGTTGTTGTTGTTGTTGTTTTATAACTGTCTCAGCCTTTGGTGTTTTGTTTTGCCACTGCAGAACACCACAGAATAAGCTTGCTGGGATAAAGCTAGACTCCTTCACATCCACGTGACTTCAAAGGTTGTTAGGTTTTTCATCTCTGAGCCCCCTGATACCCAACCCTCTTGCACTGGAGTCCCAGCTTCACCCTCAGAAGCGGTGTCTCATTAGTAGATCACCTTCCCCCCCACCCCCACCCCCTTGATCCCCTGTCTCCCTCTCAGAATTCCTGAGAGCTGTGGTGTATTGCTCTCTGGGAGAGAAAACTGAATCTCTGATGGGCAGGTGCTACCAATTTCCATAGTGTAAACACTCCCAGCAAGAATAATTTCAAGCTACCAACTTGTTGTCTCCAGGAAGTGAAGAATCAAATGAGCCCTCTTGAGCCTGGAAAAGCCAACTCCCGCACCCCAGGGCCCACGGTGAGGGCTGCTGCCTTCCCCAAGATGTCGACTGAATATCTGGTGGCCTCATGCTTTCATCAGAGAGGGCATGGGGCAGGAACAGTTGTAACTAAATGAAGGTGAAATTTTGAATCACGAGGAACTCCAATTACTGAGGGAAAAAATAATGTTAAATGGAAAGAGTACCTACATTTCTAGGAGTCTGGAGAGCTGGAGCTGGGAGTTGCTGTGTGGTCCTAGGTCAGTCACCTCCCCTTGCTGAGTTTGTTTCCCCCAATTGTGACATGAGAGGTGGGAGAAATCTTCTCGGCAGACAACAGTGTTCAAAGGCACCACATAGCCTTCCATAGCCTCTGCTCCGACTCTCCTCTGTCTATCTCTTAGGACTGTTACCTGGTCTGTCCCCTTAGGCACAGTAAACTCTGGCAGACACAGATTGTGTATTCCTCAACCTGTTTACCTGCAGGTGTCCTGCCTGCTG
>OU015746.1:31999763-32013299 GCA_907169655.1 Acomys percivali
TCTCTCTCTCTCTCTCTCTCTCTCTCTCTCTCTCTCTCTCTCTCTCTGTGTGTGTGTGTGTGTGTGTGTGTGTGGGTGTGTGTGTGTGGTGTGTTTGGGGCATGACTTATGGAGAGGGTGAAACATGAACTCTGTTTTTTAAATAAAAATTTAAAAAAAAAAGAGAGAGAGAGAGCTTTGTGTTCCACCTTTGAAAGTACAGAGCTTGATGAGAAAGTGTCCTGCCAGGAAGCTGTACAACCCAGAGAGGAAGACAATGAGGTAGACTCGTGGGAATCAGGAAGTAGTTTTCTTAGGGTTTGTGTCTAAATAAGACTACAGTGATGAGCCAAAACAAGGCCAGGGGCGAGCTCTGATGTCCTTTAGGCAGCCCAAAGAGTTAGCTCCAGACTCCTCCCCTAGAAGACCCAGCAGAACTGCAATTTTGGGGACCCTAATGTAGCCCTCTCAC
This sequence comes from Acomys percivali, assembly GCA_907169655.1. Classification (NCBI taxonomy): domain Eukaryota; kingdom Metazoa; phylum Chordata; class Mammalia; order Rodentia; family Muridae; genus Acomys; species Acomys percivali. The sequence continues at coordinate 32,000,215 of OU015746.1, forward strand.
AAGCACATTCTCTCTGGCATGTTCCTGAGAAATAAGCTCACAGCCTGCTTCTGGATCACACCAGGGAGAGCTCTTGGGGACAGCAGTTTTTACAGAAGCTCTTCAGAGAGACCCCAAGAGAGCTCAGGCTCCTTGACTTGAGTCAAGGTCTCTGAGGCCTTGTTTTGTATCTGAAGAAAGAAAATGGTTTCATTGCTTAAAAAGAATTGGCAGGCTGATGAGGGATGGGGTGTGGGGTGGTAGGTAAGCAACAGTAGTGGCCTGTGGATCACTGAAAGGTTGTTTGGTTTGGTTTTGGTTTTTTGAGATAGGTTTTCTCTGTGTAGCTGTGGCTGTCCTGGACTCGCTTTGTAGACCAGGCTGGCCTCGAACTCACAGCGATCCGCCTACCTCTGCCTCCCGAGCCCTGGGATTGCAGGAGTTCACCACCATGGCCGGCTGGATCACTGAAAGGTTTTATGCATAGATTTTTGTCCTTAAAAGCAGAAGGTGGCTGAAATGGTCAGATTTGCCCTGTCCAGCAGCCAGCCCCTGTCAAGATAGATATACTGATTGCAAAGGTGACCACACTGGGGGGTTGGGGTGGGGAGACACCACTGTAAAGACTGATCCTAAGCTATGGGCTCTGGAAACCGAGCCTGGTTATTAACATACATGTAACGGAGGCCCTTAAAAGGAAGAGCAGACTGGGTCTAAGCTGACAGGGCCTGATGGATGAAACCACTACTCCCCCCTCCCATTGCTCTGAGAAAGAGCCCCCTGCCTTGCTGCTGATTGCAACCAGTGGTCTGTGTTCCATGCATCTTCACTCTGTACCTGAGCCTGAATGTCCAATCCTGAAGGGTTACCCCTTCCATTAGCCACTGATTGCTTAACATGCCCCCCCTGTGTCCCTGATTTTCCTCTCAGTTTGAGAGGATAGGGAGGGAGACTTATTCCAAGATGCTGCTGCCGTTGATGATCAGGGGAAACGGGCATCTTTCTCCTGCTGCAGCCCAGGTTGCTTAGAGGAGCCAGGTGGGGGCTGATCACTTGTAAGGACATGCCAACTGATGTTCCACATCCTCCCAGAGAAGCACATCTGCTTCCAGACCCCACGGGTCCTGATGGAGGTCTGCAGTTAATCTCTCTGCCAGCGGGCAGAAGTCCACATGGAGCCATGGGCAGCTCTCTCCAAGACCAGGGTCTCACTGTCAGCTGCCCATGAGCACCCCAGCCATTCCAGCCCTTGGTTCCAACTCATTCTCTGTGGTCCTCAACACTGTTCACCCTCCAAGACCCTAGCCCCATCTCCCTGAGCGTGTAGCCAAAACTACATTTCCCAGCTGCCCCTTGTAGCTAATGGGTGCAGGTCCCTGAAAGAATGTGAATGGGAGTGAGAGGTACCATGTCTGAGCCTTAGGACATGTGGCTGTGTTTTCTCTGGGCTCTGTCCTTTTCTAGTTAGCTGGAGCCACGGCCCTTGAAGACAACACCCAGGGATGATGGAAGGATCTTGGGTAGAGAATTCAGCTTAAACTGTTACACATGAGAAAAGCAAACTCCTACATGACCCAGACTACTTATGTTCTTATGGGTTCCTGTCACAGCAGCCAAGGAAATGGGCCAGTCTAAGCCGTAGCCCTCCCTACCACCCAAGGGCTCAAGACTGCAGAGAGGATAAAAGAAAGGGTTCCACAGCACAGACAGGCCTGCTCTCTCGGCCCTAATCCAAGTGAAAGCAGAGGCCAAGGAGACCAACCCCAAACCCTTCTCCTTTTTCTCCTTCCTTAATTATATTCCCATTTGTAATCCAGACCCTGTCATTCCGTCTCCCTTAATGGCTAGTTTCTATTCTGGGCCTTTCCCTACCCTATTATCTTTTACAATATTCACGAGATCAGGGGAGGAAGGGGGTAAGCTTGCCCATCCCTTTTCTCTCTGTCTTTTTAAATATTTCACTTGTTCCCCCATCCTGAGTTTTGCATTTCGATTTCCTGTGGTACAGTAAATTTATCTTGGTCATTCAATCAAGTTCTCTCCCGCTCTTCTCCTCCTTATCTTTCTGGCTCTGGGCTGGTTGAAAATACCTACATTATCTTTGCAGCCGATAGGCCGACTGGTGGGGGGGGATCTGCAGATTGCCTTGATAGGGAGTCGTATGAGGGGAACCTTGGAGCCGCTGCTATACTCATCAGGACAAGGACACAGTGGGGAGCCTCCCCGCGGTGACTTTCTTTCAAGGTTAAGCAAGTGCTAGCCTCTTCCAAAGGCTTCCTGAAGACTCTTCCCTTAGCATCTGTTCAGAGCCACGCCCACCTCTGGGTCCTTGTCTGTGGGCAGAAACGGCTTCCAGGTAGCCTCACTCTGCACCTGGCCTCAGACAACATGCCCCTGAACCTCTGCACCTCAGAGAGCCATTTTTGAGTAAGTGAGGGCTGTGTACATAGCTCCTGGTAGAATTACAAATCAAAGCTCCTTTGCCATCTGGACTTGGTGCAGGCATGAGGGGGGTGGGGTGGGGCTCAGGACAGGTGCATGCCACAGCCCAAGATGGCATCTAATTCATGACCTTCTTGCCTCAGTCTCTTGGGTGCTAGAATTAAGAACATGTGTCACCACACACGGCTAGAGACGCTTTCTTTTATTTTCTTTTTTTAAGATTTATTTTATTTTTGCATGTATGAGTGTTTTGCATGTTTGTATATGTGTATGTGCACCATGTGTGTGCAGTACCCTCAGAGGCCAGAAGAGGGCCTAAAACTGGAGCTACAGGCAGTTTTGAGCCACTATGTGGGTGCTAGGAATCGAACTCAGGTCCTCTGCAAGGACAGCAAGTGCTCATAACCACAGAGCCGTCTCTCCAGCCCCATAAGCCCCTTCTTCATTTCATTTCTGGAGGTCAGAGAACGAAGGTGGTAGCAGATGCAAATGTGTTCCATCTCACAGAGACAACTGGTTTAGAGCTGTGTCCAGTGGGCCAGCCTCACGGCACAAACCTGAGCCATTCCATGCTTCTGGAAACAAGTGGGCCTGGCCAGCTGCTCACTCACTGGAAAGTGGTACAGATCCATTGGGTCTCAGTGCTCTTCTTTCTGCCCTACCCCTTACTAGCACTGTCCGGGAATTCACATCCATGGGCCAGTGGAGAAAGGAAGCATGCAGGCGACACCACCAAACCCAACCAGAGGTCATCAACCCACATGGATCCAATGGTCATGCTGTCTCATCTGTTTCCAACCCACAGCTTGGCCTCCCATAGCCGTTGTTTCAACGTCAGTAAGGAAAACCCTCCTTCTGCCTCACGTCCTTCCTTCTACCTCGGTTCCACTGCTGTCCAACCCCCGGCAAACACGTCAGTCTTTTCCTCCCATTACATCTGAGGCCTCGGGTTAGAAGACAGGGAAGGAGCAGCGTTTGGACCCGACCAGATGGACCCTTCTGAGCAAAGCTCATGTGCCCTATAGGCTCTGGTGCCCTCTGAGGCTTTAACACTTAGGAGCTGCATTTATCTTCTTGTAAAGGACACCTGATCGATATAACCTGAACAAGATAGAGATTTATTTCTCTCTCATCTTAAAAGAAAGGAAGAGTTCAGAGTAAGGCAGCCACATTTCTATGTTTTCATTCCATCAGCCTAGACGCGTGGCTTCCTGATGGCTGCTGAGGCTCCAGACATTACATATACATCCCAAGTAGGGGGTAAACAGAAATCGCCAAAGCGCTTCCGTTCGTATCTCATTGATTATATACAGCTGAAAGGGCGTCTGGAAACTGTATTGTCACCTAGGAGTCTTGTCCAGGGTCCTGACAGTAAAGAAGAAGCATAGAATGGACACTGGCCAGAGGGGACAACTTAGAGTGTCTGTCACTAGAACTGAGCTACGAAGGACCAGCTCTGAGCCTTTGTTCCCTTCATCTCTTTGTTCTTTTATGTCCTCTTCTGTGCTGAGTGGCTTACCACAACTCTAACAAAAAGACCTGAGGTAAATAGTTTATCAAACAAAATTTTCCTTAGCTCATAGTTTGGGAGGTCCCATTGCTTTGGACCCCCCAATGAGGGGTGCTGTATGACAGTGACAGGAAGTGCAGGCAGAGGTACTCTCCTCACAGCCAGGAGACAAAGGCAGAAACAGGAAAGGCTGATGCCTCAAACACCCTCTAAGGACCCATCCTCCTGACACAAGAACCTCCTTTTAAACTGCACCTCCTGAAGGTTCTACCACCTCCTAGTAGCACCATCCTAGTGACCTTTGACGGCCAGCTACAGCATCATCTATGAAGCAGGAGTGGCCTCAGCCCTGAGCTCACTGTTGGCAACCCCAGTGTTGCCTGAGCACCAGTGAGTTCTGTAGGAGTCTATGGCTCTCTGGGGCGTGGGAGGTGCTGGACACACACTTCCTGTTAGTACTCCTCTGCCATGATACTTTAAAAATTCATCTTTATCTCTAGTTATATATATATACACACGTGTGTGGGTTTGTGCATGGGAATGTAGCTGCTCTCAGAGGCCAGAAGACAGCCTTGGATCCCTCGGAGCTGGAGTTAGAGACATACGTGCTCGGAACTGAACTTCCGCTCCTGCTAGGTCAGTAAGCACTCTTAGCAGCTGAGCCAACTCTTCAGCCCCAGCAGTGACATTGTTTTCACCTGCCCGTGACTTTGTTCCACACCTTGTCTGAAGAAAGATTTGTTTTGGGGGGAATCCACTGAGGGTGAGGAGCAGAGGAGAGTGGCCATGCTTTCTCTGCCAGTTCCCATTCTCAAAGACTCGAGTCGCTAGGGAATGGTCTGCCATTTTTTGGCCCCTCTTCCCAACAGAAAGGCCAAAATTTAGGGAGAACAGAGGCAGTGGTGCAGACTGGTGACTTTTTGTCCCCTCTCTTCATCTAAAGTCAATCCAGTATGGAAAAGCCAGCCCTCCCACCTAGTCACTGTCAAGGGCAGTCCTGCACAGGCCATTCCAGGGGCTGGAGCTCCACCTGGCCCTGGATCTAAGGAACAGAGATCAGTAACTGCTTTCAAGCCAAATCCAATCTGGTTGGTTATGGTTTTTAATAAAGTTTTATTGGCACACACAGCTGCACTCATGTGCTTGTGTAATTCCTGTGCTGTCTTGTGCTACAATAGCAGGGTTCGTTTTACTAGCTGCAGCACAGATTAAAAAACCTAACATTCCTGTCACCTGGATCTTCACAGAAATTATACAAGCTTTTCTGCAAGAGAAGGAAAAGTGTGTGTGTGTGTGTGTGTGTGTGTGTGTGTGTGTGTGTGTGTGTGAGGTATGATGCCAACATGCCTGTAATCCAAGCATTCGAGAGGCAGAAGCAGGCCAATCTCTGTCAGTTCGAGGCCAGCCTGGTCTACAAAGCAAGTCCAGGACAGCCAGAGAAAGCCTGTCTTGAAACTCACACACACACACACACACACACACACACACACACACACACTTATATCAGCAGGCACCATATTTCAAATGCTGTACTGGATAGATGTGTACTGAGGCCCAGGAAACCAGCAGAGTAGAAAGGGAGCAGGAGGGAGCCATACAAAAGCAACTCTGACCTTACCCACAAGGCTTTGTTTAACAAGAAGAGTACACATGGGCAGGTAAAAACTGATTTTTTTTTTTTAAAGAAAATATTGATTGGTTGTGCCATGTTTAATGTTCTTATAGAGTCCTAATAAGATATAAATTAACCTAACCCTCTTGGAGAGCAATCTGGAAAAATGTATTAAGAGCCTCAGACACATTCCCACTCTCGGCCTCCGCGTTCTGCTTCTAGCAACCTATCTGAGCTATAAACTGAAATGTCAAACGACCTGTACAAGCAAACATTACCATTGTGGTGTGGTCTAGAATCTAGAGCCGCCGAGGTGGCCAGCTGTGTAGGGGCTATGGCAATTAGGTAAGGCTGCTGAATATCCTAGCTCAGGGAGATTAAAATAATGTCCACAGTGAGTTTAGGGGCTGAGGAGATCTAAGCGAGGGAGCGGGATGCAAGGCTCTCTACACTTTCATCGAAGGTTTTTTGTTTGTGTTTTTGGTTTTTAGTTTGGGGGGGGGGTTGTTGGTGGTTTGGTTTGGTTTTTTGAGACAGGGTTTCTCTGTGTACTCACTTTGTAGACCAGGCTGGCCTCGAACTCACAGAGATCTGCCTGCCTCTGCCTCCTGAGTGCTGGGATTAGTGGTGTGCACCACCAGAACCGACTCATCAAAGTTACTAAGACATTAACATTTTGACCAGATCACCCCCAGATTCACAGCAGTTATATTTGGGAAAGCAGGCATTCCTGGTTTTTTGTTTTGTTTTGTTTTTTGTTTTTGCATTCATATGCTTCCTCTTTCTGTATATTTCTTTCCAGAACATTGTTTGGGTTCTGTAAGGGAGAATTCACATATCACTTTGAATCCTACGGGCTTTTGAAGGGTGTTGCCAGTGACTAAATATTTACGTGCTTCACCCCATCCCCCATCAAATCGACAACCCTGGTCCATGGTATGACAGTCTCAGGAAGCAGGCTTTTGGGAGCTGCCTAGGTCCTGGGAATAGAGTTCCATGACAGTGCCATTGTGAGTGAGACCCCAAAGACTCCTTCTTCCTTCTTCCTTCAGGCATGGGAGGACGTGGTGAGAGGACAGCTGTGTATAAACTAGGAAGCTGGCTTTAAAGAGACCCTGAATCTCTTGATCTTGAACGCTTCAGCCTTCGCAGCCAAGAGAAGTGTGTTACTTAGAAGCCACCCAGTCTATAGCATGTTCTTCTTGAAGCCAGACTAGACTAACACAGGTACCGAGTAGATCCTTGAGGCCATGAAGACAGAACAGGAAGCAGGTACGAACTGCCTCCTGCACAGGGTCAGGAAACCAAGGGGTTTGGAGCTACAGAGACTCTGAGTGCTGTGCCCACAGCTCAGTCCTCCACTACTGAGAACCTGGAGGTTAGGGGTTTGCAGGGCTGGCCTCTCCCCACACCTGCTGCCTCTGGTGCTGGAGATGAACAACACCTTGACAGAATCCCATGAGCATCTGCAAAGGGAGGGAGTTGGGGTCAAGAATAGAGAACCAAGCGGGGCGTGGTGGCGCACGCCATTAATCCCATACCTCCGGAGGCGGAGGCGGAGGCAAGTGAATCTCTGTGAGTTCGAGGCCAGCATGGTCTACAAAGTGAGTTTAGCACATCCAAGGCTATTTATTACACAGAGAAATCCTGCCTTGGGGAGTCGGGGGCTGGGGGGATAGAGAAGCAACCTGGGGAGTGTGAACTCCTTCACTTTCTTCAGGAAGCTTTGGGTGGCTAGGATCCCTGCCTCATGAACGGTTTCTTCTACTCAGACCATCCACCCAGATCTGAAATCTTCAGGCATGCTCAGGCATAACATAGTTTTCTCTTAGCAGCAATAGTGTTTGTTTGTTTATCTCTTCCATTACCTGGGGGCGAGGGAGGAGTGTGGGGTGAGGGTTGCCTCCGTGGTTAAGAGCAAATCCTGCTCTTACAGAGTTCAGTTCCCAGCACCCAGCACCCAGCTGTGTGTAACTCCAGCTCCCAGATCCAATGCCTTCCTTATGACTCTGGCATCGGCACTTGTGCCTGTATACATGACTAGATACATAACTAAAAAAATAAAAAATAAAAAAGGACTATAGAAAAAAAGAAAAAGAAGGGGGCTGGCGAGACGGATCAGAGGTTAAGAGCACTGACTGCTCTTCCGGTCCTGAGTTCAATTCCCACCAACCACATGGTGGTTCACAACCATCTATAATGTGATTTGATGCCCTCTTCTGGCCTGCAGGTGTATATGAAAGTGGAGCACTGTATACTTAATAATAAATAAATAAATCTTAAAAAAAGAAAGAAAGAAAGAAAGAAAGAAAGAAAGAAAGAAAGAAAGAAAGAGAAAAAGAAGGGGAAAAAACAAGATTGGCAAGATGATTCAGCACTTAAGTGTGTACGCTGCTCTTGAAGAGGACCCGAATTCAGGTCCCAGCACCTACATCAAACGGCTCATTAGTCCTTGTAACTCCTGCTCCAGATGAATTAATACATCCTTCTGGACTCTGCAGGCACCTCCACTCATGAGCATATACCCACAGGCAGGCGCACACACACACACACACACACAGAGAGAGAGAGAGAGAGAGAGAGAGAGAGAGAGAGAGAGAGAGAAGGGGGGAATTTAAAAGTAATAAAAATAAATAACAATAAAACTGTTTTTAAAATAAAAGACAAAATAATATGGAAGTCAGCTCTCAATCTCTGCAATAGTTTGGACTCCCTTGGCAATGAGGTTGTTTGAAGGTGGAGGATTAGGCAGCCTTTAGAAGGGGCTGCAGATGGGGCCTGTCTGCAGATCTCAGCCGTCAGCTTTGAGTCGGCCAGAGTGGACCTAAAAGCCCGACCTTGCCTTGACGTGGCCTCCTGACCTTGGCTAAGGCATCCCTCGATATAGATTAGAGTAAAAGGCACTCCTTCAGGAAGTGCCGCTGAAAATATCCGTAATGTCTCTAAGGCATCCTGTGCAGCCGCTGGAGCACAGCAGGTGCTCACAGATGTCATTCTTATTCATACAACAATCTGTTCTGGGCTTCATGGTGATGGGAGGAGCAGTGACCTGGAATCATTCGGAAAGAATAGTGGGTCTTGTATGTTTTCCAAACCAAACAGGACACTGTTTCCCCACTCCCCTCCCTAGAGTTCTGGAGCTTTTGGCCTTCAAGGAACAACTGGAAGACAGCGTCCCTCCCATGCCCACCTTACCAGTGCAGCCCCCTCCCCGCCCCCGGGCCATGCATGTGTCCCTCCCAGGACATTAGCCACTGCTGAAGCCATGCATTTGATGATCCAGCTCAACCTCTCTTCTATTGGCACTAGAACTGTCTCCCCACAACCCTAGGCTCCCACACATGGGCCTGCAGCTCCTCAGCTACAGGACAAGCCCCGCCAAGGCTCCCTTTCTTACACTCAGGAGGTGACTGACTCTTGCTGTGCAGTTCACTTTTGCATTTCTGCAGGTCTCACCCACGGGAAGGGCAGCTTGCCCTAGCTGGTGAAGGGTGGCTGGAGCAGCTGTGGTTCTGAACACCAGCAGATTGCTGCTTCCAACAGGTAAGGAGCCTGCACACTCCTGGATCCCAGCACCTGGCCAGCCGGAGCAGAGGGATCCCACCCAAGGCTAGCCTGGGCTTCATAGTGAGGTCCTACCTCAAATAAACAGGCAAACAGCCAACAAAAAGAAAAGAAGGAAGCCAGGCGTGGTGGTGCACACCTTTAAACCCAGCACTTGGGAGGTAGAGGCAGGCAGATAGCTGTGAGTTCGAGGCCAGCCTGGTCTACAAAGCAAGTCCAAGACAGCCAAGGCTACATAGCAAAACATTGTCTTGAAAAACAAAAAGAAAAGAAAAAGAAACAAACAGAAAAGAAAAAGGAACAAAAAGAAGGATTCAAAGAATCTGGAGGGTCTGGGGATTGCTATACCCCTCAATGGCTGACTCCCCCAGCTGGGAACACATTAGCAGGCCACTGTAGTGGAGCCATTGTTCCCAAATCAAGAAGTAGGTTTGAATCTGGAACACGAGTTGCTCTCTGCCACCCATAGCCACCTCCGGAAGTCCCAGGATGTAGTCATTCCAAGGAAGCCATGAGGAAACGCCATCAGGACACAGGGGTCAAAGCTGAGTCAAATCTGGATGCTTTAGAAATGGGGGGGGGGGGGGCCGGCAGAGGGGGGGACAGGAGGAGGGGAAGGGGGGGCTCTGCCCTTCCACTCCCCTCATAGCTTTGCTTCCTGGCCTGGTATTATAGATCTGAAAGAGTCAGACTGCTGAGCTCCCAGCAGGAGCAGCTGTGTCCCCTGCCCTCCCTCTGTGGCCTGGAGTGCCTCTGGCCAGGCCTGAAACAGTCACATGCAGCTGACAGCTGTGGTGGCACCAGGACTCAGGCGCCCATCACATGGCTGCCCTTTGCTTCTGGGCCTCCCCTAGGGACAGTTGCCCCTCAGCACATGAGAGTAGCAAAGAGTCAGTGGTTTCTTGGGGAAGGGACAGAGGAGGGTGGCCACTGAGTAGCAGCACTTGCTTCAGTGTCACAAAGCCACACTGCTTATCTCTCTCTGTGTTGTGTTCCTGCCGGTGCAGGAAGCTGGTTTTCCAACCAGAAATCGGTATTTCAGTTGGTCCCAGTAGCTGGAGTCCTAGAAAGAAATCAGTTCAAGCAGGAACTTTAAAAGAAAAGCAGATGTTTGCTGAGTGCCTCCCTGACCTCGGACCCTCAACACCCCTTCCCAGGCCTGAGCTAGGCACCTATTACCTAAGACCCCTGGCAGAGGCCGGGCCTTGAGCTTGGTGCTTCTCTTTGAGCCTGACCCAAGAGCTGCGACCTCCTACCTCTGTCTCCACACTACCCTAAACCCTTCCATCAGGGCGTAGGTTTCCCAGGGGCCTCTGCAGGATCTTCTGAGTCTGTGAGATAGCTTTGCTAGCCACAGCGGGCAGCGAGCTCCAAGAGCACAGGAGCTGTCAGCAAAGGAGTCTCTTCAGCCTAGAGCGGGACCTCACAGCTCGGCCTCTCATGGCGGGAGAGCGCCCCCTGCTGCTCCAGCCCCGCTGGTACCACTCGGCCTGAGGGTGGGGGGTGAGGGGGAGGGATGGGGGGGCGGTGGGGGGGGGAAGCCCAGAGAAGGGACTATGGCTCGATCATTGAGGGAGCTCCCGCCTCAGGACACACACTCTCTGGCTCAACCTGGCAGGAAAAGAAAAGAAAAGAAGAAAAAGTTTAGACTATCTGTGCCAACATCTGCTTGTAGTGACAGTTTGGGCAAAACAGCCCCTCAAAGGGGCGTGGAGCAGTCTAAGGCACCTCGGGGTCTGGTTTGAAGCCAAGGCGCCGCCACGTGCAGACTCGGGCATGCGGTTTAACCTCTGAAACGGGTTTCTTCATTAAACTGAGATAATCAATAGCACATACATCACAGCAACGGCTTGCAGAGATAATTCATGTAAAACGCACACTGAGCTTTCAATAACAGTAACTCCCTGGTATCGATTCGGCTGACACCCCTACAAATGAGTGATAAGAGCTAACAAGGGCTCATGGACCCAAGTCAGGGGATTCGCTTTTTCCAAGGCGCTTTCATCATTAAATGGATCTGGTCTAGTTCCATGGGCGTATTTGAGGGAAACAACTTCGCCTAAAGGGGAAATAAATGCCAAGCCACTCACGGGAACATCAACCACAAACAATTACTAAACACATTGATCAATGCTCCGCGCTCTACAGTAAAGCGGGGAAAAGTTATGGCGCAGGAACTTCTGTCCTGTGCTATCACCACCCCCACCCCCGTTCCTGAGCTATATCTATGGGATATAAACGTACTCCCAACCAAAAAAAAAAGGGGGGGCGGAACAAAATGCCCCTCCAGCCAGCGCCCAACTCAAAAACTCAGTTAAAAGTTTCACGGCACCGGGCGTGGTGGCGCACGCCTTTTAATCCCAGCAGAGGCAGGTGGATCTCTTTGAGTTCGAGGCCAGCCTGGTCTACGAAGTGAGTCCAGGACAGCCAAGGCTACACAGAGAAACCTTGTCTCAAAAAATAAAAAAAAAACAAAAACAAAAAAACCAAAAAAAGTTTCCTGGCATCTTCTGTCAGCTCCCTAGTCAGATGGATCAGGTGTTTGTGCCCACCGCACTCCACCTGCCCTTGTTAATTAAGGTCACCACGACCTGCACACAGTTCATCCAGTGATCCATTCTCAAACCCCACCCCCCTACCATCAGCAATGTTTTGACCTCATTGGTGGACCCTCTCCGGCCCCTCCCCACTTTGGGAACTGTGCTTTCCACTCTGGCCCAGCGCCTCTTCCTCATCTTTGCCTCTTCTGGCTGCACGAAGCCTTCTCACAACTTGTCCCTTTGTTGTTCTCATTTGGTAGTGGCAACGTCACACAAACGGTTACTCAGCTGAGTATCCCTTCTCCTTGAAAGTTTCTTCTCACGTCCACCCACTTCTTTTTCTTGTTCTTTTTAAAAAAATTTATTATGTAGACAATGTTTTTGCCTGCATGTACACCTGCCGGCCAGAAGAGGGCACCAGATCTCATTATAGATGGTTGTGAGCCACCCTGTGGTTGCTGGGAATTGAACTCAGGACCTTTGGAAGAGCAGGCCGTGCTCTTAACTTCTGAGCCATCTCTCCAGCCTCCCCACCCACTTCCTTAAGACAAGATCTCATGTAGTTAGATTCAAACTCAATATCCAGCTGAGGATGGCCTTGTACTGGGGTTCCAGGTATGCCCCACCATGCCCAGCTACATGTGTTAGGGAGCAAGCACTCCACCAGCCCAGCGGCATACTAACCGCCTTTCTTTTGCACCCTCCATCGGAACAGCAGCAAATCCAGTCGGTTTTACCTTCCTGCTCCTTGCTCACTCTACTACTCTGCCTAGTCCATACCTTCACCATCTCCTGGCTGCTTCTACCCACAATCCCCTGCGGGTCTTTCCACATGCCAGTGGATAAGGTCTTTTCCGGCAAATGTCACACCTCTCCTTTGCTTTAACTTTCCAAAGATGCCATTTCGTCTCTAAGATGATCACGCCTGCTCACGCCTGTCAGGCCTCTTTGCCGGAAATGTACCCATCACAATTCCACCACAGGGTCTCTGTTCTTCTTTCTTTCTGGAATGTTCTGACCCTGGGCACCCATTGGTCTCCTTCCTCATTTCATTCTCTTTTCACCCTGCTCTAACAAGTTCTACACAAAAGGCAAAGCCCACCCCTTCCCCTTTATGTAATGATTTTTTTTCATGGCATTTATCACCCCTGGACATATTATAAATCTGGGAGTCACTTTGTCTCCTCCAACTAGGCCATAAGCCCCAGGAAAAGGAGGGACTTTGTTTAGTTCACTGCTGTACCTGCACTTCCTAATGCACTGCCTGGCACATGGTGACCACTCAGTAAATGCACTGACTGTAGAAATAAGTTAAGTCCACAAAGATGTTTGCCAACAAGCCCGACAGCCTGAGTTCAAGCCCCAGGATCTGCATGGTGGAAGGTGAGAGCAGACACACACACACACACACACACACACACACACACACACACACACA
>OU015746.1:32016467-32034020 GCA_907169655.1 Acomys percivali
GTGTGTGTGTGTGTGTGTGTGTGTGTGTGTGTGTGTGTGTGTGTGTGCCCCACAGGAGCCAGAAGAAGATGTCAGATCCCTGGTGGTCGTGAGCTGTCAACGAGGCGCTGGGAACCTGAATTCAGGTCCTCTGCTAGAACAGCGAGCGCTCTTAACTGCTGAGCCGTCGTCTCTCCAGCCTCTTGCTCTACATAGTCAGACTCAAATCAGAACTCTTGCACGAGTGTGAATTCATGCAAAACCTGTAAAAATGACAAATTGGCGAAATGAGTCAAGAGCCTTAAAAATATCCAAATTTTTAAAAAACTGTCTGGCATCGTATCCTAGGAAAATTGCTTCGAACACAGAAAAAGAGGTTTTGTTGTGGTGTTATTCACAGTGGAAAGAGTTGAGGATGCCCCCATTTGCCCGTTTGTAGAGGAAGAGTGGGAGGAAAAGCCGAGGGATCCTCAGAAGCCGTCTGGCGGCGTGCCTGTGAGGAGGAACACTCGAAGCCTCAGGAGGCATTTTATCAGGCTGGGAAACAGTCCCTCTAAGATTTATGTACACTGTGAATATCATAGCTGCAGCGAACAGTGACAATTTAAAATTGTGTGTACACAAGACTTTCAATAATTGGCACCAAATAGTGAAGACTCTGTTTCTTTCTTTTTAATCTTCGTCTGCATTTTAGATTTTTTTTTTTTTAGTAGTTTATGTATATGGGTTTGTCTGCATGTGTGTCTGTGAACCAAGCCTGGTGCCTTCAGAGGCCAGAACAGAACTAAAGTTATACATGATTGGGTGTTGGAAACTGAATCTAAGCCCTCTGGAAGAGCAGCCAGTCCTCTTAACCACTGAGCCATCTCTCCAGCTCTCTTCTGTGTTCTTAATGTATAGCCTTAACTGTCCTTGACTCACTTTGTAGATCAGGCTGGCCTTGAACTCAAGATTGGCCTGCTTCTGCCTCCCCAGTGCTGGGATTAAAGGTGTATGCTACCAAACCTGGCTTGAAATGTTTCACTGTTAACACGGAAAATAATTATAGGCCTTCAAATTAGAACACCCATCGAAAGCTGTTACTTTAATATTTAAATTAAAAGTTTTACATGGGCTTATTTTTCCAAATTTATCCTTTCCATAGAAAAGTCTGTGGATGTTTAAATCCAGCCTCTCAGAACATATTTGCTCTCTCAGAATGCCCAGGCTGCCTTAGCTTTCAGCTGCAAGCAGAGAGGCTGTCCAGCAGGGCAGAAGCAGTTGTGGTATACGCAGCTAAATATAGACTACTTCTTACACAGGAAGACCTGGAGGAACTTAAGATAAAATCTTCCACTGGATGACCTGATTTACCTAGGACACCAAATGCTTGTCACGCGCAGTCCTAAGCAGGCACAGGCGGCGGCATGGAAGGCCTTGACTCCTGAATTCCAAACCAACAGCCTGCAGAACGCGGTTAGAGGAGAACCGCAGAGTGAGATGCTGGCCAGGGGCAAGGGAGAGTAAGAATTTGAGTATCGGAAACCATTCTCTAGCCGGGCGTGGTGGCGCACGCCTGTAATCCCAGCACTCGGGAGGCAGAGGCAGACGGATCTCTGTGAGTTCGAGGCCAGCCTGGTCTACAAAGTGAGTCCAGGACAAGCAAGGCTACACAGAGAAACCCTGTAGAAGAAGAAGAAGAAGAGGAGGAGGAGGAGGGAAGAAAGAAAGAAAGAAAGAAAGAAAGAAAGAAAGAAAGAAAGAAAGAAAGAAAGAAAGAAAACCATTCTCCTCAGGTCCATGGAAACGGTTCAAAACCTGTGTGGTGAGGACAACACAGCTGACTCCCAGCTGGCCCCCAACGATAGCAGCCCAGAAGTCCCCACGCAGCACTCCCTGGGGAAAAGAGAAACTTGAGTCACAATGGAGCCAGTGTCTTAGCAATAAGGAGGTTCTCCTGTTAGGGTCTGGCTAGGTGGGTGTGAAGGAGGAAGTCTCCAAAGACCCTGCCTGAGCCCCCCTACTCTGACTTCCTAAAGAATGGCAAGCCTCTCTGAAGCCTGGCACGAGGCAGCTCCAGAACGTCAACTGTGGCTCAGAGCTTTCAAGCCTGCGAGCCTTAACTCATAATGATAGCTGTGCTCCTGAGGGGACTGCAAGGGGGCTAGGGGTGGAGCTCAGTTGGTAGACTGCTTGCCCAGGATTCATGAAACAAAACAGTGTATATATAACTCTAATCCCAACACTCAAGAGAAGGTCAAGGAGATGGAGAATCAGGAGGATCAGAAGTTCAAGGTCATCCTCAGCCAACATGGAGAGTTCGAAGCCAGCCTTCGATAAATGAAACTCTGCCTCAAAAAGCATACAATAAATCAAAAGAGCCTGCAAGGGACTAGCTGATGCCTGTTGTGGGAAACAAATGGGAGGGGGTCATTCTCAGGGGTACTCTCGCAGCTCTGGTTTGACAGTCTCCAAGGGACTTCCTGGAAGGTTCTAGGTCTTGGATCCATCTGACTTTTTCTGCTTTTTTTTTTTTTTTTTTTTTTGGTTTGGTTAATCTGAGATGAGCAGTTGTTCCTGTTATTGTTGATGTTTTTGTTGTGACAGTATGTAACGGTTTGAATGAGAAATGTCCCCTAGACACTCAGATCCTTGGTCCTTATTTGGTGGTGTTGTTAGTGCAGGCGTAGGAGGTGCAGCCCAGCTGGAGGAAGTAGTCACTGGTGGAGGCCTTGAGAGTAGAAAGCATTTCTACTTAGTTCTCCCTGCTTCCTGGGTAAGCTTAAGGCTGTGAGCTTTCAGCTTCCTGCTCCCCTTTGGCCATGTCTGCTGCTGGCTGCTGCGCTTCTACATCATGATGGACACATCCTTCTGAGAACTGTAAGCCCAAATAAACCCTTCCTTCTAGAAGCCGCCTTGGTCAACAGAGAAGTAAACAATTAACAGGGTTTCCCTATGTATCCCTAGTTGACCAAGAACTTGCTACATGGCAATCCATCTGTCCCTGCCTCCCATGTGCTCCAAGGGCTTGGGGACTAATGTTTTAAAGGGAAATGTTTCAGAGGATAATAGACGCTGGCATCCTTCTTCCAAGAGCCCAGTAATCCTAATAATAGCCAACACACAGCTGATCATCTTCTTTCCCACCAATTATTCACAAGCAAATCTCAAACATGACATCGTTTCATCCTTTACAAGTTCATATACGCAACCATGCACCATACATACATATATACATAAATGTAACTAAAAATATAAAAACCTGCAAGACAGGATAATGCATACCTTTAATCTTAGCATTTGAGAGGGAGAGGCGGGTGGATCTCTGCATTCAGGGCCAGCCTGACTTACATAGGGAATTCCAGGCCAGCCAGACCAATTTTTTAAAAAATATTTATTTATCTATTATTTATACATATTCTTCCTGCAAGCCAGAAGAGGGCACCAGATTTCATTGTAGATGGCTGTGAACCACCATGCGGTTGCTGGGACTTGAACTCAGGACCTTCGGAAGAACAGCCAGTGCTCTTAACCTCTGAGCCATCTATCCAGCCCCCAGTCAGACCACTTTCCACTTTGAGATCATGTGTGTGTGTGTGTGTGTGTGTGTGTGTGTGTGTTTATACATATATACATGTAGATAGATAGATAGATAGATAGATAGATAGATAGATAGATAGACAGACAGATAACATCTTTGAGAAAGAAGTGGAACTGGGAACTGAATCTACGGCCTCATGCAAACTACAAAAGTATCCTACATTAAGCTATATCTCTAGCCTTGAAGTCATTTGTTTGTTTGTTTAAGACAGGGTTTCTCTGTGTAGCCCTGGCTGTCCTGAAACTCACTCTGTAAACCAGGCTGGCCTCAAACTCACAGAGATCTCCCTGCTTCTGCCTCCCCAATGCTGGAATTAAAGGTGTGCACCACCACCACCCGGCTCACCTTTAAGTCTTTTACGAGCACCACAAGTCTACCAAAGGTTTTTGTTTGTTTGTTTTGCTTTTTGTTTTTTGAGACAATTTATCTGTGTAATAGACCTGGCTGTTCTGGACTCACTTTATAGAATAGACTGGCCTCGAACTCACAGAGATCCACCTACCTCTGCCTCCCGAGTGCTAGGATTAAAGGTGTGCGCCACCATGCCCGACCTACCAAAGTTTTAAAGAGATGTGTCTTATGTGTATGAATGTCTTGCCTGATGTATGTATATGTATCATGTGTGTGGCCAGCACCTGCAAAGGTCAGAAGAGGCCATTGGATCCCCTGGAACTGGGATTGTGGATGGTTCTGAGCCCCATGTGAGTACTGGGAACTGAATCCTGGTCCTCTGCAAGAGCAGTAAGCATACTTAAGCACCAACCCACCTCCCCAACCCAAGGCTACCATATCTAAACAAAGCAAAATCAGTTCTTAAAAATCCACACATATCCAGGCAGAATCCACCTTTTCCTGGTGTCTTATAAATGTCCAAGTGTATTCCTCTGAGTCAGCAATCAGTCAATTCCTTACAAAGGTGGTTGGTTGGCATGCCTTAAGACAGAGAGACGAGCTGGATGGTGATGGCGCACGCATTTAATCCCAGCACTTAGGAAGCAAAGGCCCATGGGTCTGTAAGTTTGAGGCCGCCCTGGTCTACAAAGCAAGCTCTAAGACAGCCAGGGCTACACAAAAAGAAACCGTGCCTCGAAAAGAGCCAACCAAATGAAAAACAAAAACCAACCAAAGGGATCGATTCTTAAACTATGAAATGCAAATTTAGGGCTGGTGACACTATAGCACTCCCCACAGGCGCCAGCCACTGAAGCCAGTCAATTGTTCAGACACTCGCCCACGGATATTTATCAGAAGTCTCCCATATGCCAGGCCTGGGACAATGGCATGCTCATCAACTAGCCTGTTCAGCCAAGTTGCATCTGCGTACGTGTGGTGCCGTCTTTCTTCTCCAACGCCCTGCTGGATGGCTTCTTGTGGGACGCTAACCTCATGCGGCTAAATATTTTATGGCAGAGCCCATGCGGAGCTGCTTGTTTACCGTATTTGGCATCTGTGATGATGTCATTAAGATCCCTTTGGACTCTGGCTTCCTCTCCCCAGCACGGCATGCTGGGCACCGCTGTGTACTCGCTAACAGCGTGTGGGATGGTTTTCAGAACATAGCCCCTGGCCACTGAAGCAGCTCTGCCCTGGGAATAATACACTTTCCCTTGGACAACTAGAGCCGAGCAAAGATTTGAAAAGGCCCAGCTCCTTTGCGGGACTCAGAGCTGCAAACCCTGAGGTGGCTGTGCTCCCCGGCTCCCCAGAGGTGGCGCTGTCTCGGGTAGGAAGCCACCTTCTCTCCCTTCCTTATTCTGTTTCTCGTCCAGAAGATCTATGCTGGGTCCTGTCCCGTCCTGTCCCGTCCCCAGTGGTCCCCAGTAGTCACTGTCCCCCCCTTCCACCGTCCCCTCCTTCTCCTGTCCCACCCTAAGCTGAAATCGTCAGCTCAGCTTCAGGGTCTTGTTATGAAAGCCTGGAAGGAACTGGGTAGCCCAGGCTGGCCTGGAACTCCACTGTGAAGCTCAGGCTGGTTTTGAATTAGTGATGACCTTCTGCCTTCAGCCTTCTGAGTGCTGTGATCACCGGCTTTGTCAACACTTGGGCTGTCCTTGGCAGACCCCAAACTTGAATACAAAATCAGTATGATACCTCGAGGGTCACTCAAAATACAATCTCTCTAGTGACCACCCACTCTTATACTGTCTTTTATACCTTTTAATCCCCCAAAGCTGGAAACCATACTTCTAAACAACTTCAGATCCGAACATCTACCCCTGCACTTAACGAATCGTAAGGGTTTTTATTCACTTTACAAAAGAATTCACAACGGGGGTTCTTCGCACAGAGAGCCTCACTTGAGTGTTTAAAATAAAATTACTAGATTTTACTGCCCCCCCCCAGTCAACCTAAAGCAAATTTCCAGAAATAACATATCCCATAGAAAGCAGTGGCCAAGTACCAACCCAACAATTGAGACTTTCAAATCCCTCCTAGTGAAAGTGCTTTCTCCTGAGGCCCCCTGGTAAGTCTCTGACTCTTTTTTTCCTCAGCCCCCCTTGGTCATACCCTGAAGGGAGTTGCCATGGTGACCGTGGGACTGTGACCGCCAGAGTAGCTGGGGCCCAGAAGAAAGGATTTCCCCTGTGTGGCTGAGAGGCGGGGGAGCTGAGCGAGAGTGATTGATGGCTATTCTCCTTCCCCAGTAACAGGCAGATGGTTTTCACTGGGGAGACTGGGGGAAAGGGCTCAAATGCTTTCTGAATGCCCTGGTGCTGAGCGGGCTCACCCTGCCACCCATGTGCAAAGATGCTGACTAACAACGTGGCCTCAGACAATGTGTGCACCAAAGAGAAAGCGTCCTGGGAAGGCAGGTTGCCGCTGAATGCCTCTAATTAATTTATTATGAGAGGCCATGGGAATAAAAGAAGGGTCACTCCATATGTAAATGATTGTGTCTTTAATTCCAGGATCTGAACCTATTTAACCAAGGAAATGAAAGCCATGTCACTTTTGTTAAATTAGCTCAAACTGAGGGACAAACAGGCCTGAGTGCAGGGACCGGCACAGGGACTCTCTCGTTCCTCAGCAGCACAAAGACCATGATGAACTCTGTCCCGGTCCTTTCTCCTTAAGTTATTAATATTTGTAACGACAGATGTAGTACACGGTCGTTATAGCAAGTCAAAGGATAAGACATTTTAGAAATCTTCATGCGAGTGTGTGAGCAGGTGTGCACATGGCACTGTGCACATGTGGAGACAGTGTAGGATTACACGTGTGCACTACTGTGCCTGATTTCACATGGATTCTGGGATCCCAAATCAAGCACTTTATACACTGAGCCACCTCCTCAGCCCAATACACATGTAAAACATTTTTTTTTGGTTTTTGTTTTGTTGTTGTTGTTGTCTGTTTTGAAACAGAACCTCACTGTGTCACCCTAGCCAGTATGGAACTCAAGCTGTCCTTGATCTCACAGAAATCCTCCTGCTTTGTCACCTGCGTGCTGGTTTTAAAGTTTTATGCCACCATATCCTGCAAGGGTTTGTTTTTTGACTGCTGGATGAGTTTGTTTCTAATAGTGTATGTGTGTGCGTGTGCGTGCACATGCATGCGTGCGTGTGCCCAGACACCCCATCATGCATGTAGGAATCAGAGGGCACCTTGAAGGAGTTAGCTTTCCTTTCCGACCATATGGGCTCTAGGTATTAAACTCAGGTCGTCAGGCCTAGCAGCAAGCACCCGCACCCGCCCAGCCATCTCACCAACTCCCAATAAGAGTTTCTCAAGCTTCTATCTCCCATTTCACCAATCCAAGCCACTTCTCCCTGGCCCTGTGGACGTGTTATCTTACATTGTTCTGTTATCTCCAAATAGGATCATACTCTAAAGCAGAGCGTGGTGGCTCACACCAGAGGCAGGTGGATCTCTGAGTTTGAGGCCAGCCTGGTCTACATAACGAGTTCCAGGACAGCCAGAGCTACACAGAGAAACCCTGTCTTAAAAAAAAAAAAAAAAAAAAAGCCAGGCATGGTAGCACACACCTTTAATCCCAGCACTTGGGAGGCAGAGGCAGGCTGATTGATGTGAGTTCAAGGCCAGCTTGGTCTACAAAGTGAGTCCAGGAAAGCCAAGGCTACACAGAGAAACCCTGTCTCAAAAAACAAAAAGAAAGAAAGAAAAAGAAAAAGAAATGAAATGAAAAAAAAGAAAAAGAAAAGAAAGAAAGGGAAAAAGGAAAAGAAAGAGAATCATACACTCTGTAGCCCAAGGCAGCAATCCTTCTGCCTCAGCCTGTCTTCTTGGTCTTACTCTGAGATCACTTACTGATACACAGCCATTCCAGCCATTGAGGGTATAAGCCCGTGCCTCCCTCAAACGCTGTGGCACACAGCCTTTGTCCCTCGCCTTCTGATATTGCTACACGGCACTGTGCCATGGTGTGGTGCAGAGTCCACACGGTCAGCACAACCGTAACTCACTCTGCAATGCCTCCATAGCAGCCTCTGCTGTGGACATAGATATTATAATTCACCCAGCAGCCTCTTTCTTTTTCTTTTTTTCTTTTTTTACATCAGTGCACCCTTGTAACAATTTTCTGGCAGGAGTTTAAGGACACTTGTGATTCCCTCATGATGGCGTGCCCCAGCAGTGTCAGAGACTGCGCCTAAGTCACACGTAGCCGAATGGCCTCCGAGAACTGCTGCCGCCAAAGGTCCCCTTCAAAGTTGGTGGCTTCGGTTCATTTTAATGCGGGTGGGGCTCATGTTAATATTCTCCTTTTAATACACAATGCCATGTGTGCACATTCACGTGGGATAACTGCATTTTTAAAAAAGATTTATTTATTTAGGTATATGGTGTTTTGCCTACGTGTACACTTGCACTCCAGAAGAGGGCACCAGATATCTTTATAGCTGGCTGTGAGCCACCATGTGGGTGCTGGGAATTGAACTCAGGACCTTTGGAAGAGCAGACAGTGCTCTTAACCTCTGAGCCATCTCTCCAGCCTGATAACTGCATATTGATGTCATTATTTCTATAAGACACATTCACAAATTTCATGTTTTGGGCATAAAAATGTAGTTACAAGGACTGGAGTCATGGCTCAGTGGCTAAGAGCACTTGCCGTGTTTGAAGAGAACCCAAGTTCGGTTGTTAACGACTACACTGAGTGGCTCACAACCAACCGCCTGTAACCCCAGCTCCAGGGGATCTGCCTCCTAAGGTACCAACACACATGTGCACATATCCACATGTGACTACATATACGTAACTCTAAAAATAAAAACAATCTGCTTTTTAAAAAGTGTTTATTTAGCCCTAGTTGCCACCTTGAGACTGCTTTCCCAGAAGCATTAGCACCCACATCTGCATGAGCAGTATGTAAGAGTCCTGTTTGCCCACTTGCTGCTCAACGATGGGTTTGTTAGCTGTCTTGTGTCTTTATTTTCTTCCCTATCTGATAAGTGAGAATAGTGTTAATTGTTGTTTTGTTTTCTGTTTCCCTGGTCGCATGTCTTTCACGTGCTTATTGGCCGCTTGTATTCACTCATCTGTAAAACATTTTTCCATGTCTCTGTCCATTTCTTAAAAGCTTTTGCTTTGCAGTTTATATATTAGGGGCATGCCGCCTTGTCGGCCAAGCACATTGTTGTTAGTCTTTTGTTTTAGTGAGGCTTCATCATTTTTGTCCCTTCCCTGTCAGTGTGACTGGTGGATGTCAGTTTTGACTATTCTTTTTTCCAATTGAATGGGCAAAGATGTCCAACGGGGAAAGGAAGGTGGTCACCGAGGAACAGCGAACTGGCTCAAGTGACAAGAGCACTCACTGGGTTCCGTGCTGGGAGACCAGGCTGTAAAAACCAACTTGGGAAGCCAGGCATGGTGGCGCACACCTGTAATCCCAGTGCTCCGGCAGCAGAGGCGGGCGGAGCTCTGTGAGTTCGAGGCCAGCCTGGTCTACAAAGTGAGTCCAGGATAGGCAAGGCTACACAGAGAGACTCAGTCTTGGGGTGGGGGAGGGTGAAAACTCAGGCAGCAGTTTGGACCTGTGACACCTCCCCCTCCTTCGGATAAATTTTTAACCCAAGGTCTACTTCCTTAACACATTTGAACCGTGCCATACATTTTCATAGAATTTTAGTTTAAAGTATGTATGCATGTCTGTATATGGGTACAGGTGCCCACAAAGGCCAGAAGAGGCCATCAGATCCCCCAGAGCTGGAGTTCTAGGCACAGGCAGTTGTCCACTGTCTGACTTGGGTGCTAGAAACCCAACTCCGGGCCTCTGCAAAAGATGAGTGGTACCTGCTCGGAAGTGCTGGGCCATCTCTCTAGTTCCCCTGTACGATTTTGGTTGGTTGGTTTTTGAGACAGAATTTCTCTCTGTAAAAGCCCTGGCTGTCCTGGAACTCACTTTGTGGACTAAGCTGTCCTCAAACTCATAGATCCGCCTGCCTCTGCCTCCCGAGTACTGGAATTAAAGGTATACGACACCACTGCCCAGCTTTTTATTTTTATTTTTATGGTACATTTCATTGACATAAACTTTTGGAGGCTAGAGAGATGGCTCAGTGGATAAGAGCACCTGAGTTCAATTCCCAGCAACCACATAGTGGCTCGCACCCATCTATAATGTGATCTGATGCCCTCTTCTGGCCTGCAGGTGTACATGCAGATAGAGCACTGTATACATAATAATAAATAAATAAACCTTAAAAAAATAACTTTTGTATTACTATGAGAGACATTGTAGGGGGTGCCTGACCTCAGAGCGATTAAAAACTGGGTGTGGCCTAAGAACACATTAAGATGGAGACAGTAGCACATGATGACAATTGCCCCTAAATAGAATCCAGTGTTCTGGACGCCCAGGGCTGAGTATGTAGAATCCAAGGAACAGTCACAGATGATGTGAGGGTCTTTGGAGGGTAGGGGGCGATTTGGATAGAATAGCAGGAGGACTGGGGACAAGCCCAGAGAGACATGGAGCAAACAGATAAAGTGACAGAGCAGAGACGTTGTGCGAGAATAAGGAGTAAATCCAAGCTGAGCAGCATCTGGCACCTAGCACAAAACTTCCTGGTCACATACAGATGTGCCAGCCACTTCCCGGTGCATCCTGCCAACTGTGGCCCTCTGTAACACACTCTAAAGCCAGCGTTATGTATCTTTCTCACTGAACTGTGAGCCTCTGGGTCCGGAAGATGGTTGGAGGAATGATGCTTCCGCATCCCGCTCCATCCCTGGCCATGTCCCTGTGAGTGCTAGGTATCACAAGGCAAAGGGGAGTTGGGTTTGCAGATGCAGTCGAGGCTCCCCATCCACTGACCTTAAAACCGGCAGATTGGATTACCTGGGCCCAGTGTCACCAACACTCGGATCCTGAAAAGGTGAGCCAGAGAGTCAGAAGGTCATGTGACTGTGGAAGAAGAGGCCCAAGTAGTGGATATGAGATACTCTGGCTTGTCCTTGCTGGATTTGGAGGTAGAAGGAGACCACAAGCCAAGGAATGCTAGAAATTGGAAAAGACAAGGAAACCAGTTGCCCCTTAAAACACCCAGAAGACGCACGAGCTTATCGACACCTTGATTTTAGCCCAGTGAGAACCCTTCCGTGCTTCTACAAACCCACTGGGATATTACACATATGCTGTTCAAGCCACTATATTGGAAATAATTTGTTTTTGTGGTACTCGGAGGTAGGAATCTGGGTCCCCCTTGCATGCATGCTCTACCACTGAGCTACCCTGCCAGCCTTGAAGGCAATTTGTTTACAAGAGCCGTTGGGGAGTAACACTGGAGGGACTTCAGCATCTACAGGTCTCAGATGTATTCACAGGCACACGAAACCTGATTCTGGGTACTGCGGTGCTCAAGTTGCCACAGCCCTGCCAACAAACAAAAAAGTCTAGTGTCAGCTCCCCCCCACTTGCAGCCCGGTGCGCCCCAAGCTGGTTTGTTCTACAGCCTTCGCTCTCAAGCTGGTTTGTTCTACAGCCTTCGCTCTCACTATATAAATAAAGACTGAGGGCAAGCCTTCCTTCAGTGCTCCGAGCTCAAAGCAATTTGCTTATGCAAGTGGGATCCTTGGGTCAAGGATGCTGTGAGGTTTTTTTTTTTTTTTTTTTTTTTTTTTTTATGGTTCTTCGCCCACTTAGCCAGTTTACGTCTCAGAGTCTGAGGCCATTTAATACGCTCACTCCTGATGCAAGCAAGCAAGTCTCTCCCTCTGGCCCATGCGGGGAGGGACAAGGGGGAGGTGCTCATGCACAGCCGCTCCATGAACCCTGAACTCCTTTAAGAGCTGCAGGATGGGCCAGGCCGTGGTGGCACACGCCTTTAATCCCAGCACTCGGGAGGCAGAGGCAGGCGAATCTCTGTGGGTTCGAGGCCAGCCTGGTCTACAAAGCAAGTGCAGGACAGCCAGGGCTACAGGGAGAAACCTGTCTCAAAAAAAAAAAAAAAAAGTTGCAAGAGATGGCCTGCTTGCTGCTTGTGTTGAGGAAGCTGGTAATTTTCCAGTGTTCCTAAATAATTAGACTGGGAATTGCAGTGACTGACCCAGAGGGAGAAACTGGTTTATTTAAAGAACTGACTTTTTTCCCCCCTTCTCCTTTGCAGTGGTAGTTTTCTTTTTGTTTGTTTCTTTCTTTTTTAGTTGGAGTTTGGGTTTCTTGTTTGTTTGGGGCTTTTGTTTTTAACGAGTCCCTTGTTGACTGGGCTAATAAGAGCATTCCAGAAGTGAGAATAAGATGGTGGATTTTTTCCCCCCACCTGCTTCTAATCTACTGAGAGGAAACTAAGCTAAGGCTTCGCCCTCCCTGAGGACTTGTCTTCCCAGTTTCAGGGTAAGCAAAGCATTGGTGTGACAACTTGGCTTCCCCTCTTGGTCTCTCAGGAGCCTCCCTGCATCGGTGTTGGGGGGGGGGGGACATTGTTCAAGAACGGACAGGTGGGTGTGTGGGAGTGGGGTAACAGGGTCTAGAGTGTCATGAATGGCCTTCCCCTGGCCCTTGTACCCGCCTCAGCCTGATGGTGATCTTATAACACTGGCCTGATGAAACTGGGCACTGTGGACGAAAGGGTGTCCCTCAACAGTCCGGGGACTTGGGCATGTCTGTTAGTTAGTCACCAGGCTCTGCTGTCGAGTCTCTGGTCAGAATGGGAGGTTCTGAAATTCAGAGAGCTTTACCAATCCCTGGCCCTAACCTCAGGCTTCCCCTGTGGACTTGGGGCCTTCGGTTCTGGGGCCCTCTGGGAAATGCCCAAACAACCCAGTTCCCCCCAGGGAGTGAGCACTGGGCGGGCGAAGGAAGGCAGAGCAAGTGATATTATAAACTACCCCTGAAGTGGCTGCCAAAATACAACGGAGCATGAGCCAGCCAGAGCCCAGGGGCCCTCGGTGAGCCTCAAAAGGGCTTCCTTCCTCTGCTTCCCACCCACAGCCCAAAAGAGCCCCTCACAGGCCTCCTGCCTCCCTGTGAGGCCCCAGGGGACTTCACAGCCCATGAATTTCCTTTGGCACTTTAAGACTCCCCCCCCCCCCCCCCCCCCCCCCCCCCTCCCCCCCCACCCTCCCCACCCCACCACCACCCCACCACCCCACCACCCCCACCCACCCCCACCCCGAGGATTCATGAGACCCGCAGCAGGAAAGGAAGAACATATTTTTAAATCAGAGGGGAAGCAGTGTCTTTGTGTCAGATAAGTGGCCTGGATCCAGGGCTGAGAGACTGTGGCGCATTTCTCCTTGCAGACAGCAGGTGCTCTTCGAGATGTGGTTGTGGCAACAAAATAAATGATGGATAATTGCTTTTGTGACAACTTGCCAATTAAATTAGACTCAGCAGAATAACATAATGACAATTTGTTATGCTCCGGTGGGCACTAACATACCAATCATAATTAAATGCTATGACTGAAATAGAATACGGCTCAACGCAGGAATATATAGCCCCAATTCCCTCTCTGTGATACATTAGAGG
Source organism: Acomys percivali (assembly GCA_907169655.1). Taxonomy (NCBI): domain Eukaryota; kingdom Metazoa; phylum Chordata; class Mammalia; order Rodentia; family Muridae; genus Acomys; species Acomys percivali. The sequence goes on from OU015746.1 coordinate 32,029,958, forward strand.
TTGAGGCTTGATTTTAATTTCGGGAAGATAATGGCATTAGTGCATATCTGAGTGGGTTTGTGGAGAGGCCTGTGGTGAGAGGAGATGGGCCTGAGTGAAAGCTGGCCCAAGGGGAACACCCTGAGGGGCTGATCTGCAAGGTGGTGAGGAGGTGCTGAGGAGCCTGTGGTGAAAACAGTGCATCCTGGCTGTGTCTGGTCCTGCTCACAGAGCTTGTGGGCCAAAGGAGGAAGCCCTTGCCAACAGCCTCTGAAGTAACGGGGCCTACACTGTAGAGTCCCAAAGCCCTCATTCTGCAATGAGCTATAGATGTTCTCACGCCCTACTTAAAAAAGAACTGCAGGGGCTGCAGCGATGGCTCAGTGGTTAAGAGCACTTGCTGCTCTTCCTGAGGACCCGGGTTCAATTCCCAGCACCCCACAAGGCAGCTCACAACTGTCTGTAACTCCTGCTCCAGGAGATCCAACACCCTCATGCAGACATATACGCAAGCAAAACACAATGCACATAAAGTAAAAATTTTTTAGGAGAGGAATTTTTAAAAATTAAAAAAATAAAAATAAAAAAGGAATTTAAAAGAGGAGCTTAAAGTCAGCCCGAAATGGGATCTCTCTGTCATTCCACCTCTGCCGAGGCTCAGCAAGCGTGGAAGAAAAAGGAATGGAAAAGGGGTAAGAGCCGAAGGATGGAAGAGGTGCTGACAGATGCCATCCAGACACGGCGAGGCTGCCGTCCTGTAGGCAAGAACTCACAGCCACACAAGATCAAGCCAGTCGGTTCCAGCATGGATCTAGGAGGGCTTCACAGGCTGTCCCAACACTGAGAACACATTACTGGGGAAGGAAGAGTCGTTTTTCTCTGGAACACCCCACACTTATGCAAACACAGGCAGCACTGACTGACATCTATACCAGCACAGATCCTGCAACCAAGGCTCAAGGGACGTCTCAGAAGAGGGCTCGAAAAGAACATTAAGATCCGGAGAACCAGGAAGTCTTCTGCTGTGAGATCGTGCCTTCCAGCTATTCCAGAAAACTCACATCTGTGAAATCTCAACAATATGGCTGCCTAAGCAATTCCAACTGCAGTTGGCGTCCTTAGTTAGGTAGGGGAACTCTCTCCGGGCCACGCCCCCAGATGAAGAGCGACAAGCGATTAACAACAGCTGAGCTAGTGAGAACTAGTCTTCCTCACAGGGGAGAGCCTCCCGACTGATTACCTAATGCCACATGCCTATGGACAAGACTCATGTCATCGTCTTGGTGGGTTATAGTTCTGCGTTTACTCATTTGCATGTGCAGCAGTGGTTAAAGAAGGGGAGGCCGTGACCTTGGGGAGGGTGGTCACACATGGGAAGAGTAGGAGGGAGAAGAAGAAGGGAGAAGTGATGTCAATATATTTAGGATTTAAAAAAAAAGAGATTTATTTATTACATATACAGTATTCTGCCTGCATGTACTACTGCACACCAGAAGAAGGAACCAGATCTCATGATAGATGGTTGTGAACCACCATGTGGCTGCTGGGAATTGAACTCAGGACCTCTGGAAGAGCAGACGGTGCTCTTAACCACTGAGCCAACTCTCCAGCCCCATATTTAGGATTTTTAAGATGGGAGGAGGAGGAGGAGGAGGAGGAGGAGGAGGAGGAGGAGGAGGAGGAGGAGGAGGAGGAGGAGGAGGAGATTGGAGAGATGGCTTAGGGGTTAGGCGAACTTGATGCTCTTGCAGAGAACCCAGGTTCTGTTCCCAGCACCTACAGTTCACTCCACCTGACACTCCAGTTCCGGGGGCCTAATGCCTTCTCCCAGCCTCCCCTAATGCCAGGCACACGTGTGGTACGCATATACACACGCAGGCAAAACACTCCTACACATAAAGAAAAATAAATCTTTTAAGTTTTTCTGTTGTTGTTTTGTTTTGTTTTTTGAGGTTTTTTGTTTTTTGTTTTTGTTTTGGAGGGGTCAGTTTGAGATAGGGTTTCACTGTGTAGCCCTGGCTGTCCTTGCACTCACTCCTGTAGACCAGGCTGGAAGAGCTGGCCCCTGCTACAGGTGGTGAGGGACAAGGTGGGGGGCATCAGTCCCCTGCCCACATCATCTCACAGCAGATGAGTGGTGAGGCTAGCTCTCCACATTCATGCCACCAGGGCCAGCTCTTGTCCTTCCCAGGGGAGGTGCAGGGCGCCCCGCCCCCCATGCGAAATGCTGCAGCCATTGAGGGTGCGGGGCCAACTATCTAGAAGGCAACAGGGCGGGACCAGCTCTGCACATCCCTTACACATCATCCCAGTCCCAAGAGGCAGCCCAGACCAGGGACGTCCACACTGGTCTTTAGGGGTAACATGAGCCACAGGCACCGACACAGACCCCTGCTGCTGCATGGCCATAGATCCAGACGTGGCCCTCAGTGGCAGCCTGGGCCGGGACCTCGCCATGGCCTCAGGTGACAAAGCAAGCTAACCACGCCAGGCTGTTTCTATCCACCCTGGGGCCTCAGTTCGGCCTCTCTTTGGCTTCTCTTTCTCTCCCATGTCCTCAGCGCATATTTCTACATCACAGTAACTCCCAGTGCAGGCAGGTTATGGCTGGCGGAGCTCTCAGTGGCTTTCCCTCTCCCCCAGCCCCCCCCCCACCCCCCCCCTAACCCCCCCCCCCCCCCCCCCCCACCACCCTCTCACAGTATAGCGCTCACCTTTTAAATTTTTTCAATTTTATGTGTTTTGGGAGTTTGCCTGCATGTATGTCTGTGCACCACTTGTCTGATGAGGGCATCAGAACCCCTAAAAATGGAGTTACAATTATGAACCATCATGTGGGTACAGGGAATCGAAAGCTCCTAGTCTGGAGGAGCAGCCAGTGCTCTTCACTACTGAGCCTTCTCTCTAACTCTGAGTGTTCACTACAAAAGTACTAGAAGCCTCTCTGAGCCTGACATAAAACCCAGAATGACTGTTCTAGAGAACAGGTTGTACAAATAACAAGTGAACAACAGCTATAAACTCTGTAGGGTGGAAAATACCAACAAAGCACAGTTAGTACTTTTTTTATAGTTGTGATTTTATTTTTTGTTTTGTTTTGTTTTGTTTTGAGACAGGGTTTCTCTGTCTTGCCTGTGTTGCCTTGGCTGTCCTGGACTGGCCTTGTAGACCAGGCTGGCCTCGAACTCACAGCGATCTGCCTGCCTCTGTCTCCCGAGTGCTGGGATTAAAGGCGTGCACCACCACCGCCCAGCAATTATGATGTTATTTTTATACCCTTATTCCATTTGGGGTTTTTGGTTTGGTTGGTTGGTTTTTTGAGACAAGGTTTCTCTGTGTAGCCCTGGCCATCCTGGACTCACTTTGTAGACCAGACTGGGCCTCGAACTCACAGAGATCTGCCTGCCTCTGCCTCCCCAAGTGCTGGGATTAACGGTTTGTGGCACTGAGTTCGAGATTCTCATCTGAGATTCCCAGCGCAATTTACCTAATAATCCATCCTTACCTCACTAATGCGGGATGCTCTTCTGTCATAAACTTAACATCTATACACCCAGGGATGTTCTTCTAGATGCCTGTCTGTACTCCCCGGCCCAACTGTCTACTATAGCTGACATGATGCTTCATGACTTAACATATGCCACTTGCTTTGTTTTTGAGACAGTGTCAGTACTGTCTCAGCTAGTACTGACCAGTCCAGTACTAGCTACATAATCCAAGGTGGTCTTAGATTTGCAGTGACTCAGTGCTGGCATCACAGGAGACCACCACACATACAATAGATAGCAGATAATATCACATCTTTGTATTTCAAATTTTTTTTACTGGAAGCTCTCATACATTTACCTTCTAACTGAATTTTATTATGATCAAAAGTTAGATCAAAAGTAAAAATTAGAAAGTTTTAAAATTTGAAATCAAAAAGCTTGGGACTGAGTGTGATGGCACCACCTGCCGTGCCAGCATTTAGGACTCTAGGACAAGGATATTGTGAGTTTGAAGCTAGCCTAGGCTACATAGCAAGACTCTGCGATGGATAGATAGATAGATAGATAGATAGATAGATAGATAGATAGATAGATAG
>OU015746.1:32050043-32064846 GCA_907169655.1 Acomys percivali
TGTGTGTGTGTGTGTGTGTGTGTGTGTGTGTGTGTGTGTGTGTGTGTAAGACCTGGCTAAGCCAGGCATACCGGCACACGCCTGTAACCCCAGCACCCTGGAGGCAGAGGCAGGGGGACAGCTGTGGGTTTGAGGCCAGCCTGGTCTACAAAGTGAGTTCAGGACAGCCAAGACTACACAAAGAAACCCTGTCTGGGGGTGGGAGACCACGTTGGCTCAAACTTGTAATCCTCCTGCCTCAGCCTCCTAAATGATGGGATTACAGATATGCGCTAGGTGCAGACATGTGTGTGCATATGTGTGTGGAGGTGAGGGCAGCCTCAGGTGTCTTTCTCAGGCACTACCCACTTCATTGGCCAGCAAGCTCCAGGGCTACGCCCATGTCTCCCTCCCGCCGCAGCACTGAGATTACAAATGTGTATTACCATAACCAGTTTTGCCTTTTTTTTTTTTTAAATCATGGGTCATGGAGTGTGAACTCAGGACCTTATACTTGCAAGGCAAGCTCTTTACCAACTTGGCTGTCTCCTCAGCCCCTGACTTAGTGTTAGGATCTTCCTTCCCATCCTTAACTGAGAACACTTCCCTGGCCAGATCTCACACTCTGTGTCTGTGCCCTGCCACTGCCACCATTAACCCATCCACCCTCCTGCATCTGCATCTTATTCCTTTACTAGTGACTTTATCCATTTCATAAATACCTACGTCCTATGGTCCTGACACTTGGGCATTGAGATATAACCTCCGCCTATTAAAGCCCTATTCCCTGAGAGTGCCAATTCCTTCCCCTCTGGCTCGCTCTCCATAATACTGCCAGTCTCCTGGCCACTCACATTTGTAGTTGGTAATAGCGAGCTCCTCTCCCCTTCCTCCTCCCCTCCCTCCTCCCCTCCCTCCCAAGGCCTGGGCAAGCCTTCTGTTGACCTGATGCTGTTTTCACTACACGCTCCCCTGTTCATTTTCCTACCCTGCTGGACTCCTCCATATGGCTGCCAAAGATATCACAATCTGATTCCACCCTGTCTGTCCAAACCTTTTTCCCATCACTCCTCAAAATACCCATCCTATCCCCTCGACAAAACCAGTAAGCCTCTAACTCACCTCACGCCACCAACAGGAAGTCGAGGCAAACCTTGCCCTTATTTCATCGGCTGGCGGCAGTGATGGGCACAAGGTGATACTGGCACAAATGGGGCCACCCAGAAGGACCCAGCTCTTCAGGCTCGTCCTCTGCAGACTTCACTGGAGCTGAGACACCTGCCTTCAGCTTCAGCCAGCTAAGGCCTCGGGAGGGCCTGCTCCTGAAAAGAGCTGTTCAATGCTTCAGTGGCTACAAAGCAAAAACGTCTCTCCTTGTTTGTGTTTAATAGGAAAGGAATGCTTGTAGCTGAGTGAAGGCCACAGAAAGTTTGCTGGGGGCAAGGAGGGGGGAGGGAGGGGGAGGGAGGGAGAGGGAGGGAAGGCAGGCAGTCAGCTCAGCACACAAACCATAGCGAAGCACTCAGTGCAGTCCCTGTGGGGCTCAGCAAGAAGTTGACACTCAATCAGAACCAAATCGTTTCCAAGCTGAGCCACCATTTGAAATTTGAAACCACTGAGACTGAGGAGGGTGCCTAGCACAGAACCTTCCAGGTTCCTTCATGCAGTATTCCAAGACTAATCCAAAGAGAACCCCAACCCCACCTCCAGGAGTCTTTACCATGCTTCCTTTTGTGTAGGTGTGGATGTACATACACGTGTGGAGGCTGAGTCAGCCTTAGGTGTCATTCCTCAGGTGCCACCCACCTTGTGAGGGTTTTTTTGGGGGGGGGCGTTAAAGATAGGGTTTCTCTGTATAGACTCAGACAGAACTCAATTTGTAGACCAAGCTGGCCTTGAACTCAGAGCTCCACCTATGTCTGCTTCCCAGTGTACTAGGATTAAAGGTGTGCGCCACAACATCGGGCGCACCTTGTTTTTTGTTCTTGTTTCTTTGAGTCAGTTCTGTAATTTGGCCTGGCGATCACCAAGGAGGCTAGGCTGGCTGGCTAGCCAGACCCCAGAGGCCCACCAATCTGTTTCCTGACATTAGGATTGCATGAGTGGGCTGGCCTCTACTTTTCACTGGGATTCTGGGCATCATGGGAGCAAGAGAGCTGGCTCTGCCCCTCACCAGCTGTAGCACTGAGAACTGGCCCCACATCTCATCTGAGCAGCAAAGTAGAGCTGACCCTGATGGTGGTGGTTGCAAGTAACTCAGCCCTGAGGGCATGAGTTTGGGAGAGATAACCCTGGTGATAGAGGAAGCTGTAATGTGTCACAGTGTCCCACATTATACCCTTAGTCCACATTTCTTTGTTTACAAATGTTCATTGCAATGAGTTATTGGTGTTGGCTAGAGGCATCTGGCTTCTGCTACAAGATCAATGTTGGCTCCCCATCAAGACTCCTCTCAGGTATCCTGTTGTTGCCCTGCGTCATGGAGACCCTGCAGCTTTGGATCTGCAGGACTGGCTCCTTCACATGCTCCGGCAGTTCACTGATGGGGTAGACATTGGGGTGGGCCAACTCAAAGCGTGGATCTAGGCCTGGGTGGTAGCGGAGCTGGTCAGCCCACCAACTATCCCACACCCACACCACCAGGGTTAGCTCTCAGGCACTGCCCTGGCCAGCTCACCCAATGCAGGTAACCAGCAAGGGGTGGGGCCAGTTCTCAGGCTCTTATGCCCTTGGGGCCAGCCCACCCACACCATACCACCAGAGTTAGCTCTACCATGCAGCCCAGTCAAGGCAGAGCCTATTCTTTAGAGTGCTGCAGCTAGTGAGGGGCAGGACCAGCTCTTCCACTCTCACATCCTTGGGGCTGGCTCACTTGCAACCCCAGGGCCAGCTCTCCCCAAAGTCTAGGCAGATATTTGGGACCCAATTGGTATCTAATGTCTCTGAATGAATGAGATTTGCTTCTCCACCTGAAAGTGAGATCCCTCAACTGTGAGGAACCATAAAGCAGTAGCAATGCTGGAAGCTTCGGGCGGCACAGCAGAGAGACGCTTCAGCGGGAGGACTCAATCACCTTCACCTGTCGCTCACATGCCAGGAGGTGGAGAGGCTGTGGACTCTGTCCTTCAGTCCAAAACAAAGGAACATCTGAAGCTGCTTTTGACTGCTGGATGAAAACTACCACCCACAAATACAAGAGCTACATCATAAAAGGATATCTCATTTATTTAGAAAAGCGCAGCATAACGACACAGTACCAGGGAGGCAAGATGTTTGTAGAGAAGACTATCTGAATCAGTTGCCCCCACCACCCATCATCTTGGAAACCCAGTGACTAATAAGCACATCAGTCTTTAGCTAGAGGTGATCATTTTCTAAGCAGACTCTGAGCTGTAAGCCCATGCTAGTCATCTCCAAACACACCTAACCCAGGACATTCAAGTGATGGAGTTGGTCTTCGCCCACAGCAGACAGGTCCTGGGTCTTCCTGCAGCAGTAGCTGCTAGGCCTCTGCTGGGCTTCTCCAGCTGCAGCCGGTAGCTCTACAGCAGACGACGGAAACACTTGGCCGAGGGACCACACCGTGTGGGCAAGTGGAATTCTGAGGGATCCGGATGAGAAACACAGGAAGTTCAGATGTGGGTCAGCCCACAGACAGCGCGAGGCACCTTTAAAGGCTTCCTAGTGTTATTTGCAGTTTCAAAGTAAATTTACTTTGTAAAGCATTGGAGAACCCTTTATTTAACCAAGTCTTGAAATAAAAGTTCACAAAACTGTTGCTTTCAAACCACAGTACTGACATTTATAACAACCCAGAAACAGGAACTAAGAGAAGACAGAGGTGCCTGAGGGATAGAGACCATCAGAGTCCAAACAGCTTAGTCTAGCCACGGTGGGCCTTAGGGAGAGGAGAGGGACGTCTTTGGCTCCTGCTGCGCCTGCGCCTGCTGCTCCTGGGCCTCTTCCTCCTGAGGCTGGTTTCCTTCTGATGAAGCTTGGGGTCTCATATTGACCTGTTAGGGTTTGCAGGGAATGTAACTCCAGTCATCTTGCTCACAAGACCAGAAACAGGCATGTCTCTCACATGTTGTCAGTGTACATGGCTGGCTGCAGCCGTGTGGTCAGACACACTCTGCACTGGGAAGCATTTAGCACTGACATCTCAAGTCAAATTCTCTTATGATATACAGCAAATGCACATAATATCCAAAGAACCACACACAAGGGCACAACAGCAACTCCCTTGTTCCAAGCAGTGGCCACAGAAGCCCAGTTCATTCAATACAACAGTATTTGACCTGGATCTCTCTCTGTGTGTGTGTGTGTGTGTGTGTGTGTGTGTGTGTGTGTGTGTGTGTTGTGTAGGCACACATGCTATGCTGAGCTACACCCCCGGCCCAACAATAGCAGCTTTGACAATTAGGTACTCACAGTCCTTGCTTCTCTTACTCGTCTTAAAATGACACCTTCTGCCAACAAAGCCTTCCCCGTTTCCACAAACAACTTCTCTTCATCTGTTTCTCCGAGGTTCTGCAGCTCCATGTACTTCTCCACAAACCTGGAATTCCAAGCAGCCAGTCCTAAGCCTATGTTGGCGCTGTAGAGACATCTGCTACACAGTACCAAGCAGGTCCCAAAGAGAAGTGCCTAGAGGACACCCTTCCTGAAGGAGCACCCCTCCTGAAGGAGCACCCCTCCTGAAGGAGTATCCCCCTGAAGGAGCACCCCTCCTGAAGGAACATCCTTCTTGAAGGAGCATCCCTCCTGAAGGAGCACACCTCCTGAAGGATCACCCCTCCTAGAGGAGCACCCCTCCTGAAGGAGCACCCCTCCTAGAGGAGCACCCCTCCTAGAGGAGCACCCCTCCTGAAGGAGCATCCTTCCTAGAGGAGCACCCCTCCTGAAGGAGCATCCTTCTTGAAGGAGAGCTCCACACAACTCCTCCGAGTGACAGCTGAATCCTCAGGGGGAACTTGATTATTAAGGCCTGGGAAATACTTACCGCTGACAGGTAGACTTGAAGTTTGGGTTGAACAGATCAAAAGCTTTGTGACCAGATCCATAGGCTGAAAAGAATTTCCTAGAAGATACAGAAATTATATGAATCTCCAATCATAGGCAATGGAAACTGGGACAGACGCCAGACAGAAGAAGTGTCAGGCCCTGAGGCCTTACAGAGCCTAAGCCAAAGGACAATGCCTACATCGAGAGCGACAAAGGAACCTCAGTGAGAATCAACACTGCCCCCCCACCTCCCCAAATCCCCCCTTGGAGAGCAGCAACCAGATTCCTGTGTCATCACACTCAGAGATACCCCAACAGGTAACTCTAGATCCGTCATTCCGTGCAGTGAGTTTTTTTCAAGTCCCCAGATGCACTCTTTAACTCAAAGGATTACCCATTTCCTTTTCTTTTAAATTGAGGAAGAGTCTGGGTATCAAAAACATTAATCCTCATTGGGCCTTTGAGGTGGCTCAGTACATAAAGGCACTTGCTACCAAACCTACAACCTGGATTTGATCCTAGAACCCACAGGGTGAGAGGATTCCTATTAAGCTGTCCTCTGACTTCTACATGTATGCTGTAACATGTACTCATACATGAGTAGACATGCACATCCCCACTTTAATAAACTACAATAAAAAAAAAATTAACAACCCAGCCAGGCAGTGGTGGCGCACACCTTTAATCCCAGCACTTGGGAGGCAGAGGCAGGTGGATCTCTGTGAGTTCGAGGCCAGCCTGGATGGAGAGATGGCTTAGAGGTTAAGAGCACTGTCTGTTCTTCCAAAGGTCCTGAGTTCAATTCCCAGCAACCACATGGTGGCTCACAACCATCCTATAAAGAGATCTGGTGCCCTCTTCTCGTGTACAGGCACACATGCAGACAGAATACTTACTGTACAAATAATAAATAAATCTTAAAAAAACAAAAACAAGTTGGGGATTTAGATCAGTGGGAGAGTGCTTGCCTAGCAAGCACAAGGCCCTGAGTTCGGTCCTCAGCTCTGGAAGAAAAAAAAAGAATGAAAGAAAAAAACCAAAAACAAAAAATTAACAACCCTTAATGTACAAGTGACATTTAGTACAGCCATACAACCAGTGACAGTACAATCACTGACACACTATGCAGCTGTTGTGACAACTACAATGACAGTGCAGTACAATCAATCACACAACTATCACCTCATCAGTTCCAAAACAGTTTGAAATTACTTCTGTTTACTTTAGTGTGTAGGTATGTGCATGTCACAACACATGAGTGGAGGGCAGAGGACAACTCTAGGGAGTTGTGGATTGTGGGGCTTGAACTCAGGTCATCAGGCTTGGCACTGAGCCACCTTGCTGGCCCTCCAGAACATTCTGACCATCCCCCACAGAGCCCAGTACTGTTAAGCACTCACATCCCTCAGTCTGCAGCTTGTGGTTTTTAGAGATTATCTCAAATCAGTGCAGAGACTGTTTCTAGTCCTTTGCCATCCAGACTGTTGCAGAAACACCTGTGCTTCCTGGTGTACTATGCAAGTAAGTCCATGGAATAAATCCACAAAAATGATATTACAAGGTCAAGGTATGTGCTTATTTATCTGGAAAAAAAAAACTAAAACAAAAAAAAAAACCTCAAAAAAAAAAAAAAAAAAAAACTTCCAAACTGCCCAAGTGCTATGACAGTGGCTATGACAAAATGACACTCAAGTAAATTTTACAATATACAAGTTCCTATATGCTTATATTTCATGACCCTTGCCAAACTGGTAAACTGGAAATTACAATTAATTATAGTTTCATCACCACTTATCAACCTGCCCCCCAAAAAAGGAAAAATAAAGCCATTAGATGTCTTTTTTGTCTGAAAGCAAACTGGGTCCCATCTCTGTAACTCTTCACATTCTCTGCCCATTTTCCTTGTAGTCGGGGCTTTGACTGAAACTTCCTATGTGGAACCCCAGGGCGCAAAGGTAGATGTGGGGGCCTGGGGAGCGCATCAGGCCACACGGACAGCCCTGGTGCCCTTAGGGAAAGACAGAAAGCGTGCCTCCTCTCTGCTCTCTTCCAGTGAGGACAGAGCAACAGGACAACAGCACTCTCAGAGGTGGGAAGATATCTCCATGTTCAAAGCCAGCTTGGTCTACACAGCGAGTGCCACCCAGGAGTCATAGTGAGTCTCAAAACAAAACCAGCAGTAAGGTCGCGGTGGCTCACTGGCCGAGCGCTTGCCAGGTGTGTATAAGAACCTGAGCTCACTGGGCAGTGGTGGCGCACGCCTTTAATCCCAGCACTCGGGAGGCAGAGGCAGGTGGATTGCTGTGAGTTCCAGTCCAGCCTGGTCTACAAAGTGAGTCCAGGACAGCCAAGGCTACACAGAGAAACCCTGCCTTGAAAAACCAACCCCCCCCCAAAAAAGAAGAACCTGAGCTCAGCTCCCAGCAGAGCAGAGCATGAAGTGGAGATGTATGAATGAGCAAGTACAGGCATCAAAGCCAGAATGTTTGGAAATGTTTGGAAAGTCTCAGAGAGCAAGAACACATTTGTTCTGCCACCGAGTGCTATGGAGAACAGAGCTCCTGGCTGTAATCCCAGCACAATGGAGGCCAAAGTAAGAAGCCGCACAAAACGGAGACCGCCTTGGCCTCCACTGCAGCAACCCTGTCTCAAAAAACAGAACATCAAAGACCAGTTCAATCTTGACCTCTCCAGCCTCCCTTTTCAGTATCTTCTCAGCTAGCCTAGTGGTTTTATCCAGTCATTAAGCCATTTACATTACCTCAACGGAGGGTTATGACCACCTTACAGGCATGAACTGGCCTAGACACTGATCTTATGGCAGTGAGTAGGACAGCACATGGTCCACGGTAGGTTTGGTGTTTCTTTGCTTGTTTTGAGTGGGGTATCAGAAAGATAAAACTAGAGACTGAAGAACCTAAGGCCTCATGCATGCTACATAAGCGCTCTACCACTGAGATATAGCCTTTGTTTATATAAAACAGAGTTTCACTAAGCAGCCCAGGCTGACCTCAAACTCTCACTGCACCTGCCTCACCTGCCAGGTGCTGGGACGACATGTGTGAGCCATCATGCCCACCTAGAGTGTGACATCTGAATTTGTCTTTACTATATAAAAGAAAAAGACGTTTTAAAGACATCAGAAGCCCATTTCCCAGCATTATTTAGGTTAGAAGGAGTGGAAAGCAAATTAAAGGTTTTTACTGTTTCAACAACACCTGATTAGCACTTTGAAAGTAACTGAAAAAAGGCAAGGCCGGGGACCAGCAAGATGGCTCGGTGAGTAAAAAGTGCTTGTCCCCAAGCCTGATAACATGAGCTCAAACCTTAGAACTCCCATGGTTAAAAGAAAAAAAAAAAAAAAAAAAAAAAAACTCCCACAAATTGTTCTCTGATCCCACATACATGTCCACAAACAAGTGCACAAGTGCACACATATAGACGCACAAAATAAATACATGTAGTGAATTATAAAACATAGCAGCAGCAGCAGCAGCAACAAAACCCAGATGCAGTATCACACACTTGGAATCTCAGAAGGCAGGAGGTAAAGGCTAGAAGTTCAAGAACATCCGGGTTAAAAATAAATATGTAGGTGGCTGGAGAAATGTCTCAGGAGTTAAGAGCTCTGGCTGTCCTTCCAGAGGACCTGGGTACAGTTCCCAGCAACCACATGGCAGCTCACAACTGTCTGTAACTCCAGCTGCAGGGGATCTGGCACCTTCACACAAACATACATACAGGCAAAACACCAATAGACAGACAGACAGACAGACAGACAGACAGACAGACAGATAGATAGATATAACTGAATTTACTGAAAAAGATCTTCCCACTCTAAGAATAAAGGCAATTAGGCCAGCAAAAAGAAAAACTGGTTATATGCCTCAGTGCCTGACACATATAGAATGATATTTGACAGAAGGCACAGCAGAGAACTTATAAAATGAAATCAACACCTTCTATAGGCTAAGAAAAACATTATGGGGCTGGAAAGACGGCTCAGCCGTTAAGAGCACTTACTGCTCTTGCAGAGGACCTGAACACCTCCAGTTCCCAGCACCCAGGGCAGCAGCGTCACAACTGCCTCTAACTCCAGCTTCAGAGTGTCTGACAGCCTCTTCTGGCCTCCTCCAGTAGTGAACACACATGGTACACAGATAAATGTGCAGGCAAAACTCTCACACATAAAAATTTAAAAACTGCAAGGCCTCTGGCCTCTAGAGGGCGCCTGCACTCATATGCACGCACCAACAAAAACACAAGTTATTAAAAATAAATCTTAAAAATAACAAAATCTTTTAAGCAGCATCTTCCTTCACCTTTGCAACTCTGATATACTAGTATTTTGTCTTTTTGTTTGTTTGTTTGTTTTGTTTTGTTTTTCGAGACAGGGTTTCTCTGTGTAGCCTTGGCTGTCCTGGACTCACTTTGTAGACCAGGCTGGCCTGGAACTCACAGCAATTTGCCTGCCTCTGCCTCTGCCTCCCGAGTGCTGGGATTAAAGGCATGCGCCACCACGACCTGGCTGTATTTTGCCTTATGATGATTACAGGGACGACATTTTTCAAAGTGACACAGCTAAGTTCCAGAAGCTGCCTTCAAACCACCACCTCAAAAGAGGGTGGTGGGCGACCTGTTCTTTCATCCCTATGCTTTCCTTTTGCTTCTGAGTTTTCTAAAATAAATTACGCCGGGCCATGGGCTGGAGAGATGGCTCAGAGGTTAAGAGCGCCGCCTGCTCTTCCAAAGGTCCTGAGTTCAATTCCCAGCAACCACATGGTGGCTCACAACCATCTATAATAAGATTTGGTGGCCTCTCCTGTCATGCAAGTGTCCATGCAGGCAGAACGCTGTATACATGATAAATACGCCAGGCCAGAGGCAGAAAGGTCAAGACCCTGACTCAAGAGGGAAAAAGGGAGAAAGAGATGCTAAAGAAATAAAGTATACAAGTGCTTTCCTTCAGATTTCTAGTCACAATTATTTTAAGTGCTCTGAATTGTTTTGTTTTGTTTTTCCTATTTTAAAGATTTATTTATTTATTATGTATACAGTGCTCTGCCTGCATGAATGACAGAAGAAGGCATTAGATCTCACTATAGATGGTTGTGAGCCACCATGTGGGTGCTGGGGATTGAACCCAGGACCTCTGGAAGAGCAGTCAGTGCTCTTAACCTCTGAGTCATCTCTCCAGCCCTTTGTTTTGTTTTTCAAGACAGGGTCCCTCTATGTAGCCTTGGCTCTTCCGGACTCGCTTTGCTGACCAGGCTGGCCTCGAACTCACAGCGATTCACTCTGCCTCCAGAGTGCTGGGATTACAGGTGTGCACCGCCGAGTCCAGCTAAGTGCTCTGAATTTCTAAGCATCTTTCCCAGAGTGGCTTCAAATCCACAGACCATAGTGGATTTTGAAAGTCGAATTCGATAGCCAGATGTGATTTCCTAGATCTGCCACCCTCGCGGTAGCCTCAGGCAGTTAACCACCTTAAATCAGATAGTTCTCTTTTATAAAACAGAGGCAATGATACCAGCCTTTGCAGCCTTTGCAGACAGGGATAGAGTAATAAAGTCTATGAGCTGATGGTCACCAAGGGTTTACTTATCATCGTACCCCACACAGCACAGACCACCAGTAAACAAACAACTTTAGCTGCAATGTTCTGTCAGTTTGGGGCTCCGGATTCCACTTGTTAGATCTTCCATTTCCTCTCACCACAGGGGAGGAATGAAATGCCATTATTTTACCGGCTATGCAAGACCAACTCCATAGAGCAAGGCCCCGACTAGGCTTGTTAACAGACTTCTACACAAACCTTCCTTTCTGAAGATCTGTTGCATCCTGCTCACTACAGAAGATAAAGACACTTACGCTCGAATCTGATCCTCATGGTAAAAGATGTCCTGGATAGAAGCTTTGGCTTTGCCATATCGCAAACGGTGCCTTTGGAAGACAGGTTCTCTCAGAGGTGGGAAGGCCTTATATATGTCAAACCACAGTGGTTTCTCCTTCAACACACCGGCACGCATCAGATCCCGCGTCCTGAGAGAGGGAACAGAGCCAAGGTCAGTCGGTTACAACTGCCTGCCAAAGTCCCTGAATCAACGTAATGCAGACTAGAGCAGCGTGGTACAGGTGAGCTGAGAAGGACCTCTTACCTCGACGAGGCATGGCCAATTCCTACAGCAACCTAGCAAGACCCCAGTGTTAAGTCCTGTTGGTCAGGCCTCCTCTAGCCTAGGCTAGCCTTAAATTCAGTATGTAAATGGCCTTGAGTTTAGTAGCACCCTGCACTTCTCCCAGTGCTGGGATTACAGCGTGTCCACTCGGGCTTCTTGTTGTGACAAAAGTCTGCTTATTGACTGGTCTGGACTTCTTTACGTTGCCAGGTTGGCGTGCGGAGATTAGGCGCGTGAGCCACACCATCTTCTTGCCCGGGTCCCACGCCCGCCCACCCATGGTTCCATAGTGGAAACGCAAAGACTGTCCAGTCAGGCCCTTCAGCCTCTTTTTCATTCTAGAAGTCTCCCCCGAAGTAGGGTGGCGGACACATCTAACAGACCAGAAATCCGAAGGGACGTAGACAAACACACCGATTCCGAGCCAGGAAGAAGCACTTAGGGCCTCACCCGGCTCGAACACACACTACAGTGTCCCCTAAGGTCACGCCAGGAGGGTCGTGACCCTCTGAGAACCCTGCCCACGCCCAATTCGGAGCACGCACCGGGAGAACACGCTCCCCACCGTTTCCAGCCGGCTCCCCGCCATAGCCACCTAGGACAGAAAGCCGCTACCTGCTACCGGAAGTGGAAGCGGCAGCAAGCAAGCGAAGGGCGAACAAGTCGCTGGCCGAGCCGAGGATTACAGTCCCGCCTGAAAGCAGTCCGGAGGGCGGAGCCAGACAGAAGCAAACGATAGGCTAAACCGTAGCGCCCCGTCCGTGTAGGATGCTCAGACAGGAGCAATCGGTACCCGAGCTGAAAAGGCGGGAGTGCGCCAAAGGCGCGCGGGACTAGTAAACGACCGGTCCACGGGAAAGATTAAGTGTGGCGCTTGCTTTTTCTTCTGACTTTAGGAAGCTTCCTATTTTCGGCAGGTCTGGCAGTGTGCAGGGAGTGCAGTGTGGGGCTTGCGGGGATGAGGCACACCTTACAGTCTGGAGCAGCCAGCCAGTGTGACATTTGAAGCCACCAAGTCCAGGCTCGACTGGGTCTATTCTTGGCCACTCATGATACGCAGAAGGAAACTGAAACCCAAAGAGGGCGAAGTAACTTTCCCAGGTGACAGAGCCTCCTGGCCTTCTTCCTCCGCCTTGTACCTTAAGGGGGACTCGCTGGAGCAAGCAGTCTGCTTTCACATTTCAGTGGAAAGCTGCCTGCAAGTAGCCAGCCTTCCGCTGGGGGCGTCACTCGCCCGCCTGCTAGAGCTGGAGTTTAAAAAGTGAAAGCCTTCGGAACTAACGTAGCCGGAGGAGGAGGACTAGGACGAAGCTAAAAATCCGAGAGAAAGTAGTCTCTCGGTGTTCAACTGTTCGAAGTATGGGTTTGGAGGAATGGATGCCTTAGGCATTTCATCAGGGTATTTGTGCAAAGATCATCATTGTTGATTGTAGTTGAAGATCTAAAACAGAAAATCCACCGGGCTGGAGAGCTCAACATTTAAGAACACTAACTGCTCTTCCAGAGGACTCAGGTTCGAGTTCCAATACCCATGGAGTGCCTCATAACCACATGTAACTCCCGTCCTGGGGCATTCGATGCCCTCCTCTGACCTCTGCAGGTACTAGACATGTACACGGTACACAGACATGTAAGCAAAATATCAATACACTTATGTATGCTCAATTTTCTTAACCAATATATTTTATTAACAACTTATTGACCGAGCATATGTCACTTATAACCCGACTAACCAAAACAATAGGAAATGAGGATTAATGAACACAACAACAAAACCGTAAGGATATCAGTTCCGAGGAACGATTCTCGTGGCACAATCAGCAGGATTTCTTCTGCTGGAACCTAGAGTAACCAGAACCCAGAAGCTCAGCAGGAGCTGGAGCCCCGAAGCCTTCCCTCAAGCGGTTCTCTCTAGGAGCGTCTCGAAGTGCAGAGATGAACAGCCAAAACTATCCCAAGTCTCCAAAAAGCCCTGCCTCCAGGTCTGGGCTCATTTATATATCTCCTCTCAGAGTATGTTCACGGGATCTTTTCAGCTGGCTACAATCAAGCTCTCGCACTAGGTGGTCGGTCTTCTAGTGGATTAACCTCACCTGTTCTCTCATGAGACCGTTCCAATCCCGTACTTGGGATCCTAAAAAACAGGTTTATCTCTCCTTCCCACTTAAAATTTATCAAATGGGGGCTGGAGAGATGGCTCAGAGGGTAAGAGCACTGACTGCTCTTCCAAAGGTCATGAGTTCAATTCCCAGCAACCACATGTTGGCTCACAACCATCTATAGCAAAAATCTGTATACATAATAAATAAATAAATCTTTTTTAAAAAAATCAAATGGAGAGGTGGTGGTGGCTCTCCGGGACTCGCCTTCTAGGCCAGGCTGGCCTTGAACTCACAGGGATCCGCCTGCCTCTGCCCCCAGAGTGCTGGGAATAAAGTCGTGAGCCACAAGTTGGGGCGTGGTAGTTGACGCTTTAATAACCGAGCACTGAGGGAGGCAGAGGCAGGCAGATCTCTGAGTTCCGGGCCAACCTGATGTACGGATTGAGTTCCAGGACTGCTGTCTCGAAAAAACAAAACAAAAATATTTCATCACATGAAAAGTGGCACAGGACATGGTGACCCATGCCTTTAATCCCAGCACTTAAGAGGCAGGCAGATATCTGAATTCAAGGCCACCCTGACCTATATAGTGAGTTCCAGGAAAGCCAAGGCTATGTAGAGGGAGACCCTGTCTCAAAACAAACTACAAAAAATGGCTGGAAATGTAGGGTTAATGCATTCTATGAAACCGACCCTAATGTCCCTGGCTTGTGGTTAAATGAAACATTTGAGTGGAAACCCAGCCTGTAAGAGGGAAAAAGGAAAACATCCATCTATGGGTACCAGTGTTTGTATAAGGATAAAGTCTGGACATGGGACGTGAATCTCAGTTCACAAAATTGCAATGGTGAGTTCAGAGTCTCTCCTCCCCCCCCCCAGTCTCAGAGTTTGCCTTATGTATTCTTATGTAAACATTTTGACCCAGTGAATGTTTTGAATCACACACTAGGTCTCCAAGGAGTGCGTTACCTTTCTTTGTCCTTAGGAAAGAGCATGCAAATCCTGTCAAAACCCCCTCACTCTAAGGGAGGCCCAGAAGGGAAGGTGGCAAATGTTTTCAGAGCAGTTGCCACTTGTGTTATCTCACAGACAACTTCGACTACCCACAGGGTAGCTATTATCATCCTCATTATAGGTGAGAAAGCAAAACGGCAGGAACTTAAGTACCTCCGTCTGATATGCAACTGAGGGAGCCAGGGTCTGGCCCAACCTGGGCACTTCCCTGTCTCCCATGGTGCTACTTTAACTAACCTACTGCTGGAGACTGAGGAGCTGAAAGGCTTTAACAAAACTGGCCTTGTAAGCAGGATATGCAGTGATCTGAAGCCTGGCCTGAGAGGTGGGCATCACTGCTGCCTCAGCTGGATCAGGGCCTAGGTTAAGTGCAAACCTTGATCTTTCAGAGGACCTTTTCGGTTTCCAGTGTCACAAAAGCCTTTAACTCCAATTCTAGGGAGATCTGATGTCTCTGGGGTTGGTGGGCACCAGGAAAACACACACACACACACACACACACACACACACACACACACACACACA
>OU015746.1:32068341-32082240 GCA_907169655.1 Acomys percivali
ACCACACCCAGCCCTTAGGATGCCCATACCTACAGCCCCCACCACACCCAGCCACATGGGACTGGTGCTCCAATCTAGTCTTCCCTGTCCCCTCAACTCTGTTTACTTGTCTGAGTCTATCTCACTGGGCTTCTTTCGGGGCAGGAACTGGGCCTGTCTCTGTCCACACCCAGCCTGGGCCAAGGCCCACCACTGATGCTTAGTGAGTTTTCCAGTAAACAGCATGCATGAATAAAGCCAACTTAGGACAAATGACAGAAATGACAGAAAGCCAGTTTGTTGGGCGTGGTGGCATATATATGTAATCTCAGCATGGGAGAGGTGGAGGCAGGAGGATCTCCAGTTCAGGCTGGTCTGGGCTACACAGTGAGATCTAATGAGGTTTGGGGAGCCTTGTTGTGAAGGAGTCAGTGTGTTAACACGAGTGTAGTGACCATGGTGGTGATTTCTGAGGACTTCACGCTTAGGAGCAGAGTGGCCCTGTTAAATTACATCTAACAACTCACCGTGTGGCTTCCTTCCACCAACCGGCTACTGCCCTGAAGGAGACTCCAGGACGGACAGAGAGTGCTCAGCACTGTGCCCGTAACTGCCCTGCAGGGCCATGTGACTTTGACTCCTCTCCACAAGCAAGGAAAGAAGAGTGGGCTGAGCCTGAGCGACCTCCTGTTGGAGTTCAGTGCTAGTTAGAATCATTCTGAGCAGCTTTGGGGCTCACTGAGGTGGAGACTCCTTCAGGGCAGGTATTTCAGCGTGTGTGAATCTTAGGGGGAAACTCCTAGGGAGTGCGAGACAGGCAGATCCTGTTTAGGTTGGTTTGGAGTTGGGGCTTAAACTGCATTTTTTTTCTTTTTTCTTTCTTTCTTTCTTTCTTTCTTTCTTTCTTTTTCTTTTTCTTTTCTTTTCTTTTCTTTTTTTTTTTTTTTTTTTTGAGACAGGATTTCTCTGTGTAGCCTTGGCTGTCCTGGACTCACTTTGTAGACCAGGCTGGCCTCGAACTCCCAAGTGCTGGGATTAAAGGCATGCGCCACCACGCCCAGCTTAAACTGCTTTTCTAACAAGCTTCTGGGTTGACGACAGCCAACAGGAGAACCGACTTTCTCAAGTGAACATTGAAAGTTTAAATGGAGCCCAGAGAGATGGCTCAGTGGCTAAGAGCACTGACTGCTCTTCCAGAGGACCCAGGTTCACCTCCCAGCACCCACATGACAGCTCACAACTGTCTGTAACTCCAAGATCTGACACCCTCACAGAGACATACATGCAGGCAAAACACCAATGCACATAAAATAATAAATAATTTTTTTTAAAAGAAAGTTTGAATGGTCTTTCTTGGTTCTGCATCCAGGCCACATTTGGAATGACCAAGTCACAGCAAGATAGGCTCCTGCAGAGTTTAAGCTGAGCTTTACAATTGTTCACGCTGAAGTCCCTGGAATGGTCCTTTTGATTTTATTATTATTATTTTATTTTAACTTTTAATCGGTGATCCTGAGGGCCGGGCAGAGCACTTGTTTAGTATATTCAAGGCCCCGAGTCTCATCCTCAGCACTGCCAAACATAATAGCAAGATAAATAAACAGAAATTTAAAAATAAAAACAGCACTGACTCTTTGTTTTCCAGAAATGACACCTGCTGGGTGAGGTGGCACAATCCTTTAGTCCCAGCACTTGGAAGGTATAGTCAGGCAGATCTCTGTGAGTTTGAGGCAAGCCTGGTCTACAGAGTGAGTTCCAGAACAGCCAAGACTATGTAGTGAGATCCTTTCTCAAATAAAATAAAATGAACAAACAAACAAATCTAAAAGTGATAGCTGTAGGCAGGCCATGGTCCTTGCCACCCCACCCCCCAACACAGTTGGGCTTTCTTTGTGGATCCTGAAGCTTATTATATAGCTTTAGTGATGTATTACATTTACAAACATCTTTGTTTTGCTGGTTTCACTATATATGGCTATATGAAGAAAGTAGTGTGAATGGCTTGAAGCTAAAGGTGTACTCTTGGTCTCCTGCAAAACCGATGTGCCATCTTTCTGTGGTCAGACTTCCACTTCTACAAAATGACCGCCTGGTGGCAGTAGGTTTACACAGACCCTTGGCATCCTCCAGAAATCTCCAGCTTGCTCCTCGCTGGCCCAGATCATTAATCCAACAAATTAATCTACACTGCGATAATGGGCATGAGGATTCTGTGCGCTTCTCTCAATAGCAGGCTTGCCGCTTGTTGGATGTGCTAAGACTTTTTTTTTAAAACTCAGCTAAAGAATGCTAATTGGGGAGTCCCTGCCGCACTGCTGGGCCACAGATACCCCTGGGAGATGTTTCTGAGCAGGTTGGCCCTTTCTGTTCTTCACAAATTGTATCCAGGTGAGGATCCTGGATCTTATCACCTGTCCTCCTCCTACCCCCAAGGAGGCAGCTTAGCATTTAGGTATCAAATCTGGGATTCTACTGCTTGCGTTCAAATCCAGGGACAGCATAGAAGAGGCTCAACTTCATCTCTGTACTCGCCCTGTGCCTCTGTATTTTTCATATCATCATTGCCAGGTTAGGAACAATAAAATACACCAAACACCCCACAAGAATGACTGGCACACAGTGAACCCCAGTAATTGCTAGCAGCAGCAGCAGCAGCAGCAGCAGCAGCAGCAGCCCACACCTTACCTGCCTCTTGCTCTTCAGAACAAATTCACTGACCACTATCTCCCATTCCCAAGCAGGTACTTTAAGAGAACCAGGGGACAGTCACTGAGACTCCAACATAACATTACCACACCAGTTCTGTGGTCCCCTGTGAATGTCTTGCAAGTTGGGCCCAATGCCCCGCGATGCCAACATGAATGAAGGACCGGGGGCACTGACAGGCTCTGGTTCCGGACAGCCTGACTGAATTTTACAGAAATCTTTAAGCATCACCTTGTGCCTTCCAGGATCCTAGAACATGCAGAGTGCAGATGAGCATGATGTCCTAGGGCTGCTGGCTGTGGTCAGGGACAGGCTGTATCCACTTCTGGGTAAGATTTTCACACCCCTTCAACCTGGTAATGACTCTCCCAGTGCCCCTCGCCCTGTGGTGTAGCTACAATCACCGTCAGTCTCACTCACACCAGTAGACAAAAACTGGCTCTAAAAACTTTGCTGCGTGTTAGGCTCACCTGAGATTCTGCACTCAGGCTCCCTGGCTAAATTGCAAACCAAGTACAGCAGGGTCTGTGGCAGGCATGCATTCTAAATGAAGTGCAAATCTCACAACCGTGAGTTTTGTTGTTGTTGTCTTTTGGTTTTTGAAGACAAGGTTTCTCTGTGTAATAGTTCTAGGTGTCCTGGACTCACTTGTACACCAGGCTGGCCTTCTTACACTACAACGGTCATACAAGTTACGTGACAAATCAAAACACGTCACATAATTCTGGAGCTTTGGGAATTGTCTTCTTTGTAGATTTCTCTTTATTGCCATTGTGTGTGTGTGTGTGTGTGTGTGTGTGTGGATGCCAAGACATGTATTTGGAGGTCAGAGAGAAACAGGAGCTGGTTCTTTCCTTCCACAGTGAGATCTGGGCATCAAACTCAGATTGTCAGTCTGTCAGTCCAGTGCCTTTACCTACCGAGCCATCTTGCTATCTTGCTGGCCATGAATGGTGGTTTTCAAACTTGAGTATGGATTAGAGTCATTTTCAGAGCTCCTTACAATGTCTTCCAGTTGTTTTTGTTTGTTTGGCTTTTAGAGACAGGTCCGTGTAGCTCTGGCTGTCCTGGAATTCACTCTGTAGACCAGGCTAGCCTAGAACTCATAAAGATCCACCTGCCTCTATCTCGGAGTGATGACATTAAAGGTGTGCACCACCACCTCCCTGCTGGTAGATAGATATCTTTGTTGTTGTTGTTGTTGTTGCTGTTGTTGTTTTTCAAGACAGGGTTTCTCTGTGTAGTTTTGGCTGTCCTGGACTCACTTTGTAGACCAGGCTGGCCTCGAACTCGCAGCCTGCCTCTGCCTCCCGAGTGCGGGGATTAAAAGTGTGCTCCACCATGCCTGGCAGTAGATAGGTATCTTATAAGCATTTCCAACAAGCTCTCAGGGAGTGTGGCTGCTGGTACGTGAGGGTTTGGGTCCCTTCTCTAGCCTAACTCAGCTCTAATTCAGTGATCTTGGTGGGTCACTTAAAGTTACATCATTTCCTTGTCTGTAAAGTGGTTCCTGGGCAAGGTCAACCGGGCTCATGAAACGCGTGACTGACAGCCTGGAGCCCTGGAACTGACTTGATTACAAATTTGAACCTCCTTGGGCACTTTAAAAACAAACCCCATAGCTGTTGGTTTAATTGGCCTGGAGGACTAAGCTCAGGAATTCTGAAAAAGCATCTGAGAAATAGTAGCCTAACACAACGGCTCCCAAATAAATTCTAGCGTGCAGAGGAATCACAGATTGCTTGGTTACGCCCCCACTTTCTGACTCAGATCTGGAATGGAGCAGCTCTTTTAAAAAAATTTTTTTTAATTTAAAAATTATGTGCATATGTGTGTATGTGTGTGTGTGTGAGAGAGAGAGAGAGAGAGAGAGAGAGAGAGAGAGAGAGAGAGAGAGAGAGAGCGCACGCACGGGCAATTGGCAGTTGGTCTGGTGTAGTCACTGAGAACTGAACTTGGTTCCTCTACAGGAGCAGTATGTGTTCTGAGCCACTCAGCCAGCATTCCAAGCCACAGAACTAGCCTTTCTACGAGCTCACAGGTAGCTCTACAGTCCCCCCTGAGTGCTACAGAGCTCTAGGACACTGGTGAGTAACTGGCCTAAGGCTGGAAGAGAATCTTAGTTTGCCTGGTACCGTATGCCAGCTGTTTCAGGGATGCTGCCATAGCTGCCCACCTGCATCTGCTGGCGCCAAGGTAAGGCCCTGATGGAGAGGCATGGGGGACAGTTGTTTGTATCCTAGCTTGAAAGAGGGACAGCCTCGGCGGGATGACCCTGGGCCCAGCACAAGAAAGATATGTCGTTACAAGCCACAAGAAGGCCTTTGGTTCCACACAAGATAGAATTTTTTAACCTTGAGAATTGCGCACTCTAGAGAGGGCATTTATTTCCTCTTTCAGAAGCCAGCATCCTGTCCCAGCCTGTGTCAGGGTGAAAGGGAGGCCAGCTGAGTTGGGGGCAGAGGAAGCCTAAGATAATTCTAGAAGAAGACTGAAGATTGGTGTGTTCACTTTCCAGTGTGAGATGATCACCTCTGTGATGCACATCTCAGAGCGTCCAATAGGCCCCAGTCCAGAAGCTTTCTGTTTAAGGCAGGGAGGCGCGGCAAGGCCAAGGCGCTTTCATAACCTGCTGGGTTCCTCAACCCTGTTTTCTCCCCTATCAGCAAAGCGTTTTTTCCGCTTTGCAAAGAGCAAGGAAGGAGCAGCGCTAGACAACGCCTGCAGGTCCCACAGGCAGCAGGTGTCACCCCTGAGGCGGGTGTGCGGGGTGCCTGGGTCCTTTCGACCCTAGAAACAACCCTGAGGGTTAAGCGGGCAGAGGGTGGGGGCGGGATGGGGGGAATCGAGGCAGGTGGCCCAAGGATTTGGCACATTTCCAGAAGCCAGCTCTCTCCCCTGCAAAGACAGAAGGTGGGAGGGTCCAGCTCACGCCGCTGGCCACATCAGAGCACCACGAGAACACCAAGTCTTTATTACCGGAATTCCTCTGAAACAGCTCCAAGGGGGAAAAAACCACACACAGGAGGGGAAAAAAATAACAAAGTGACACACACACAGACCTAGGGCTTTCCCCGAGTGCGTCTAGCCCTGGAGCAGGGAAGGCCCAGACACCGTCTGGAGCTTAGTCTAGCCGCCCAGAGCTCAGGCGTTGGTGGGGAGCTGTCCTTCTCTACTGGGGGCGCCGGGGGGGGGGGGGTGCGGTCACAGGCCTGGCTCTGTGCCAGCGTGGTCTCCCACCCCCACCCCGCACTGTGCATGCTTCCAAACATGGTCACTCTCAGCGTGTAACCGTCCTCCCGAACCCGGGGGAAGCTCTACCGACCCGCAGGAGTTGCGCTCCCAATTTCCTGCCAGTCCCTAGCAGCCTCCACCGTTCAAGCTTGTAACTCTCAACCAGGGCCCCGGGCCTTCCCAGGCTTCCCAGTTCTCTCTCAAGGTTAGCGCGTTCCCAGGTCATGGGTCCGGTGGGACACGGCTGCAGCCTCCGTGGTTGGTGCCTGCTAAGAGTTCCTAGAATTTGGGTGTTCTCCCTCAAATCACCTCTGGTTTCTCCACTTGAGGCACCCGGCAAGTTTTTGCTCTAGGTGCTTCCCAGCGCCCTCCCCTGTCCCAGGCTGGCAAGCCTCTGTAACTTGTACTCCAGTCCTGCACTTGTTCAGTTGGAGTCACCCCCACCCTGAAACTCCAGCACCTCCCCCATCTTACGAAACAGCAGGACTGGTCCAGTCCCTGAGGAACTCCACTGTGATGCAATTTAGAACCAGCTTCTAGTCTTCAGGCAAACTAAAGACCCTGCCTGGACAGAAATCTTCCAGCTCCGGGGTCACCCTCCCCATCCCTGCTGGGTCAAGAGGGGGGCTGCCGGAAGTGACAGCCAGCCCTTAATAAAAGCAGCCCTGTGAACTGGACCCGACAAGGCTAGAGTGTACAGAGTTCCGTGGAGGTCGGGGCCAGGAGTCAGCAGTCCCGGAGCACGCGGGGGCGGGGGGGGGCGGCGTGGAGACTGAGGTACAGGAGACCTTTGGGCGAAAAGGCCACAGGGGGTCGCGGGGTGGGGGTAGATCAGACCCACTGTGACAGGCCAGGAGAGATGGGAGAGAAACAGGAGAACCCTCTCTGGGCTCAAGGAGCCTCCAGATGAGTCATTTTGTCAGTTCCTAAACTGCAACCTTGGCGCTTCCTGGGATCTTTTATTCTTTTCTTTCTTTTGAAGGGAGGTTTTTTTTTTTTGTTTTTTGTTTTTTTTTGCTGGGTTTCTGGTCATTTCCTATAGAGGAGCCAGACTATAAATGGGGCTGTGGCTGGCTGCAATTCCTCTTCCAATCACAAGCAACTGTGAAAGTTCTAAGTCCTGTGGAAAGTGGCAGTGGCTGGGCTGGACTGTGGCTGAAGAAGCCTGGATCTTGGTGTGCGAGTACCGAGCACCGTGTGTCTCGTGTGTCTCGGCTGCAGCTGGAGGGCACTGGTGTAGCTCTCTGGTTGCCTCCACGTGGTCAGAGCATCTCTGGCAAGGTGAAGCTGCTGGCACCTGGGGAGTAGGGGAAATGCATGAAGTTTTCATCAAAGGAGTTCTTTGATTGGTCTTTCCCCACCAGTGGTTCCTGGAGAATAGAGGCACCTCCCAGGCTAGAATTGGGGGGGGGGGGGTAAGGCCCAGACGCCAGGCTGCGTTCATAAAACTTTTGCTCAGAAGACTCATAAACAAAAGCACAGAAATACAACTAAAGTGGTGTTTGCTGGCCAGGTGGTGGCGGCTCGCACACCTTTAGTCCCAGCAGGCAGAAGGCAGAGGCAGGCGGATCTCTGTGAGTTCGAGGCCAGCCTGGTGTACAAAGCAAGTCCAGGAGCCGGGTGTGGTGGCGCACGCCTTTAATCCCAGCACTCTGGAGGCAGAGGCAGGCGGATCTCTGTGAGTTCGAGGCCAGCTTGGACTACAAAGTGAGTCCAGGATAGTCAAGGCTACACAGAGAAACCTTGTCTCGAAAAACCAAAAAAAACCAAACCAAACAAACAAACAAAAAACAAAGCAAGTCCAGGATAGCCAAGATAACATAGAGAAACCCTGTCACAAAAAAAAAAAAAAAAAAAAAAAAAAAAAAAAACCCAACCAACAAACAAAAAACTCCTAGCACTTGGGAGGCAGAGGTGGGCAGATCTCTGAGTTTGAGGCTAGCCTAGTCTATGAAGCCAGTTCCAGGATAATGAGGTGGTGAAGAAATACTGTCTTGAAAAAAAAAAAGTGTTATTTAACGATAGGATTAACATTGACATGAGTAACAAATCTGTCAAGACTGTGATGGGAAAAGCTAGAAGGAGGAAGGAAGTGGGGAGGAGAGACTGGCTTACGGCGAGCTGACAGGACGCACTTCGAAGAACAGAGAGAGTGCAGCAGGGACCCAGCTGACCTGGAAGAGCAGCTACTGAGGAAGAGGATAATTGGGCCCTTAGAGCAGGAAGGGTGGAAGACAGAAGAGAGTCAAGGGCAGAGCAAACGGCCAGGCATGGAAGGAGAGGGAGGAGTGACAGGCTCCTGGCGGGGTGGAAGAGGAACCAGGGCTCCTGGAGTCATAGGCAAGTCAGGAAGAGTTTCAACCAAAACCTGGCCATTGCATGCTTAGGGCGCACCCATGTAATAAAAGGCGCTGGACCCGGCAGGAGACCTCCTTGGTTCAGTTCCTTTCTGGAGGCTGCCAGGTTGCAGTAGATAGAGGAGGATACTGGTTTTTACAGTGGGGACCAGGCAAGTGGGGATGCTGGAAGACTCAAAAGTGATGGGCAAGTTCTGAGATGGGGTGGCTTTGGGGGAGGCTACTCCTTTTCCCTGGAGACCAGTGGGACGGAAGATGGGGTAGGAGTGGGGGTATTCCTTAGCTGCCCTTACTTGGGTACCTCAGAAAAGTTGGATGCTGGCGTACAACTCTTTGGGTTAAGAAAGCCTGGAGAACATGGCAGAGAGCCAGAGAGAGAAATGCAGAAGTGGGACGAGAGGGGTGTGGGTGGTGTCTGCATTTGCCAGCCCGTGCTCTCTGTGGCCTGGGCTGTCTTACCTCAACCACTACCCTAAGAGGAACATCTGTCCCTCCATATTGGAAACAGGGACAGACCCGCCACACCAGAGCTCAAGAACACCCAGCAGATGCTGAAAGCTGGGGGAAGGACAGCGGCCATGCAGGCAAAGCGGGTGGGTGGGCAGGTGGCTTCTCCTCGAGGGGGTGGGGCACCTGGCGAGGGACCGCATGCCTAGGTTCTGCAGGAGAGGCTGGCATTCCCCATGTAAAGCCCCCAGAAGCATATACAAGGGAGACAGGAGGAACGGTGGCCCAGCCCTGAGGCTCTGGACAGAAGCAGCCATTCCAGGGGCTATTTCAGTAAGTAGATCTCTGACCATCCAGCCTAGACACAGAACTGAACATAGCTCTGCATGTACGTGGCTTCCACAATGTTGCTTTCTTTATTTTATTTTATTTCTTTTCGAGACAGGGTTTCTCTGTGTAGTCTTTGCTGTCCTGGACTCGCTTTATAGACCAGGCTGGCCTCGAACTCACAGGGATCCACCTGCCTCTGCCTCCCAAGTGCTGGGATTTCCACAATGTTTCTTTTCTTTTTCTTTTTTCTTTTCTTTCTTTCTTTCTTTTTTTTTTTTGTTTTTTGTTTTTTGTTTTTTGTTTTTTGTTTTTTGAGACAGGGTTTCTCTGTGTACCCTTGGCTGTCCTGGACTCACTTTGTAGACCAGGCTGGCCTTGAACTCACATCGATCCTCCTGCCTCTGCCTCCAGAGTGCTAGGATTAAAGGCATGCACCACCATGCCTAGCATGTCCACAATGTTTCTTACATTATCTTCTTAATATTCACTGTGTGCCCCAGAATTTCTTTTCAGTGGGACTGCAAACTATTCAAAGTTAAAAGCAGATTTGGTTTTTCTGTTGAGGGCATCTGTCAGAGGCAGGTATAATTACTGTTTGTCAAATGAATAAGTAACCAGACTGTTAGAAGTGCAAGAGCCAGGTGTGATACAGAAAGTCTGTAATCGCAGCACTTGGGTAAAGAAGACAGGAGGGTCTAAAGTTCAAAGCCAGCCTCATCTATATGACCACGCATTCAAGGGTAGTAGGGTACATAAAACATATGTGTGTATGTATATATGTACATATGTATATGTGTATATATATGATATATATAGACCCTGTCTCAAAATACATATATTGTATATATGTGTAAATATGCATGTGTGTGTGTGTGTGTGTGTGTGTGTGTGTGTGTGTGTGTGTGTGTTGGTTTGCAGGGAAACCATGTACCCTGCCATAAGAGAAGTAAGCCAGGATCAGCGCTAGTGTGATGTTGCCTCCCAGCACCTCTGGATCCTTGAGAAGACATGCGGTGGGTGGTGGGCCTTTGCCCAAGCTGCCCCTGGAAGCTGTAGCCCAAGCCTTACCTCTTACTGTCCTTCCCTTAGGACCTCTTCCACCTTAGGCACCTCCTGCCGCCTTCCCCGGAATTCTTCATCTGCAAGGCAAAGGAAAACTACCTTATCTTCCACCCTGCAGAACCTCACTCCAGCCTGGGGCGAGGGAGCTGCCTCAACTCTGTCTCTTCGCGTGGATCCTGATGCTCAGGAAGCAGTATATGGGTGTAGCGAGAGAGGCAAGAGGCAACCCAGGTGCTTGCCTGGTGCTACTACTACTACTGAGCTCTGAGGCCTTGGACACGTCTTACCCTTGTTTGGGCCTCGGTTTTCTATTCTATCAAATAGGATGGGGGGTGGGCTATCCAGAAGATCTCCAAGGCCTTCTAGTCTTCGTATCTGGTGTCTCCTAGCCCTTTAAGGGTCTGGTGATGAAGCCTCACGCTTAGGTTGCCTAGCAAGGTCTTCTGACCCCTTGTGGCCTTTGGAAGGGACCAGACAAGGCCTTTAGATTGGAACTTTCCTCCTTTTTCTTTACTCCCGCCCCCCCTTCATTCAGTATTTTGAGACAGGGTTTCTCTGTGTAGCCCTGGCTGTACTGGGACTTGCTCTATGGACCAGGCTGACCTTGAACACACGGAGATCTAACTGCCTCTGCCTGTGCCTCTCAAGTGCTGAGGAAGGCATGTGCTACAACCTCCTAGCTAGACTGAAGCTTTCTAACTTATGGTTGTCCATCTCTGAGGCCTGCCAGTCTGTGTCCCTCATTCCCTAGAGAACATTGCCCAGGAACAGTGTGTGGCACGAAGTGCTCCCCTTCGGGGACTACAGGAAGGGTGTGGCATTGTGTGCACCACATGGTAAGGGTCCACGATTCTGTGGGCCACCTGCCTGCCAACCCCCGACATGCCTCCCCCCAGACTTCTGCCCCCATGCTGAACATTAACCCTCAGGACCCCTCTGGGAGGTCGCCCATCACAAGCGGACTTGGAGTCCAGCGTTCCCCGCCCTGCCTCACCGTAAGCATGGCCCTCCACATCATCCAGGAGGTTGGCTGTCGATGCAGCAGCCCCCAGCCTGCCGGACTGCTTAGGAAAACTATCCCAGAGATGAACGGGTCATAGCTTCTTCCATCTGCCCGTGCTCTGTCCTGCCACCCCACCAACCTCAAGAGGCTTCTATCATCCCTCCTGTCCTCAACCTGCCTAACACTGCCCCTTGCAGGTCCCTCTCCTGGGACCAACTGAGCAGATGGCCAGGCCTCACCCCCTTACTCTGCCCCCATCTCTAAGGACAGGGACAGCTTTCAATATCCTGGGCCCTGTTGGAGAAGTGTGGATGAGAACTTGAATATGAAGACAGGGAAACATCTTTTTAATCAAAGAGCTAAAATGTAGCCAGGTGGTGGTGGTGCATGCCTGTAATCCCAGCACTTGGAAAGGCAGAGGCAGGCCAATCTCTGTGAGTTCAAGGCCAGCCTGGTCTACAAAGTGAGTCCAGGATAGCCTGGACCCTGTTTCAAAAAAATCCAAAATAAGAAAAACAAAACAAAACCAAAAAACCAAAACGGAAGCAAACAAACAAAACGAAGTGCCAAAAGTGAAAAAGCAGGCCTCTGGAGAGACAAGGCCTCAGAGGCCTATGAACCAGCTCAACTAGCAAAACTAGGGAGACATTTGCTGATTTCAATAAGAGGACCATGGTTTTTTTTCCCAAAATGTAGCTGACCCAGGACCAACAATAAAGAAAGCATAGGAAGGACAGTGCCCAAGGGAAGGAGCACAGGAGCTGTCGGCAGGGCGTCCTGGTTCACAAAGCAAGGAGGGGAGGCCACAGAGCCAGATCCCAGTCCTAAGGAAGGTCCAGTTTCAAGGGGTCCAGCCGGGATCTCCATCACCCACTGTTCCTAGCGCTCACCACCCCAGCCCAGCCCAGTGCCAAGCAGAAGGATACGAGGGAAGCTTCGGTAAATGTTTCCTCTTTGACTTCCTCATTTTGGTCTTCTCAGAGAAGGCTCGGGCGAGTTCAAACAGCTTCCTGCGAGTGGCTGGGGCAGAGAGACCTGTGAGCCCTTCATGCTCCAAACAGCCGGAGCATCAGGTGGCCTCCCTCCAGGTTTGGGGGCAGCCAGGGCAGCACCAGGCCCCCTTGGGTGGGGACTGGGAAGAGGAAGGTGACAGGAATTGCAGTCACCAGGGCCACCTAGGGAGCAAGTGTGCCATCCCAGGTCGGCCTCCAGGGGCAGCACAGGCCACTACTAGTCAAGGACACAGCCTGCCTCCAGTCCAAGATCCGGGTTCCCCGGAGGCAACGGCCACGGATCTTGGCTTTCTTTCCTGCTGCCGGCTGCCACGGCCTTCCTGCCCCTCCCCAGCCACCTCCACAGTTGGTCCTAGGATTTCCATGACTCATCGGAAATTTTCCCAGAAATAAAACCTTGAAAGGATCCCAGCCTCGTTCCCACTGGTTATGGGTCTGCGAGACTGGAAAGGGGAGGGTGATAAAAAGGGGACAGTGAGAAGAGGTTCCCTACCCCCAAAATGTCTCCCATCCCCACAGAAAGCAGGTTCAGGCCGTGACTCCTGTCTCACCCAAGGCCTCACACCACAGAGGACGTGAACACGTTATTTTTCTGCAGACAGCTGGCTCAAGAGGATTTAAACTTAATTTGTCTCAAACTGGAGAATAAAGTAAGGCAGGAAGGCTGAGGGAGCTAGCCTGTGATTAAATCACCAAGAGTCAATAGCATTAAAAACCCTCAGGTTGGGGAGGGGGCCTCCAGAAAGCTGGGGATGGGACAAGAAGGGGACAGGAGCAGGACTCACATTTTCCCATGTGTTTCAACTTGTCCCTGAATAAGGCATCTTCTGACACAGCAGGGTTGGTATCACCGGGTCCTGGAAGGAGGAGACACCTGCTGAGGGACCAGGCCCATTGGGTCTCTGAGGTCCCACTGAGAGAGAGCAAGTAGCTTACTAAGGCCCCAGGAAAAGGGGGCCAGAGGGGGCCCCTCCATGGTTGTTTCCACCTGTCTTTTCATTACAGCAAAAGTGTAGGCTTCTTCCCAGACCACAGGAGTTTGAGGCAAGTCGCAAGAGCACTTCCTTCTTGCAAGGTGCCATTTTCCTTTTCTGAGCAAACAGGGGTGGTCTTAGGA
Organism: Acomys percivali; assembly: GCA_907169655.1. NCBI lineage: Eukaryota > Metazoa > Chordata > Mammalia > Rodentia > Muridae > Acomys > Acomys percivali. The sequence goes on from OU015746.1 coordinate 32,081,590, forward strand.
TCTGCTGCCCATGTGGGAAGTTGGCTGGCATTGGGTCCCAGCTTCGCCAACAGTCTCATATTCTCAAAGTCATGATGCTAGTTAGAAATGAGCTAGGGGGGAGGGTAGGATCATAAGAAGTACCCCCCCCCCCCCACCCCCACCCCCGAGGACTGCAAAGCAGGCTTCCCTGGCACCCAGAGCAGAACGTTAACCATTTGCCAGCACATCATGACCCTCTGGGCACCCTAACTCCGGTGAACTGAAGCAGAAAGGACAGAGGCAAGAACACTGGGCAGACCCCGCCCTCCTCCCAGATGTTGGGCAGGAATGAGAACAGGCCTCAGGCAAGAGTAGGAAGCCAGTGAGGCACCTGGAGGCAGCCACCTTGCCTGCTAAGGTCTCTTTGAGTCCCCTTGGCCCAGCTCAGCAGCCCTAGTGTCCCTCATTAATTTGGGATCAAGGACAAGGAGCTCTGTGAAAACTCCCGGGTGAACATCTGGTGGGGCCTAAGCTCCTGGCCTCTTGCTTATGAATCAGCTCTCTGGGATTTTCTCTCTCTGAGCTGGGATTAGCGGGGCACCCTCCCCTTCTGTTCCTGCCTTCCCAGCTCAGCTGTAGGATAGACGCTCTGCTCCTGGAAAAACTGACGAGCGTTTTTTTTTTTTTTTT
>OU015746.1:32096894-32108029 GCA_907169655.1 Acomys percivali
AACCCTGCCTCTGCCCCTAACCCTGCCCCTGCCTCTGCCCCTGCCCCTGCCTCTGCCCCTAACCCTGCCTCTGCCCCTAACCCTACCTCTGCCCCTAACCCTGCCCCTGCCTCTCCCCCTGCACCTGCCCTTGCCTCTGCCCCTCTGCCCCTGCCCCTGCCCCTGCCTCTGTGACACCACATGCAGCTCCAAACCAAGTCTCTGTTTTCTCGGATAGGAGCCATGGCCTTAACCGCTGATGGAGAAATTGTCATGTAAGCAAATCCTTGTCACGCTCAGAGCAGCCGTGCATGACTATCATGGCAGGAAAAGATGAGATCAGAGGGAAGCGAGGCACCTCAGCCAGGATGAGAAGATCTGTCAGTGCCTTTAGTGCTACACCTTTCGGTCGGATCTCATACTCCGGAAGTGGCTTTGAGTACCTACCACACTGAGTTCCAAACACCTTACTTCTTTCCGTTCCTCAAAAGGACGCAGACATTCTCAAGGAGTCCTATTCTGGGTGCCTGCCTATTTCCAGGGAAGTGGACTGGACTTTAAATACTTTTTTAAAATTACATTTATTTTGGTGGGGGGGGATGGCACATACATGCTGTACGTAGCACACATGTGGAAGTCAGAGGACCAACTCATGGGGGTTAGCTCTCTCCTTCCACCATGTGGGCCCTGGGGTTAGAACTCAAATGATCAGTCTTCTTGGTAAGTGCCTTTTCCTGCTGAGCCATCTTGCTGACATTTTGTCTGTTTGTCTTTAAAAGACAGGGTCTCGTGTAGTCCAGGGTAGCCTTGAACTCAGTATGTAGCTAAGGATGGTCTTGAACTCCTGACCCTCATGCCTTCACCATCCATGTGCTGAAATTATAGCCATATACCACCATGCTCAGCTAGTGGGTTGGATTTGAAAGTGGGAAATTACAGGCACACAGGTTCTGAATAGCTAATGGACACTGAGGTCCCTTTTTGCCCTGAGAGAACTTACTTAATGAGATCATGTGTCCACACCATGTGTAGGTATTTGATCCTTGTACATGCTAACACATGCATGAGTGTATTTCACTGTGCGATAAAACCATACATTCCTGTGCTGGGTGCGGTGGCACATGCCTTTACTCCCAGCATTCAGGAGGCAGAGGCAGGTGGATCGCTGTGAGTTCGAGGCCAGCCTGATCTACAAAGTGAGTTCAGGACAGCCAGGGCTTCACAGAGAAACCCTGTCTCAAAAAAAAAAAAAAAAAAAAAGCAAACCATACATTCCACTATACCATTTCTTTTATCTACTTAATGGTGCATTGTGGGCATCTTCCCACAGCAGAACACAGAGACCCACCTCATGGTGTTACATGCTTGAGCAGTGGCCCTATCAAATGAGTGAACCTCTATTTCCTGCCTGCCAAGGGAGGCCAAAGCCATGTCACAGGGAGAAATAGGGGTGGCCTCAGATGATCAGTCCAGGGATTTGGTTGTGAGAACCAGCCTACAAAGGTTGCCAAGTATGTATGGCCTCCTCTTGCCTCCTGCCCACCCCCACAGCAGGAGATCTTCTGTTAGGAGTGCTCCACCCTGGGGGCCTGCATGTGACCTTTAACCTCTGGGTCACTAGGCTCCAGAAGCCAAGCCCTGATGGCATTACACATAAGGTCATAGGCTCTGGTTAAGGGCCTTGAGAGCACAGTCACCATCTCCCTGGCCCTAGTGTAATTCAGCTAGAAAGATTACAGGCCAGGCCTGTTGCTCTGCCAAGGGCAACTCCGTGAAGAGAAAGACCAGAAATGGGCTTACACTTACCCCATGAACCCCTTTTCAAGGTCTCTTGGGTGCTGGGTCTCTGAGAGTTGAGACACACCTGAAATGCATTCTGGGATCTATCGTTGACTCTCCTGTGGGAATTCCTGTCTCTCTACTGCCCAGGGCCCTCCTCTTACGGGTTGCTTACCCTGTTCCTGTGTAAAGGGAACAAACTGGTCCTTGGCCTGTGCCAGAGTGTGGCAGACTGCCCTATGAGGCCGGAGTAGGTGGTGCATGGTTGCACTGCCCCACAGGAGGAAGAGAGGCAATAGGGGCTCTTTCTCAGCCCTTGGCTATCACCCCAGGAATCCCTCCAGATGACTAAAGGATATGTGGATTCTCCCAGCCAGGCCCTGAGACCCAGGCAGCAGGAGACACGCCAGTTCAGGTGATCACCCAAACCTGCGCTCCCCCCCCAAAAAAAAAAAACTGTGCCCCTCACTACAGTTGAAGAGACAGACAGGAGGAGCTCAAGAACATGGGGTGAACAATGGAAAGCCTAGATCTTTCCACCAAGGCGGTCCGTGGCTTTGAAGAAAGTGGCTCAGAAGCAGGAAGCCAGGGGAACAGGATCTGATGGACAGCCAAGACTCAGAGACTCCCGACAGCCGGGCTACCACAACAAGCACCAGGTATTGTACCCTCTGCTCCTTGCTAAGCCCACACACGTGAGGCCAGGGCCGAGGTACACTAGCAACGGAGGAAAGAGTCACCATGTCACGCTGCTTTTTGCAACAAACCCTGATCAAATGAAAAGCAGTTTAAAGCCATGAAAGAACGGAGGGAGGCATGCAGCCAACTTGGGTTTCTGGACGTCTTTAGTGAAGCTCCCTTCATCTTTATTATAATTCTCCAGCCCATCTTCATTTCACAACGAATGGCAGGAACTAGTTCAGAGAGGTCAAGTAACTTGTCAAAAACCACACAGCTAGTAGGTAGGTTAAAAAAAAAAAAAAAACAGGATTAACATCTGATACGTCCCAAGAGCTAATATGCCAAGTAAAGCTTGCAGGGCTAAGAGCCAAGGAGCCTGAGAAATGCAGCCATGTGTGCCCAGGTTTAGGACATTCCATCAAAGGAAACATGACCCAGACAGCATGGGGGAGGTCTGCTGGCACTGCCCCAGACCTGGCTATGTGACCTTGGAGAGAGCAGAACACCTCTTTGAACCCATTGCTAGTATGGGCAAGAAAACAGGAAGGTGTTCCCTGATGAGCTGGTGTGGAGGAAGTGAGGCAAACCTGCTGGGCCCGTTAGACCTCTCCCTGAGCAAATTGGGTGTGGGTAACCTCAGGACCTGGAAGCAGAAACTCCATGCCTGGCCTTTCCCAGGGCCCAGGGAGCCAGGCCCAGAGCGGCCAGCCTGCTGCCAACCTCCAACTGGAGTGTGAGAAGCTGCAAGGCCTGAGTCACTTGGAGCCTGGCCCAGGGAGGTGGACAGGGTGCCCCAGTGAGGCTCACCTAGCCTTGTCCAAGGTCAACTCAGCTAGCCTTCTGCCTTAAGAAGGCCTATTAGTAAACGCTATGGCCAGCTCTGTATCAGGGATGAGAGAGCCTGAGGACCAGAGGGCTGGGCTTACAGCTCACCCTAGGAAGGCCGCGTGACTTGGCAAAGCAATTTCAGGTCTCCAAGCCCCTGCTTTCTCTCTGTGTCTATGTGTCTATGTGTATGTATATATGTGTATGTGTATGTGTGTATGTGGAAGGAGTGCTGGAGTGGAACTTATGTGGGTTCCTGGGATGGAGGAAGTCTTTGCTGGGACAGGCTGTAGTGGGCTGGTCACAGGCCTTGGTACCCACGCTATAATCCTTAAGTAAACCTGGAGCTTTAAGTATTTTCTGCCAGCTGCATGCTGGCTCCTGCTCTTGAGTTTCCTACAGACATCCCTTCTACCGCACACCTATACAATCTACTATGGCCTCCACTCAGATGCCCACCAGTAGCTCTGACAGAGTGGGTTGGTCCAAGACAGCCTGTGCCTCCTAGCTATGTACCACCTCTGCTCAATCGTTGGAACCATCTTTAAGAACGTATTCCTGTCACACCCTCCATTCAATCCCCAGCAATCTCTGTCTTCCTTGTGGACTGCATGCTATGGTGCCATGGCTTTCCTTAGCCCACCCCCCGCCCCAAGCCCCTGGTGGCTAGTCCTCAGACCACATCCCAGAGCCTCATTATGGCCTGTGAGTCCCCCTATGCTCTTGCCATCAAATGCGCATGTCCAGAGCTGAGCATGTAGCTCAGTTGGTAGGGTCCTTGTCTGTCATGTGAGGCCCTGGGTTTGATCCATGGCACTGTATAAGCCAGGTGTGGTGGTGCACACTTGTAATCCCAGCACTCAGGAGAGGGAGGCAGGAGGAACAAAACTTCAAGGTCATCCTCAGTTCAGAGCCAGGGTGGGATATAAGAGGCCCTGCCTCAGGAAAGAAAAAAAAAAAAAAGAAAGAAAGAAAAAAGACATGTGTATGTCCACAGGGAGACACATGTAGACACATATTCAGACAGCTGCCATCTCTCTAGCTACCCTGAGCACCCCTGTGCTTATCACGCTACCAACAAGACTACACTCTCCTCCAGGGCCTCACAGCACCTGCTGTGTTGCCATCCCACAAGTCCCACACTGCTTTTCTCCCTTCCTTCCAGTCCCTGTTGCATTACCAGGGGGCCTGCTCTTTCAACCAAGTATGTCTTCCAGCGTTCCTTGGCCTTTGCCCTGCTTTGTCATCCTCTGTCACAAACGCCATTTATAGCACACTTGTCAGTGACTATCTTCCAGTGACTAAACCAGAGTTCCCAAGCACAGATTTGCCACATACAGTGTGGCATCTCCAGGGTCCCTACAGCACCCGGTACAGTCAGCCCGTGCTGGCTACGTGGGCAAGCGGAGGGCAACCAATGGAGAAACACAGTAAGCAACTGTGGGGGTCTAAAGCTCTTCCTCCTTTGCTTTCCCACTCCCAACTGCAAGCTGCAGGGCCCGGGGGAGGCTCTATGACCCCATTTCCCAGACAGAGTGACTGAGGCTAGGGTGCTTTCAGCAGCAGCTCAAGTCCCACAAGCTCTCTCTGCCTGTCTTCAGGGATGTCTCTTTGGCACACAATTCTGATGGCTACACTGATGTGTCAGCTCCTGGGGTCAGGGGACACTCCCACTCCCACTGATGACTAGATTCTGTATTTTTTCCCCCAAGCAGGAACAGGATCAACATAAAAATGTAGGGGTTAGAACTTGAGATCCCAAAAGGAGAAATATAAGGCTGTGATGCCAGCACTTTCTCCTCCCTCTCTGGAAAGGAAGGAGGCACTACCTCAGATCAGCTCTGTCCCCACTTACCCCAGGCTTTCTCTCTGGTACTAGCTGAGGAACATTTGGAACATCTGGTCAACCCACAATTGTCTTAAGGGACTCATTTCTTGCCTAGGAACCATGCACAGATCCGTGACACCACCAGGCCAGGCCACTAGGTGGTGTCCCAGGGTCCAGGCCACAGTTCCTCCAGGGAAAGGGCTAACCACAGCTGCCCTTCCAGAACCTTGTGTGCCCCACCCCCACCCTGGGACTGCCTAGAGGACAGAAGAGCCACCGGATAGCACAGGCATCTTAGAAATGAGGGGGGAGGGGGGAAGGCAGGCAGCTAAATGTGTGACAGACGAGACACCACTTTCAATGCTCTGTCCTAGGCGGATAGAATTAATCCACCGAGGCATTTTTGTCCTCCAGTGCCCACCCAGACTGGGGGCCCTGTGCAGCCAGTGCTGTGGCAGAGCCTCAAGGCAAGCTATCAGACCTGAAGGGTGACATATGCTCCCAGCCCACCCGTGAGGGGAAGTGGGGCCCAAGCTGACTGCTTCAACAAGGCTCTGGGATACCAGGGCCAGAGGGGTCAGAATGAGGTCATGTGTAAACATGGCTAAGTCCCCAAGAAACCTTAAGTGGGTGAGGCGGTGTGAACTGAGAAGCTGCTAGGGCCGCGGCAGCTGCATCCACATCCAATTGTCACCTCGGACACTGTGGGGGTGGGTGCAGGGCAGTCTGCAGAGTTCTAAGGCTTCTGAACTGAAGAGGTTCTAAAAGGGAGGAGAGGGAGGTGGGCGAGCAGGAGGCAGAAGCTACGGGGTGGGGGTGGGGAGGGTGAGTGCGTGGGGGGGGGCCGTTTGTGCGGCCAAGCACCCTGAGGAGGAGGGGCAGTGCTGACAGAGCCGCCTTGTCCTCCAGCCCCTGCACAGGCTTGTTTTCTTCCCAAGCTATTAATGTCGCTGTAGCTTCAAAAGCCGGTGACCTTTAAATGCCGAGCCTTCTGCTCCCGCCCAAGGCTCGGAAACGGCTTAATGGATACTTGGTCCCAACGGTCACAGCTGCTGGGATGACAACAAAGCCTGCCTCATTCCCAGAGTCCCCAGAACTGCAGGGCAGCTACACCTGTGTCCATTCTCTAACCCTGGCACAGCAACGGGAGGAAGAAGCCAGGTTGGACATGGGAAGAGGAGGGAAACCCGGGCAAATCTCACTATTGCCATGCCCTGCTGGGTGACCAGGGTTGGCCCCTTACTCCTCTGGCTTACCTGCTAATCTTGAGTGTTAGAAGGGATGGGGGGGGGTTGTGGGGGACTGCAGCGGGGAGTGAGGACATGGGGTGGGTTCTGTAGAGATGGCTCAGCAGTTAAATGTGCTTGCTGCTCTTGGGGGGGACCAGAGTTCAGTTCCCAGCACCCATTAGCTGGCTCATAGCCACCTGAAACTCCAGTTCCTAAGGGATCCAAAATCTTCTTCTGGCCTCTGTGGGCAACCAAATAAACTTGGTATATACATATAGGTGCCCGTCCCCCCAATAAACATTAATAAAAATACATTTAAATAACAATGGTAATAATACTCTCAAACTCTTTGCTAGGAAGAGACATGGTCTCCAGACAGAAGGCCACACCCAGGGCTACCTCATGGCACAACTCCTATACATCCCCAACTTCTATCCAAGTGGATCTGTAAGATGAGGGCATTGAAGATGTTTTTTGTGGGCTAGAGAGATGGCTCAGTGGTTAAGAGCACTGCCTGCTCTTTGAAAGGACCCAGGTTCAATTCCCAGCACCCATATGGCAGCTCACAACTGTCTGTAACTCCAAGATCTGACACCTTCACACCAATGCACATAAATTTAAAAATTAAATAAAAAAAAAGAAAAATTTTTTGTTATTGTTTTCTTTTAAACTCTCTCAAACACATGAAGAAGAAAAGTAGGGGGAACAAATGGGAGCAAACGTCCTCTTCTCTCTCTTGCATCAACACAAGTGATAAAGTCTGTAGCCAAATGCATATGAGGGCAAGGTGCCAGGAGGTCAATGTTGTCGTGTGTGTGTGTGTGTGTGTGTGTGTGTGTGTGTGTGTGTGTGTCTGTCTGTCTGTCTGTTGTCGTCCCCCCTTCTCCTCCCCTCCCCCTGGCAGATCTGGCCCTAGAGCCTCAGCCCTTAGGACACAACCCTTCATCCCAGCCCTGACACTAAGCAACCATAAAAGGCACCCCAAGAGTCCAGCTCGGCTTCTGGCTGCTGTGATGATTGGAGGCAAAGCTCCTCAGGCATTCATAACACAGCCAGCTCCTTTGGAGCGCACACCTGGAACCCCAGGAGGAATGACAGAAGGGCTACCCTGGGAGAACCCAGAGTCAAAACAGATAGGGGGACATTCCTTTAATCCTAGCACTCAGGGGCAGAGGCAGGAGGAGCTCTGTGAGTTCAAGACCAGCATGGTCTGCATAGTGAAACCCTGCCAGATAAATAAATAAATAAATAAATAAATAAATAAATAAATAAAGCAAGCCAGTGAGGTGGCTCAGCGGGACAGCACTTGCCACACCGCCCCTAACATCCTGAGTTCCATTTCAGGGATCCACATGGTAGAAGCAAATTGGTTTCTATAGGCTGTCCTCTGCCCTCCACATGTGTGCTTTGGTGAGCTTAAGCACACATACGGTAAAAATAAATAAATTAAATGTAATGACAAATAGTATTTTTTAAAGCTAGGTGTCATAGTTCACACCTGCAGTCCCAACGCTAAGGTTAAATCGGGCAGACCTCTGTGAGTTCAAGGCCAGCCTGGCCTACACAGTGAGATCCTGTCTCAAACGAATGATAATGGCAGAATGAGCCTCCTTTCTCAGCAGGCACCGTGGCAAGGGCCTCACATGTGTAAAGGCTCCTCAGGCTCCACAGCCCTAAGCAGCAAGTGCTCCCCTGCTCTACCTCTCTGATGGTATCGACACAGAAGCAAGCTACAGAGAGTGAACCGCTTGTTCAAGGTCACACAGCTAAGGGGCCAAGCTGAAATCTGAACCCAAGCTGATTCCAAATTCAACATAACATCCATTAGGCTGGAGAGCCACTCTGGGTCCCCTGGCACAAAACACAGAATGGGCACACAGCAAGTACACAGCAAGAACTCTGGAAGCGGGGGTAGGGGGATGGGGGTGGCAGTGGCATTGAATCCTAGGGTGCAGACTCTGAAGGAGCTGGGTGCTAGGTGGGGGTCTTCAAGTCCAGGGAGCAGGAGAGGAAGGGTCTGAAGTTAAAGCTCGCAAAAATAAATAAATAAATAAATAAAATAAAAAAGCACAAACAAACAAAAATACCCAAGAAACAAAAAACAAAAACAAAACAGTTTCCTTACAAAGCCCCTATTTCCTATTTCCCATCCCACCAAAGCTGTCAAGTTGCCTGAGTAACAGACTGTTTAGCACCAAAACCTGGGCGGGTTAGGGAATATTTCCACAACAAATTTTTCCCTCTATCAACAAACTCCACCAGCTCAGCCAACAGTTCAACTTTGGGCTGGGGAGATGAAACCTCATTGGTTGGAAGAGGGGGGCTGCTCCCCCATTTCACCCCCAGGGACTGGCAGGAACATGTACGTGCCAGGGAGCAAGTGAAACAGTCCAGACCCAGACCTGGAGAAGGGGCTACCAGCAGCTCAGGTGCCGGGCCGGGAAGCTGGGCCAGCTCCAGGAGTGAGCTCATGCTGGCCTAGGCCCAGCAGTTTGAAGAGAAGGACTTGCAAGGTCCACAGAGGCGGTGCTCTTGGAGTCCGCAGAGCGGAGAGCGGCAGGGGCTATCTCTATAGCAACGTAGCCTGTGAGCATGCCAGGAAAACCTAGGCTAAGTCATGTAAGATCGGGTGGGGTGCTCAGCTCAGCTCGGGACGCCAGAGGCAAGCCTGATGAATGGAAGGGTCCAACGCCTGCTTCTACTGTGCTCACTGATGCACACTGCACTCCTACCCACTGACTCATGAATTCTGCTTCTGTGAAGTGTTCCTACGCTTGTTTGAACCTGTGCCCAATATGGACAGAATGCGGAGCCTTGCAGTCACGGGACAGCAGATGAGCAGAGCTACTGGAAATGTCCTCCAGTGGGAAGCTGGTGAAATGAGGGTATGAGTGCGCTGGCTGCACATACACCTGCAGGCCAGAAGAGGGCATCAGATCCCATTTAGATGGGATGGAAGACCAGCTGAGACAGCTCTCCAGCCCCTCAATATGTCTCTTTTTGCTCAAGATGTAAAGGAGCAGTGAAGGCCCCCGTGAGTTTAGTTGTGATACTGTGGTGTGCTGTGGGGGAGGGTGAATGTGTACACATGTGTATAGAGCAGAACAGAGAGATCTAAGTTTTTGTATACTTTCAAAATGTTCGTCCGTGTTTATGTATTACTTTGAAAATGGGCAACCAGCCCTAAGAGCATCTTGCATCAAAAGACTGGCAGCACCACTGATTTCTCACATTCATTTTGTGTATGTCCATTATCCACGAGGGCCATCGGTTGTTTATTTTGATGCTGGAATTGAACCCAGGACCTCAGGCCTGATCAGCTTGTGCTCTGTCAGTGAGCCACAATCCTGGGCCCTTGAGCTGCAGCTTTGACAGTTATAATACCAATGCCTATGGATACCTGCTATGGACAGTCACTTGTTACCTGCCTGTCATGTGTTATCTCAAGTCGCCAAAGTAAAACCACCACTCTACCCATTTTATAGATAGGGAAACTGAAGCACAAGGCTTACATAGGATCTCACGGCTGCGGGATCAGAATCTGAGCCAACGCTCTGGCCCCAAAGTCCACGTTGTGCTGTCTCCAGCCTGCTGTGTAAACTGACGGCGACCTTAAACTTCTCATCATCCTTCGCCTCCTAACCGCTGGGATGATAGACGTGTGTACTGCCACGCCCATTTTATGCAGGGCTGAGGCGACTGGCCTTCTCGCATGGCAGACGAGCATTCTACCAACTGAGCTATTACATCCACCGCCCACCCCATAGGGTCTCTCTAATGAAAAGAAACCAGCAGCAGCAGATGACAGCGATGATAGAAAAAGACTTAAGAAGAAAGCTGGGCCAGAGCAAGTTGGGCTTTAAGAAGAGAAGGCACAGCGCTCGGGAGGTAGAGGAGGATGGACCTCTGTGAGTTCAAGGCCAGCCTGATCTACAGAGCAAGCTCCAGGCTAGCCAGGGCTACACAGAGAAACCCTGTCTCAAAACACCCAAACAACAACAAAGAATGCCAGCTTTAAACTTCCCCAATGCTCCTACCAGCTGAGATTGCTTGGGTAGACTTTCTTCTGGACCATCTTAAGTACCTCACCTACTACCACCTACTTCCCCTTTGCCCCAACCTTGGTTAGGAACCCTCTCATTCCTAGCAGGAAACATGAAAGTCCTGTGGCCAGTGAGGATGCCCCTCTCTATCCTCAGCATCGTGGAGGCGAAGGTGGGGGGTGGGGGTTGGGGAGTGGGTGGTCCTGGTGGACTGGCCAGGTGTAGGACTGGCATAAGCTCTGCATACTCCAAAGCTACACAGCAGGGCAGAGTCAGAGACAGCTTGTGATCCTGGGCCCAAGCCGGCCTTGCAGTGGAACTGTGTGTAGCACAAAGGCCTCAGGATGAGGGATCCTGCAGCCCTCACGGAGCTGGGCCCATTGTCCCTCTGCGCAGACCTGGACGCCAGAGAAGTTTGTTAAGAGAGAGTAACTGAAATATTAATACCCCAGCCTGGGTAGCCCAACCTTTCTTGCCTACCAAGAAAGGAGGTTGGCTCCCAGGGAGCTTGTCCTTGAGGGAAGGGTTTCCAGGCTCTGGGAGACAACCCCACAGGCTGCAGAACATTCCTCAGGCAGCCCAGGAATGACAGGCCAGACTGAGGAGCAGAGGCTAGGACACGGGTGGCTGGCTTGTGGCTGAACATCAAAGGAACAGGCAGCAGCTGCAGCAGAGAGGGTCACCCTCCCACACATACACGTGTGCATGCACACGCGCACGCGCGCACACACACACACACACACACACACACACACACACACACACACACAC
>OU015746.1:32108039-32129360 GCA_907169655.1 Acomys percivali
CACACACACACACACACACACACACACACACACACACACACACACACACACACACACACCAGCCGGGACACTGTCAGAAATTCTACCCAGCACAGATGGCCAATGGGATTGTTTACAGCAAAAGCCAGCTACTTCCCCAGCCACTGGCTGCTCCTTACTCTCCTTGTCCCCCCGAACCCCACCCCACTGACCCCACTCTTTCCATATTCCAGTAGTTATGGGACTCCTGTTCCACAGCTGGGGGCATCTAGCGCCCCTCCCCACCAGATAACCCCAGTCACCCCCATCACACACATACTCCGAAGTCCTGCTGGTCACAAAGAGGGTGGCAACATCTTGTGATCACTTCTAGAAGGTATAAGTGGCCAAAGGTCAGAGAGCAATAACTGTAGAGACAGGACTCAGATCCTTAGACTTCTGAGGCAGGCCTCTCCCTGAACACGCTGCTCCAGCTCCCTCAAACATACGGCTCACGTGCGTATATGTGTGTGTGCTAGCAGGCTCTCGCTCACTACCATATCACCAGTGCACTTAAGTCATGCCACATGCTTACTCTGGGCCGACAGTCACAGACAGACACCCTCTTCAGGGCTATTTCTAGACCCTTCACACCCAACCCAGGTACTTGGTCTGTTTCTCTTCTCGCGCAGCAGCTCTGAAGCTGGTTTGAAATGATACACACATATACCCCATGGCTACCAGCCGCCCTCTTATTTTGTGATGCTCTGCAGGGCTTTTCTTTCACCAGACTGATGACAGGGCTACCTGAGGCCCCAGAGTGGCCCCAGCACCCCATCCCCCAGCTACCATCTGTGCCTGTCATGTAGATAAGCATTGTTGGGGTCAAGCTGACCCGACTTGGGGCAGAACTGGCAGAACCAGGCAGTGGCCCGCCCAGCCAAGGCTCTGCTTACTGACAACCTGCAAGCCCAGCTCCTGGAAAGACTACAGCGAAGGGCCTCAGGCCAGCTGGGCTTGTAGCTCTGTCTCTCAAAACTGCGAGTCAGGGAAGGGGCGGGACCTCCAAGAGTCCCTCGGCCAGCCCCCTTTGCTTCCCTTCTACTTCCAGAAAATGAAGAGCAATGGGTCTGTTTGGTCAGACCACTGAAAACCACTGGGATGCACAGGTGGGGGTGGGGAATCGCTCAGGGCCAGGGACACCGTGTGCTAGCGATAACCCACAGTGACACCTCTGCAGAAGATGGCTGCATCCCAGTCCCTCAGGGCTGGAGGGACCTAGACATTTTCACCCCAGAACCAGAACCCCTTTTCTTCCACAGAAACAGTCCGTACTAAGCAGAAGGCTGACCTCACCCAAGCCCAGCAATTACGCCCAATCTAGAACCTGTCGGTGGATGCCAGCTTGGCGGACCTCCCTCCTGCACCCTCTCATCGGATCCTCATGACAATCACGACCTTGCTCTACGCTCCAGGCATCTTGCAGATGCGAACCCTGAGTCGGGTGTGTGCTACAAGTTGTTGAGAACTAGGCCAAATCTAACCAGCCTCATCTCACAGGGTGGAAAAGAGAGTGCCAAGTCTCCTAACGCCCTGGTCACCTGTACTACACACTTCAAAACCAGGCAAGAGGCTGGTGCTGTGACTCAGTCAGCCAAGTACTTACCTAGCACTCACAGAGCCCCAAGGCCCCAAGCCTCAGTACTTCATAAAACAGGCATGGCGATGCAAACCTATATTACCAATACTATAGAAGTGGAGGCAGGAGGATTAAAAGTTCAAAATCATTCTTAGCTACATAGCAGTTCAAGGCCAGCCTAACCTACATGAGACCTTGTCTCAGAACTAGCTAAATCATTAAAGCTTGGCTCCGTTCCTCCTGCTTTTACCTCCTGAACTGACTGCACCTCCGACTTCAAGGAATTGCATGCCTGCCTTCCTACAGGCCTGGGAAGCAAATGCCTTTTATATTCTAGTAGCATCTGGAGAGAATATGGCACTTGCTGTCATCAGATGTCCCGAGAGGTTTGCTAAGAACACATTCTCCACCCTGCTATTAAGTCAGAACCGCTGGGAGGGTGTGTCCAGGGGACCTACATGTTCACAAGCTCCCAGCCACTCTGATCCACAGTCACATGGGACCACTGGCTTGCAGAGTAACGCAGTTTAGAGACCCAAATAGTGGTTTTAGTTCCATTGCTAAGGAGCCAGGTGGCCTCAGGCAAGTCTCTTTCCCTTTTGGACCTCCTGTGAAAATGGGCAGGGAAGACCACAGGGGCTCGAGAGTCCTTCCATCCCTGAGCATCTCTGCAGGCCCAGATGGTTCACATGTGTGTGAAGTGAGTGTTGAGGACTATTAGGTCAACATACATTGAAGGCTCATTACAAAGAGCTCCTGTCTGGTTGATTTAGGAAGATCTGCAGAAACAGCTTATCTCTGGCTCCAAGCCCTAAACAAATGGCTTTTGGATTATCCACACCCTCTCCCTCCTCCCCTGAACATCTATTTTTTTCATTCCAGCTCCAGCCCAGAGCCAACCAGGATTCTGTAAACATTGGGTCTGCACACCTGGCCCAAGTCAACAGTCATCAAACAAAAGCGCTGCCAAATTGCTTCACATGCCCAAACTTGCATAGGCTCTGTCTCTCACTGGGGAGCAGCAGCCTGGGGTGTGTGGACATGAGTTTCCTCCCAGCACAGGACAAAAAAAACCAAGGTGCCGAGAATACAAATGGGTTGCAAGGTTACGGAGACAGTGTGAGGGGCAGCCAGCAGCTGTCAGAACCTTCCAGAAGCACCAAAACATTTCTCAGTCTTTGAGTCCTTTCATAATCACTATTAAAATAGGATGTAGGAAGCCGGGTGCGGTGGCCATGCCTTTAATGCCAGCATGCAGAAGGGCAGCAGCAGGCCTTCATGTTGTGGGCCAGCCAGGGCTACACAGTGAGGCTCTATCTCAAAGAAACAACAGCAACAGAACACCCACAATGTAGGGGCTTTAATGATGACTCAGCTGGTAAAGTGGTGACCCTACACGCACGCACGCACAGGCAGCTCCTTCTGATATCCCCAGGACCAATTTTTGTAGCCAGGCATAACGACTCATATCTTTAATCCTAGTACTTGGGAGGCAGAAGCAGGAAGATCTCTGTGAGTTCTACATAGAGAGCTCCAAGACAGCCAGAGCTACATAGAGAGACACTGCCTTAAAAAAAAAAAAATGATAAGAAAAAGAAAGAAAGAAAGAAAAAAGGCCCAGTGTTGTGGCATGTGGTTTATGATCCTAGTACTGGGCTAGGGTAGAGATAGGTAGATCTCTGGCTAGCCTATCATACTTAGTGAGTTCCAGTTTAGCAAAAACAAAGACCTTGTCTCACAACAGAACAACAACAACAAAATTGACACTTGGCCAGGCAGTGGTAGTGCATGCCTTTAATCCCAGAATTTGGGAGAGAGAGGCAGGAGGTCTTTTTTTTTTTATGAGTTCAAGGCCAGCCTGATCTACAGCATACGTTCCAGGACAGCCACGGCTAAAACACAGAAACCCTGCCTCATAAAGGCAAAAATAAAAAAAATTAAAAGTTGACACTTGAGGGCTGGAGAGATGGTTCAGCTGTTAAGAGCACTGACCGCTCTTCCAGAGGCCCTGGGTTTAGCAGCTCAGAACTGTGTGTAACTCCAAGATCCAACACCCTCACACAGACATACATACAGGCAAAACACCAATGCACATAAGATAAAAAATAAATACATTTTTTTAAATTGATGCTTGTCATTGTGCCCTAGCTTCTAAATACACATGCACGTTCCTGCTTGCACACACACACACACACACACACACACACACACACACACACACACGGGAGAGAGATAACACTATATATTCAGCTAGTGATGAAACATTGCTTTCTGATAACCACTTTCCAAATCTACCTATGAGTCCTCAACAGAGTAGCTGTGGGGATCGCTAGAGCTGTGTGGGGAGCAGAAGTGTGAAACTGTAAGTGAATGTGAGCTGTTGACATGAGTCGGCCACGTCAAGGATGGAAGCCTCAAACTCGTGGGAAGCTGGCAAGCCTCCCTGCCCCCTGAGGCTCAGAGGGCAAAGCCATCCTTCAGTCCAAGTTGGAATGTTAATAGTGCATGAAAAAAAAAAAGTCTACCATAGCTTTCTTGCACCCCTAGAGAGACTGCTCCTACCAAGATTAGCTAAACCTGCCCCCTTGACTCAGCTGTATACCATATACCCGGCCTCCACGTTCCACCGTATATAATAAACACGCTGAGCCTCCTGGGTGCTGAGGCTTGTCCATCACAGAGCACAGTTCACCATGGGGCTGAGTTCAGATTTATGCTACTATCATCTGTGGTGAGTTGATACAAACAAAACCACTGATGCTGGGAGGGGCTGCAGAGGAGGCGCAGATGTTAAGAGCATGAACTGCTCTTACAGAGGACCTGAGCTCAGTTCCCAGCACCTGCATCAGGTGGTTCACAACAACCTGTGACTCCAACTCCAGGTGACCAACTCCAACGCCTCTGGCTTCAGACACCTTCAATCCTGTGTACATACCCATACGCTGACATACACATACATAATTTAAAAAAAAAAACAAAAACAAGTCTTTAAGAAATACCTAAAGGGAACTTTAAATAGGAAAGAAGAGAATGAAATGGAAACCCAACTTCCACAGTGAGAAACATCTGTGGATTATACCAACATCTGTGGATCCTTGTCAGTTAAGAAACCCAAAGTCAATGGCCTCTATTCTGACCGTGCTGACTGCCCTGAATGGCTGTGCTTTGCATGTAGGAAGCACTGCATAGTTTGCAGCATTAGAAGAAAGTCCATGAGTCCTTTGCATCAGCCAGGCTCCAGGCTAGCCACAGGAACTCTTCACAGTAACCCTAGGAATTGGGAACTGTTATTTAAACATGAGGAAACTGAGGCACGTGGTCATTTAATAGTTGGCCTACGGTCTCATGGCCAGGGAATAACCAGGTCAGGACTCTGCCCCAAATCGCAAACTCCTACTTAAAATAACAAGACCTGCTCTTTCCTTTCTGCTGTCGCCACGCCACACAGACTGAGGAAGACCGGGAAACTCCGGGGCCACGTAAGCCACGTAAGCCCTGTAAACCATGTAGGCCATGTAGGCCACGTAAGCCACGCAAGCCATGGTCATGGCTGCATCGGTGAGCACCTAGGAGGCCGAGAGAATGCTGGAGGTATGCATCCCCGTGGCATCAACTTCGACAAATATTGTGCAGGTGACTTTGGGAAAGTTGATGTGAGGCCTTACCACTTAAAGAGGAACCAAAGCTTCTGCCCCAGTTGTCAACCGGATCAACTGTGCACAGCGGTCAGTGAGCAGACACGGGTCAATGCTGCAGGAAAACAAGACTGGAGTTGCTCCCATCATTGATGCTGTGCAATCAGGCTACTACAGCATTGTGGGGAAGGGCAAGCTCCCTCAGCAGCCAGTCTTCGTGAAGGCCAAATTCTTCAGCTGAAGAGATTATTAGGGTATTGGCGGCGCCTGTGTCCTGGTAGCTTGAAGCCACCGAGGGAGGTTAATTAAATGCTAACATT
Source organism: Acomys percivali (assembly GCA_907169655.1). Lineage (NCBI taxonomy): Eukaryota > Metazoa > Chordata > Mammalia > Rodentia > Muridae > Acomys > Acomys percivali. The sequence goes on from OU015746.1 coordinate 32,113,592, forward strand.
TTCTTTCAATTTATTTTTATTTTCTGGACATTGGTGTTCTGCCTGCATGTATGTGTGTCAGATCCTCTGGAATTGGAATTACAGACAGTTGTGAGCTGCCATATGGGTGCTGGGAATTGAACCTGGGTCCTTTGAAAGAACAGCCAGTGTTCTTAACCTCTGAGCCATCTCTCCAGTCCCAAATACTAACATTTTCAAAAAACAAAACTCTGCATCTCTGCCTGGGGCAAAAGGGACACTGGCCCAGAAGGGCTGGGCACATGGAGTGACCCGGCAACCGTGTCCCCTCCAGACCTCCTGGAGCAGAAGATAACAACTGTGGATGACGTTGAGTGTGTAACTGCAGTAGGAGGGCAGGGGATGGGGGATGGATGAGAAGTGGGGTGTCCCAGCTCAGAAGCAAGTATCTCTGCCATGGTGGTCCTAAGGTCTAGGACTATCTGAAGCAGGGCCTCCCTGTTCTGGTCTGGGTTTTCTTCGAGTATTACGATTGCAGTCACATTTCCACTCCTGGCAGTGCAAGTCAGGCCAGGCAAGAGGAAGTGGCCACACTTGAAAATCATTAACACGCAGGGCTAAGCTGAGGCCCTTTGTTCCGGAGCAAGGACTGTATAAGCATTTTGCTTTCAGAAAGGAGCCAGGAGGGTGCAGCATGCTCAGAGTTGCACAACCAAAACACAGGTCCTCTGTGGAAGTTGGCATAGGCAGGCCACCTTTAAAACGCAGGCAGGCCAGGCACATTGGCATACACTGCTAATCCCAGCACTCGAGAGGCAGAGAGAGGCATGAATCTAAGGCCAGCCTGGCCTATATTATGAAATTCCATCTCAGAAAAGCCCAAGGGCAAGGAGTGTAGCTGTGTAGAAGGCTTGTCTAGCATGTACCTTGTACACAGTTCTGGCTTTGATGCCCAGCACTGACAAAGAAACACACATACACACACACACACAAGCAAGCCAAAGACAAGTGTGAACATACCAGGACAGTTCCAAAACTTTTAAATCAGAGAGGCCTCAGCAGAGGGCAGAAGCAGGGCTTCAAGCCTGCATTACAAGGAAGAGGATATGTCAGTGAAGGAGCCGACATCTTGAGTTGGAGGAGACATGCCCCCCCCCCCGTAATAACCCCCCTTGCCGAGTTCCTGATCGTCCACCTGTGGGAAGGCCGCTTGCCTGTGTACCAGCATCCCTAACGAAGGCACTCTTCTTCCAAACATGAAGGTATCACACTCCACCCCGTCCTGTTCTCAGATGATAGAAAAAACACCACACAAGTCCTCACAAGCATCAGTAGCCCTGGAATTGCTTGCTAGTGTTGCAGATTTCCCTCAGAGTGTGGTGGTGAATGCCTACGATCCCCGCATTCGGAAGACTAGGCAGGAGGATCAGGAGTTCAAGGTCACTCTTGGCTACAAAGCTAGTTCCAGGCAAGCCTGGGCTATTTAACACCTTGACAAGAAAGAAGGAGGAGGAGGAGGAGGAAGAGGAAGAGGAAGAGGAAGAGGAAGAGGAAGAGGAAGAAGAAGAAGAAGAAGAAGAAGAAGAAGAAGAAGAAGAAGAAGAAGAAGAAGGAGAGGCAACAGCTGCAGCAGGAGACACCTGCCACCAAGCCTGACAACCTGAGTTCAATCCTTGGGACTCACATGGTGAAAGGAAAGAGAATCAACTTCCAATTCCCAAAAATTGTCTTCTGACCACACATGTCCCAGGGTACATCCCTACCCCAGCTCCCTGCAGCTGCTGTACAGACAGTAAATAAATAAATATAATAATCAAATTTCTTAAAAAAAAAAAAATCAACAAGCCGGGCATGGTGGCACATGCCTTTAATCCCAGCACTCAGGAATCAGAGGCAGGCGGATTGCTGTGAGTTCAAGGCCAGCCTGGTCTACAAAAGTGAGTCCAGGACAGCCAAGGCTAACACAGAGAGACCCTTTCTCGAACAAACAAACAAACAACAACAAAACACAAAGCATCACATCTCAGCCACCAGCCATAGTAGGAAAGACATGAGGTACAGTTAATTCTTAGGAGGGAGAGAGGGAGGGAGGGAGGGAATGTGGTTACCAGGAAGAAAAGTCATTGAGCAGGAGGGCAGGGCGCGGGAATCGGTTCTTAAAAATGCAATTCAAGCCAGGCGGTGGTGAAACACGCCTTTAATCCCAGCACTTGGGAGGCAGAGGCAGGTGGTTCTCTGTGAATTCGAGGCCAGCCTGGTTTACAGAGCAAGTTCTAGGACAGCCTACACAGAGAAACCCTGTCTCAAAAAAACCAAAACGAACAACAAAAAAATGCAATGCAAAGAAACAAAAAAAAAGAAAGAAAGAAAGAAAACAGGTTCCATTTGGGGGCATGGTTGAAATCACAGTGACACAGCAAGTGAGAGGCCAGCCTGGATTACATGAAATTCTGTCTCAGACAGACTTTAAGCCAGCCCCACAAACACTTGAAGCGTGACTGTCCACAGGCCCTAGGGGATGGCCGCCCATTTCCCCACTCCCTAGTCCACCGAGCAGGGCCCCCAGTAGGCAAAGTCTTCAATCTTCATCTAACTATATCACATCAGATCTTAACCCTGAGCTCCTGAAGGAAATTAAAAGTGAGGCCCTCACTTTTGTCAACGACAGAATAAAAGGTTCTCTAGGGCACTGACTTTCTTGAGGGTCTTTTCACTCTCAGATACCACCCCCCTTCTTTCACCACCACCCCCATTCTCCTACCCCACTCCCTGGAATCTGTGGGATGGCAGCAAAATACAGGGAACAATCAGTAGGCTTGTTTGGGGACACTGTTCCCTGGGCACTCTGGACCAGCGTGAGCAGGCCACCCACCAGGTCCCACTCACCCCCCATCCCCCCACCCCAGAGCGGCTATGTTTGTAAAGGGCTTTCCGGGGCAGGAAGCAATAAACAGAATCAAGGGGCCAAGGCACAGGGGCTGATTACTCTGTTTATGGATTTTCCAGGCCTCTGTGTCCTCTCTCCCAGCAGCTGCCCAGGGCTTTGCAGAGAACAGTGCTGGCAAATGACTGTCTGGGCCCTGGCTTCCCAGGTGGCCTTCTGCCAGGCCTAACTAGGTCTCGGTGAGAATATGAAGAGACTATGTGTCTTGGGGGGGCCCCTAAGCTATCAAAGTGAGTACCCTACCCCCAATATTAGAGCCTAGTGTGCTAATGGCTACACCTTCACACACTTGCATTTGTGTGTACTCAAACACACATGCACCCCCTCCCCACCTACACACACACACACACACACACACACACACACACACACACTCGCCTGCTGCTCACCTCCCTACTCAGGCTGAGTTCCTTGCTAAAGTGAAACCTGGTATTCCCAGAGGGGAGGGTGGCCTGACCTGTCTGCCAACTTCCTAAGGCCAGGTGGGTGGCCCTGCGGCACAAGTCAGCTCACAGCTCTGGTTACTAGAGCAGCACTGGCACCAGGAGCAATTTGGGAAAAGCTAAGACTGTGGGAAGGTGGTTCTGGGATCCTGGCTTCCACAGTGCAAGACTCAACTGCCACCACATTCCCCACACAGGCTGCAACCTGGCAGAGCACGTGTAAACAGAGAAATCGTCCACTTCTTATCCCTCACTGGCAACAACTCATAAATAACAAGGGATGCTGCCACCACCTTGATTTTTTTAGTTTTTATTCATTCATTAAATTTTTTCTTTTTTCTTTTTTGAGACAGGGCTTCTTTGTCTAACAGCTCTGGCTGTCCTGAAACTTCCTTTGTAGATCAGGCTAGTCTCGAACTCACAGAGATTTGCCTGGCTCGGCCTCCCAACTGCTGGGGTTAAAGGTGTGAGCCACGATATATATATATATATATATATATATATTTTTTTTTTTTAAATACAGATCCTCAGGGAGCCCAGGCTAACTTCAAACATGCTACGTAATCAAAGATAAACTGAGCTGATCCTCCTCCTGCCATCGCTTGAGAGCTGGGATCACAGGTGTGCACCATCACACCAGGTTCCTTTTTTAGAATGTTAAATGCAATATCAGTAGGAATATAAAATAGTTCAGTGTGACAAAGAAATTGGTAGAGTCTCAAAAAGCAGAAAACAGAATTCTCATGTGATTCGGTCATTCTGATCACGGGTATCTACACAAAAGAGGTGAAACAGGGGTTGCAAATTGGCCATTGTACCAGTATTGACGGCAGCATTGCCCACAGGTGGAAACAACTCAAATGTCAATCAAATGAATAAACAAAGGGTAGTAGATACACACATGTGTGCACACACACACCCACACACCAATGGAACAATACTCAAATAGAGAGAAATGTTGATATATGCTATAATATGCATAAACCTTGAAAACACAATGTTAAAATAAGCGAAACCCAAAGGACAGACAGGATATGGTTTGACTCCCAGGAGACACCTAGAACAGGCAAAATCAGAGGTTTCCCGGGTCTCGGGGACTGGGGAGTCATCTAATGAGCACAGAGTTGCTCTTTCGATAGTGATAAGATTCTGGAAATGGACAGTGGCGATGACTGCACAACAGAGTGAATGCACTAAATGCCATAGAGTTGTGCCTTAGCAAACGGCTAGCACGAAGCCCTGGGTTCGATCCTCAGCACCGTGCAAACCAGGTGCAGTCACACCCGCCTGTAATCTCAGCACATAGGAAGTGAAAGCAGGAGGGCTGGAAGTTGGAGGTCACCCTCAGTCACATGGCAGGTGCGAGGCCAGCCTAAGCTCCATGAGATCTAACTCAACAACAACAAACAAACAAACAAGGGCCCAGCGAGATGTCTCGGTGGATAAAGGCACTGCTGTCAAGAGTGACTACCTGAGTTTGATCCTGGCATCCATATAATGGAAGGAGAGAACTGATAGGTTCTCTTGCAAGTTATTCTCTGACCTCTACACACTTTTGGGGACACACACACACACACACACACACACACACACACACACACACACACGCTCACTCACATACACTAAATCAACATTTAGTTTTCTTGTTTTGTTTTTGGTTTTTGGTTTTTCAAGACACAGTTTCTCTGTGTAGCCCTTGGCTGTCCTGGACTCACTTTGTAGACCAGGCTGGCCTCAAACTCACAGAGATCTGCTTGCCTCTGAGATTAAAGGCGTGTGCCACCACACTCAGCTACATTAGTTTTCTAAGATTAAATGGTAACAGTTACATTGTGTATATTTAACACACACACACACCAAATCTACATTATTTAGTTTTCTAAGGTTAAATGATAGCATTTATATTGTGTATATTTTACACAGAACAGACAAAAAGGGAAGGAGGGAAGGAGGGAGGAAGGGAGGGAGGAAAGGGAGGGAGGGAGGGAAGGAGGGAGGGAGGAAGGGAGGGAGGAAGGGAAGGAGGGAGGGAGGGAAGGGAGGGAGCGAGAGCACTAAACCCTGTATGCTCTGGTAGAATGAGGTGCTGAGCTTTAGATACAGGGAACCAGGAGCAGAGGGGAGCACCACTTGGGCAATTCAGAGAGAGCAATCAGCACACAGGAAATCCTGGCTAACACAGAGGGGTTCTGTCCCCATCTGCACAGAGTGGGCAGGCATACAATGGCACTCCTGTTGAAGAGGGCTATTCTCATGGCCTGCAGAGTCCCACACGCCACCGGGATGGGGCAGACAGCAGTGCAGGGATACTTGCTGGACGGATGGTCGGGATTGTCGGACTGTGGTATACTGGAGATTTAAAAGGTTCGTGTGCAGGAAAAAAAAAAAAGAGCATGAGAGGATAAGCTAGTGTAGGAAGGAAAGGGCAACAGCCTGGCCTCAGAAGACAAGAGGTGTTCACTTAGATGCCGCTGTGGCGGGCACAGACCACTCACCCAGAGGACAAGGATGAGAGACCGTTTCCAGGCTCCAGGCGTGGGAAAGTGGGGGTGAAGAATAAGAGGGAAGGCCCATCTGCTAAACACAGATGCTCCTCACTGCTGGAGCTGCATCCTGACACGCCCATCATAGACTGAAACTATCATAAGCCACAAACGCATTTCATTCACCTGCCTTCCTGACCCCCATGCTGCTACATGCCTTGAGCGGGCTTAGGACACTTAGGTTAGCCTACAGCTGGGCAACAAAACCTGACACAAAGCCTGCTTTATACTGAGTGTTGACAACCTCATGTAACATGTTGAATGCCACACTGAAGAGGGACACAGGCCTGCCGCATTTTCACCCTGTCAGGGACCTGAAGAGTCCAAGGTAGGACCATTAAAAATGGGTTTGTCTGGGGCTGGGCGTGATAGCACACACCTTTAATCCCAGCACTCCGGAGGCAGAGGCAGGCGGATCGTTGTGAGTTCAAGGCCACCCTGGTTTACAGTTTGAGTTCCAGGACAGCCATGGCTACACAGAGAAACTGTGTTAAAAAAACAAAACAAAAACAAAAGAAGTGGGCTTGTCTGCACCCTAGTGCACACCCAGCCACTTGCCCTCCACCTGTCTTTCTCAAAAACATATACATCTATAAAGCATGGGGGGGGGCTTGCAGAAGACCAAAATCTCTCTTACCAGAGGCCAAAACTTTGGATCCATACTAAGAAATGGCAGCAGGTTGCCAGCAGGGCACTCTAACGGCCGGGCCTCACACAGGTGCACCTGGCACCAACCATAAACTGACCCTGGCTCCTGGCTCCTAGAGAGGGTGTGTAAGGGAGCCTGGCCTTGCCTGAATGGATGCCGCCCTCTGAGGCCTGGGACTGCCCAAGGCAGCCTTGCAGGAGCGTGGTTTCCTGATTGCTTATCTATGAAACAAGGACAAGAAGTGGAGTAGGGATGGGGGTGTCTGTGGTCAATGGCAGCTCCGCTTCACTTGAGATAAAGATTTCAACAGAGAACTTTTATAAAATGACACAGCATCTAGTGCATCCTATTGCCAGGTAGTGTGGTGTGTGTGTGTGTGTGTGTGTGTGTGTGTGTGTGTGTGTGTGTGATTGTGTGTGGCCTCACATGTGTTGCACATGCCTGGGGAGGCCCAAGGTTGATATCAAGTGCTTCCTGGATCACTCCCCACCTTACACATCACAGTTAAGTTCTCTCACTTGAACGCAGAGCTTGCTGGTTCACCTAGTCTACCCAGGCAGCAAGCATACTGTGGGGATTCCATGTCTCTGCCTCCCACGCTCTGAGACTTCTACCTACCCGGCAGGCATTTATGTGGGTGCTAGGGACCTGAACTCCGATTCTCACACTTGCGCTGACACTGTGGTTAACAGCCATCTTGCCCAACAGTCCATGCGTCAGGGTAGTTCTATCTGGCAGTCCTGTTCTAGAACCCAGAGAGACGCCCCCCCCCAACTCCTGAATGAAGCCTTGTGAGTGGATGTATCCCAATTATCAGGGGCAGAGGACTATGGGTAGCTGTCACCAAAAGAGGGGCCTTCCTGCCTCCCTGTGTACTTCCACCAAGGGTGACCCTAGCCTCATCCTAGATCAAAACTTTGGCTGGCTCCTAGGAAAACCTTATACCTAGGCAGAGGGAAGCCGAAGGCCAGAGGAGTGTGGGACTCAGAAAAAGCTTCCCAGCTAGCCTGAAGTAGGTGGTGTGTTCGGGGAGGTTCTTAGTACCATCAAGACTCCCCCACTGTCTCTCTTCTGGGGGTGCCTGAGCATGGCCCTGCCTTCTTCAGTGCAATGGAAAGGATAGAGAAAATGGACAATTGGGGCAGGAGGATGACTGTGAGTGTGTGCTTAAGATCAGACAGACAGACAGACACACACACACACACACACACACACACACACACACACACACACACGCACACACGCATGCATGCACACATGAAGGTAAAGAAGTTTTAACACCACAGACAATCTGAGTATTTTGTCCTATATTTTGGTCAGAGACGAGAAAAGGGGAGGGAGACAGAGAGAAACAGGGGTTGGGTGGGGGCTGGGAACATGGTTGACTGGGGTCTCTCCCATCCATGCACAGCACACATACACACTGCTATAACCATCAAGCTCACTGGTCCGCAGCCCAGGCACTACCTCCTCTATTTAACCAGCCTCCTTGAGATCGGCTCCTTTTGAGTCAATGCCCTCAGGCATCATCTTTTCTCCCCAGCTGGTCTCAGCTCAGCCCTGACAGTCAACCCAACTGACCTATAAGCCTGTGTGCATTTCGTGCTGGCAGTAGATTGGAAGATGGGAGACTGAGGAGAAAACACACCAAATGTTGGTGCAAGGGAAGATAAAGACGCTGGGGAGAGACACCCCTCCCTCCCCTCCCGAGAGCCTGGCTCTGTGTGTGTAGACTGAGAGGGAAGTTGAGGCAGGATCTCAAGGAGTCTCTGCTTTTCTTTTCTTTCTACCCCCCCCCATTTTTTTTCCAAGACAGGGTTTCTCTGTGTAGCCTTGGCTGTCCTGGACTCACTTTGTAGACCAGGCTGGCCTCAAACTCACAGAGATCCACCTGCCTCTGCCTCCCAAGTGCTGGGATTAAAGTCGTGAGCCACCACGCCTGCCTCTGCCTCTGCTTTTCAAGTGCTGGCACAAGAGGCCTGTACTAATGTGGTTCTGGGGACCAAACTCAGCCTTTGTGCATGTTAGGCAAGCTCTGTACTGGCTGAGCTACATCCCCAGCCCCTCGGCTCTAAAACCACTTTTAATGACATTTATTGTGAATGCGTACATACATGTGCTGTGGAATGCATATGGCAGTCAGAGAACAACCTGTGGAAGTCAGTTATCTCCCACTGTGTGGGTTAGGGGATCAAACTCAGGCTGCCAGGATCGGTGGCAACACCTTCCGAGCTGTCTCATCAGCCTGAGGCAACTTGCCAGCCCCTCAACCTTTAAAAAAATTAAATAGACAGAGAAAACTGCAAAAATCTGTAGTGAATTACCATACAGCAAACAACTTGCAACTACCCACATCAAGAAACGAAACTACATGAGCCAGAGAAACAACTCAGTGGTTAGAGCACTGGCTGCTCTTCCAGAGGACCGGGGTTCGATTCCCAGCACCCACCTGGTGGCTCACAACCATCTGTAACTCCAGTCCTAGGGGAATCCAGAACCTTCTTCTGGCTTCTCTGGGCACTACATGCATGTGGTACACAGACACGTAGATGCTGGCAAAATACCCATACACAGAAGACAAATAATAATAATAATAATAAAGCTTTAAAAAGAAAATAAGCAAAACTACAGTTGCTTCCAAGCCCCCTGCACATGTCACAACTTGGTTCCCAACTTGCTTGCGTTTAGCACTCAAGTGTAGATGCCAGTTGAGAGTATTTCATCCCTCTTGCATGTCCCTTTCCTGTGGGGAAGGGTGGAGGGAAAGAACTGTATTTTAGTTTTTCCATTGGTTGCCTTTTGGATTTGCTTGCCTGCTTGCTTGCTAACTTGCTTGGTTGATACAGGGTCACCTTTAGTCCAGGCTAGCTCTGAACTCACTACTTAGTTAAGGTTAGTCTTGAATTTCCGATGCCCATCCTCTTGTCTCTGCCTGGCAAGTGCTGGGGTTACCACGTGGTGGGTGCCACCACGTTCAACTTCATTGCGTGTTTTAAAATTCATCTTAATTTGCTGCTTCTCCTCCATCTCGTTTGATCCTTATAATTTATCTGTTGAAGAGGCTGGCTGCTGACCCTCCAGGTAGGGTAGCCCCTACCCTACCCCTCCCCATAGCCTGCAGTTCTCGAACCCATCCTGGATTTGATCCCCAGCACCACCACAAAGCTAGCCAAATAAGTATGGTAAATAAATAAAGTAATACGTAAATAACATTTAAAATGCATTTGGAAAAAAATAAATCCCTTTCTTCACAGAGACCAAGCATTACAGAACATGAGTCATGGCAGAAGCCTACAGAAAACACTCTGCGAAGAACCCTCCTGATTATAGCCAAATAGTCCCCACCCTCAGCCGCTGAGCCTGACACACACACACACACACACACACACACACACACACACACACACAAACACACACACGACCCTGGCCTGAGATGCAGGTGTGGGTACCCATCAGCGAGCACATACAGTTTCGGTCATACTGTCATGTAACCACGTGAGGGTTTGGCTGCTGGCTGTGGACGACATTGTTCCCCAGCTAAGCCACCCTGCACTAGGGGACAGGATTTACGAGCAAATATTATCAGGAGAACAGATGTCCAGGCAAGCAGGCCAAGCCAATGGGAACAATGGCTGGGCTGACACAGGCCTGGGTCTCACTAAAGGGAGGAGAGAAAACAGACTCCTGATCAAAAGGCTGCAGACATCTAAGAGTAGGACCTGGCCCCACTTCACACATGTGGGGCTTCAGCGCTTCAGGCTTTCGGCCCAGTGGGGTTTTAAGCAGCCCAAAGAGACCAGATTCAGGGAGACAGGTTGGTTTCTCCTAGACGTTGGAAAGCGTCCCATTTTTGTGACTGAGTTTCACTGTTTGCCAATATGTATTACTAAGGAAAAAAAATATATAGTAAAGCCAACGACGTGGAGTGATAACGATTCCCTTCGGTAAACATGCATCAACAGGCTTGGCAGTGCATACCACAATCCCAGCACTTAGCAGCCTGAGACAAGAAGAGCCCAGCGGCGCTGGAGCGCGTACTGCTCCTGCTGAGGATCGACACTGGCCTCCTTAGTGCCCATGGGGTGACAGCCATGTGCAGCCCCAGTTCCAGGGGGTCCAGTGCCTATTCTGACTTCTGCCTCTGCGGGCACCAGGCACGCATATGGTGCACGTAGCCGGGTGAACACACGCAGAGAAAATATACCCCAACAAAAAGAGCACAGGTTTGAGGTTTGCTTGAGCTTCACGGGAAGACTCTGTCTCAAAACACAGCAGATGTTCCAGGTCAGCCTGGTCTACAGAGCGAGTTCCAGGACAGCCAGGCCTACCCAGAGAAGCCCTGCCTCGAAAACCTAAACAAGTAAATAAAAAGTAAAGCAGATGCTGAAGAGAGGGCTCAGCGGCTAAGAAGAATCAGCACCCACATGGTGCCTCACAACTGTCTATAACTCCAGGAGAGCCAGTGACCTCTTCTGACCTCCGCAAGCACCAGGCACAGATGCAGTGTAGAAGACATGCATGCGAGCAAAACCCTCACGCCCACCATAATACATAAATAAACCTGAGACCTGGAAAATGTCATCGACAACAGCTAACTAAGGCAGGAGCATCCTGACCAACTCAAAATCAATGTAGGCTACATGGTGAGCTGCAGTCTAGCCTGGGCTACAGACTAAGACCTGACAAAACAAATAAGCAACAAATAAGAAAAAAAAAAAAAAAAACAATGCCCAAAAAAAGGAAACGAAAGAAACTTCAAAGGACTTGGGCAGGAATCATCACCACCAGACTTCCCTGGCATGAGGACGCCAACCAGAAAAGAAAAGTCAGTCACTCATCCTTGCCCTGAAGGCCCCAAGTGAGTCAAGGAGGCCTAGGGGACAGGCATTCCAGGCCGCTTTAGCTAAGAGATACCAGCCTAGAGGGGGAGCAGTCCAGGGGTGAGGCCCCATTTGGCTGTTCTAGGTGCCTGGAGATGGGCTTTACTCAGGAGAGGCTGAAAAGAACAAGGGGGAGAAAAAAAAGCAGGAGGTCTCAGTGCCATAAAAGCAGGAAATGAAATGTACTCAGTCTCTGCCAGCGTAACTGAAAATGGACCATATGCCAGGCGCTTGGCAAGGTGCACCTCACAGTCTTTATTTGATTTTCACAACAACCCAATGAGGCAACTACTGTTCTCCTTGTTTAACCAACAGGAAACTCAGACACTGGAAGGAGAGAAGCCGAGGAGGCAGCCCTGGAACACTGGGTGTGTTTGGCCAAGGCTGAGGAGGGATTTCCCAGCCTTTGAGGAAAGCCCAAAGGATACCCGCTCTTTATTAGCGCTTTCATTTTTTCTTTCTTTCTTTCTTTTTTTATTATAATTTATTTAATTTTATTTTAGCATGAGGGTGTCAGAGCCATTGGAACTGGAATTACAGACAGTTGTGAGCTGCCATGTGGTGGCTGGGAATTGAACCCGGGTCCTTTGGAAGAGCAGACAGTGCTCTTAACCACTGAGCCATTTCTCCAGCCCCCTTATTAGCTCTTTCTTAAAGATGGAACAAAATGAAAAGGATTTAGGTTAGACTCCAGAGGCGATGTTAAAGGGTTGAGTTTACTTCCCGGGCTAAACCTGGGAGAGCTGCAGCTCCAAGTGATTATTCTGCAGGCAAAGGGACCTACCCCATTCAGAGGTCTCTTCGGGCAAATCGGGCCCCGCCTCCAGTCTCAAGGGAGGCTTTTGAACAATGCAAACTCTGAGGTCACATGCATTCTTCACTAAACTTAACAAGCAGATGATCCAAGAGGCTAGATACTAAAATGAAGTCTTTTAAAAATAAACAAGGCAGGGTTTGCCGATTTAATCACCTAGGGTGCTGGGGCTAAATTTAAAAAAAAGAAATGGTTAGCGCCTGAACTCCTACTAAAAGCAGTCCCAAACAGCGCACCTGCTGGCTAGTGATGTCAGCACACCCGCGCAGAGAGGACAGGCAGGCAAGCAGCAGGGAGCTTGAAGCTCCCATCGGGAGCCCCTTCCTGCCTGTTGCCCGCCCCTGCCTGGACCTCTGAAGGATTCTCTGGACACAAAGCAGATCCTGGCTACCCAGTAGCACTTGAGCTTTGGCCTGGAACAGAAGGCCCCCTGTCAGGTTGTCATCGGCAGGGAAGACAGAACACACTGGATGGGGGATAGGTCACGGGGGGGGGGGGGGGGGGAGGGGGGGGGCGTTGCATTTTAATCAAGATGCTCCTTGGAGAGAGGTTCCCGTTTTGAATGTGACCGGTTTGAACCAAACACAGAAGTTACTACTGACCCTAGAACAGAGGGCAAAGACTGCAGTTACCCAGATGTGGGTTTTCCTGAGGGCGAATGCCGTTCTGCTACCAAAAGGCCGACTTCCTTCCCAGTGGCAAGCTTCTCCGACCTCTTAGAAGCCAGGGCCTAGGAAGCGCAAAGGTCTTGCCTTCAAGATCACACCAAAGAAGCAGAGCGAGAGCCAGCAAGCTCACCCCGACACAGGAACCCACCCCAGGTGGTCAGCAGCTGCCCCTGAGAATACAGAGAACTTGTGGGGGCGGGCATTAATGAGTCGCCGCATACCCTGCTACATCCCTGTGGCCCCATGAGACAGAAGGCAGCAGCCGTGCTGTGGGGATGCTTGGCTAGGAGACTAATCCCCACCCCCACCCCTCGTGGTGTGGGGGCCACCACGAGGCCTCCCGCTGTCAGTCCCTACGATGAACCCATCTCCCCCTTTGATCCCAAAGAGGGGAGGGGGTGGGAAGCATTGATTCACCCAAAGCAAAAGCAACACAAAGGCTGCACCTGTTTCCATGGAGACGGGATTGACTAAGCAAAGGAACAAAACACGGAGCAAGAAACACAAGCCTGTCACCACCTTCCGGGCCAGCGTGATCGATGTCGGCGGGCCAGTGCCCCGACAGGAAGGCAGCGGGAAGGATGAAAGGTGATCGGCAGATCTAGAAGCTCGCGGGGAGCCCTTTCAGTTGGCCCTCACAGGGCCCCCAGGCAAACAAACTGCCTGCCTAGCCCTGACTCCTGAGAAAAACCTGAACAGAAATGCCAAGGGAGAGAGATTCTTCTCTGCACAAAGGGATTCTATGCTTGACAAAGGAATTCCTGGAAAGGACGCCGCAGGGCTGGGGGGGGGGGGGTGCTGACACTTTCTCTCTGCCTCATCACTTATTTCTGAGGGGCAGAGAAGGACTGAGGGAGGAACTTCCAGTAGCAAGTTTATAAGAAAAGAGGACCAAATACTGAAGGGGAGGAGGGGACGGAAGGAGAGCACGGGACTCTGCTTATAAAACATCTGCTGGGAGAGGACCACGTGGTGCCAGAGGACAGGGCAGAAAGAACACAGGGGACAAAGAACAGAGGAAGAAGCAGTAGGTGTCTGAGAACCCCAGGGGTACATGGATGCTCACTCTCCAAGCCGTCAGAGTTAGATGAAGAGGGGATGTGGGGAACAGGCCTCATCTTCCCATGGACAAGGACAAGAAACCTGAGATGCCATCAAAATGCAGAGGTCCAAAGATGCCAGCAGTATGTTCAGCAGATGGCAGGGACTCTAATGCTGCCATTAGAGTCCTTAGCTTGCTCCTGTTTCCCTCCCTCCCTCCCTCCCTCCCTCCCTCCCTCCCTTTGTATGTATGTGTGGTGTGGTGTGGTGTGGTGCGGTGTGTGTGTGTTACGTATGTGGATGCCCACTGGCCACTTGATACTTTTCGAAGCAGAGTCTCACTGAACTGGGAGGCCAGCAGATTCCAGGGGACCCTCTTGTTTGCCCCCAGCCAGCGCTGGGATTCGAGGTGCATTACTATGCCTTACTGTTTATGTGGACGTTGGAGATCTGAACTCAGGTCCTCATGCTTGTGCGGCAAGCACTGTACCAACTGAGCCCTCTTCCCAGCCGTTGGCTTGTTCTTGATGTTCATCGGGTGAACTGTGCTAAGCACCCACTGGTCACGTGTTGTCATGTTGGGAAGAAGACAAAGCTGGCTCCCAACTGTCCTGGGAAAGTCTCCCCAGGACTTCACAGAGCTGGGTCTTTTCCCTGTCTATAATCCCTACGGGGAACAAAACCCAAGGATAACAACAAAAATATTCCCTGAGCATGCTGTGCGGGCCAGACACTAAGGAATCATTGGCTCCCTCGTCCTCTTCACCACCCCACGAGGGAGCCATTATCTTCTCCATTTACGAACTGGGAAGCAGGCAGAGGGAGGAGAGAGAAGCGTAATGTGCCCGGCAAGAGGCAAAGCCCACCTTCAAACACAGCTCCGCCCGGTTGCAGAACCTGTGGACAATGACCTGTTGTCCACCTGCCACATCGGCATCCTTCAACAGAGACCAAGGGACACACACGGAGGTGGAGGCGGAGTGGGGACTCAGAAGACAAGTTCTGGAGCCCTACCTGAGGACACCCGCGCCATGGTGCCTCCCCGGGGAAAGGTGGCTGCTCCGTGTCCATGATGCTATTCTGGGCTTAGTTTGCCGCTCTGCAGCAAGGACACATCATTATATAGGGTGAGGAGCCGAGCATGTGACACACATCCAGGGTGTCCATCAGGCAGTGAGTAGAGAAGAAGTCCTAACGCCTTCAGCAAACCTTCCCAGAAGCCACAATTCGGCAACGCACAGAGCAGGTGCTGCGGAGCAAACCCTAGGTGACATCTCTGGGACTGCAGTTAAATGGTCATCCCACCAGTCAGAGGACCATGACGTAACCTAGCAACACCCAAGGATGATGCTCAGATATATATGCATGGCGTTTGGGGTGGGTATCAGTTTCTGCCTGTTGTCTTTCCTGCTGTGCACCATCTGAGCTTGAAGCTTCTGTCCTCCCGATGCCCCTACACACACACACACACACACACACACACACACACACACACACACACACATTACCCCATCTTCTGTCTAAAGAGACAAGCACTGTCTACAAGGCTGTTGTACAGGGGAGTCCAAGGGAGACAGAATGTCCTTAGGACCAGAGAAGGTGGCTGACTGTGTTTTCTTTGTAGCTTATCTACCACCTGCTTATTTTAGGTAGACTTGCAAAGCACAGACTCTGACCCAAGGACATTTGGTTAACAAAATTTCTTGAATAAAGACATTGAGGGGGCCGAGGAAATAGTAAAAAACTTGCCTTGTAAGCATAATGACCCAAATTCAATTCCCCCGAATTCTCTCTCTCTCTCTCTCTCTCTCTCTCTCTCTCTCTCTCTC
>OU015746.1:32137483-32181394 GCA_907169655.1 Acomys percivali
TGTGTGTGTGTGTGTGTGTGTGTGTGTGTGTGTGTGTGTGTGTGTGTGTGTGAAACAATAATAACAACAAAAAAAAGAAGCCATTAATTTGAGAGGAGTTGAGGACAGTCACAGGAAGGATTGGAGGGAAGAAAGAGAAGTGAGAAAATAATGTATATATATAATTAACCCCCCCACAAAAAAAAAGGTTGGTAATAAAAGCAAGTTTTTAAAAAAAGATTTATGTATTTATTAAGTATACAGTACTCTGCCTGCATCTACACCTGCATGCCAGAAGAGGGCATCATATCACATTATTGATGGCTGTGAGCCACCATGTGGTTGCTGAGAACTGAACTCAGGACCTCTGGAAGAGCAGTCAGTGCGCTTAACCTCCGAGCCATCTCTCCAGCCCCTAAAAGCAAGCTCTTTAGAAGGCCCTTCATGACGTCATCAAGCATGTCCTATTAGATGGCCTCTTTCCAGGACATTTTTGATGAGATGCTAGGAAGGTCTGAAAATGCCTCACCCACAAAGCCAAGAAAGCAGACAAGAGAAAGATCACTGGGCTTCAGGCTGAGCTGCATGGTAAGACCCTGTCTCAGCCCCACCTCGATCTCGTCACACACACTGGCCTGGGAAATAAACCTGCCAGTCCCTACCCTTCCCTAAGCACCGTCACCCCCATGAAACACCGTGACCCCCTATCCCAGCTGCCACATCAATGCAGATCTGAGAGGGAAATGTATGAGACTGCACTTTTAAAAACCAGTAAACTAAGCTGCATGTGGTGGCGCACGCTTGTAATCCCAGCACTCGGGGAGGCAGAGGTAGGCGGATCTCAGAGTTCAAGGCCAGCCTGGTCTACAAAGTCCAAGACAGCCAAGGCTACACAGAGAAACCCTGTCTCAAAAAACCAAAACAAACAAACAAACAAAAAACTAGTAAATTATAAACAAACTGGAGATGCTATGGATTGTAGGGGGCTGTGGGACAGTGGTGGCACATGCCTTTAATCGTAGCACTCAGGAGGCAGAGGCTGGAGGATTTCTGAGTTCTGGTTTACAGAGCAAGTTCCAGGGCTACACTGAGAAAGCTTGTGTCAGAAAACCAAAAATAAATGGGGGGGGGGGGCAATTCTCCTTCCATGTCAGGATCATATGCAAATTAGAAGCAAAAACATCTGACTTCCCAAAGCACTTAGCACATAGCAGAATTAGAGTTGGATGGGGCTGCTGTACGGACTGAAGAAACGGGCCAACAGGCTACTGTGCCCAGGGTCCCCAGGGTGAGGAAAGCAGACACAAAAACCCAGTGAGATCATGGAAGAAGTGAGGAAGCTAGAGGCCTGCATCACATCCCTGGGAATGAGACTGAGATGAAAAGAGGCACAGCTGGGAGACACAGGCCGTGAGAACAGACCTACAATTGTTGCTGGGGCAGCCGGCTAGGATCCACTCGGTGCTGGTACTGCCACTCTGCCACTTTGTGTCTTAATGTAACTAAGGGTCCAGTGGGGGAGGGGGGCGGTGTCACCGTTTGGAATGCTTTGATTCTGGCCAATCTCACAGCACAGCTGAGAGGGTGCAGGGCTAGGACAAGAGGGACAATAGAGTTCCACAGCCCAACTACAAGGGACAGAGAGGTCTGGTCTGCAGGAGCTGTTCAAGCCCTCATTCTGCGGCTTGAAGCACTTCTTCCTTTCCTGCCTTGTCCTTTGAAGCGCCCGTGTGCGCGCGCGCACACACACACACACACACACACACACACACACACACACACACACACAGTCTTGCCACTGCCCCATCCACAGTTAACACCACACACCCAACTGCAGAGAGCTGAAAGCAAAAGAACCAGAGTCCATTGGGGAGAGAATGTCTTCTCGGAGCTACGTTGAGGTTTCCTCCACCTCTGTGTTGAGGGTCTGGTCTTGGAGAAGCTCCAGAGGCAAGGATTTCTATACTTAGAGCAAAAACCAAAAGCAGTGGTCTAACTCAGCAGGAGCAGGGTGTCTAGAGAGCATAGCTACCTGTTCCTCACCCAGAGCTATAGCAAGGACCCTGCTCCCCTCTCATCTGAAGGAGAGCCTTAGAGGGTCGCTATGGCCCAATTACCTGTTGCTTGCTCTGCAGAGGTCAAACATGTCCCTACTACCATAGTGGGCTTCCTTTCGAAGGTGAGGAGTCACTCTGGGGCTAAACAGTAACTCTTGCAGTGCAAGCATTTTAATTTTTTTTTAAATTTATTTTTTGACATATGGCTATTTTGCCTGCGTGTGTGTCTGTAGACCATGTACCTGGTCCCATGGAGGCCAGAAGAGGGCACTGGGTTCTCTGGAAAGGGTTACAGACATTGCGAGCCACCGGGTGTGTTCTGGGAATCAGATCCAGCACTTCTGGAAAAACAGCCAATGTTGTTAATTGATGAGCCATCTCTCCAGCCTCAAGGAAGGTTGGGACACGTAGCATAAGTAGTGTAGGTAACTGACCCAAGGTCAATAAGCCAGCAAGTCACATGCAGCTGGGAACTTGCCTGCTATCATAGGCATGAGTGTACCCTACTGCCTCCCAAGGGCTCCTTGATGCTGCTGGGTAGCAGGCACAGGTGTTGTGGAGTTTGCAGCCCTCTATGTATGAAGGGCCAGGGAGGTTTCTGTCAGGTCTGCCAGTCCCCTATGAAGTCGGATGCACAGTTTAACACATCCGTGTGTACATAGACTTTTTAGCATGGCAAAGGGTAATCAAGGTTCTCTTTAGATTACCAAAAGAGGGACTGGCGATGCTGCTGTGTGGTAAAGTGTGGTGAAGCTTACACAACGCTCTCAGTTCAACCCCCAGCACTGTATAACGGCACTAAAATTATCAAAGGGGGCTGGGACCAGAAGCACCATTAAGAACTAAAGGGCCTGGGCTGGTGAAACAGCTCAGGAATTAAAAGCACTCACCACAGCCGGGCTTGATGGTGCACGCCTTTAGTCGCAGCACTTGGGAAGCAGAGACAAGCAGATCTCTGAGTTTGTAAGCCATCCTGGTCTACAGTGTGAGTTCCAGGACACCCAAGGCTACACAGAGAAACCACGTCTCAAAAACAAAAACAAAAACAAAAACAAAAACAAAAACCACTCACTACACGAGCTTAACCTGAGTTTGATAGCCAGATCCCGTGGTGGAAGGAGAGACTAAACTGAAAGTTGTCAGTTTTAAATAAATATTTAAAAATTAAGAACCACAGGTCCATGCGGGAACACTCCAGAACATTGATCTGACTTCAGTTAGAGTCTCTGTCTTTTCATAGCACCTCCTTGCTAAAGAAGAGAAAGTCTCGCCGGGCAGTGATGGCGCACGCCTGTAATCCAGCACTCAGGAGGCAGAGGCAGGTGGATGGCTGTGAGTTTGAGGTCAGCCTGGTCTACAGAGTGAATTCAGGACAGCCAAGGCTACACAGAGAAACCATGTCTCGGAAAAAACCAAACCAAACCAAACAAACAAAAAGTCTAGGTTTTCCCAGGCGTGGAAGGCATGATAACAGTTTGAGAGTCATAAATAACTACCTGGGCACTGAGGACCCAGTCAGCTTCGGAGGTGGTACCCAGGGTACGCAGGGTACATCACAGGTGGAGAAAGGGAAGGGCAAATGGCAGTGATTGAAGGATAAAGGATTTCCTACACCAAGCTTATTGCTTCTTCCCAACACTCAGAACGTGGCCTAACGCTGCCTGCATTCGGCTCTCTGGTTTTGCTTGGATCCTCACAGTGACAATGCTGTTTCACCAACAACCACTACAAACTGTCAGAAACCAACGCGATACCCAAGATTATTAAGTGTGAATCCCGTGTGCTTTTTCTTTTAAATGGCACTCCAGCCCACGAGGCAGGGGCAGGACTATGACCAGTTTAAAGATGATGAAAGCGAAGACCAGACAGGGCTGCCCAAGAGCACACAGCAAGTGGGGGGATTCATCTAAGAAGCAAGAAGGAAAGCAGGGGAGGATTAAGCCCTTCCTGGCAAGCTCACATTCCACAGTGAGCAGGCTCGCACCTTCGGTAGACTTGTCTCTCTCAACAGGCCACAGACCAGTCTGGGTGTTGTCAGGCTTGCACAGACTGGTTGCGCTCACTGCTTACTGCCTCTCTGAACAAATGAGTAAAGAAGAAACATGTCCTTCAACTGAGACAAACCAGAGCATCCAGGTTTTAGTGCATTCTACAAAGCTGGGGGTGTAAAAAATAATGCACAGATAAGAACTGAGTCCCTTAGTGCCCCAAGCTTTCTCAGACTCTCCTGTGCACGTGAACCACCTTCTTAAAATGTGAGTGACTCGAATGTCCAAGGTGTGCCTGATGTCCCATTTCTAACCAGGTGATGTCAATGTCAGTGCCACCATCTGCGGACCTGACTTCCAGCATCAAGGCTCTACGTGCAGCCAGGCAGTGGTGGCACACACCTTTAATCCCAGTACTCTGTAGGCAGAGGCAGGTGGGTCTCGGGGAGTTCGAGGCCAGTCTGGTCTACAGAGTGAGTTCCAGAGCAGCAAGGGCTACACAGAGAAACCCTGTCTCAAAAACAAACAAACAAACAAAACCTCTCCACCTGACAGAGAATTCCTGTGGTAAAGGATCTGCACCAGCCTGGTCATTCACCCTGCCTTCTAGAAGGCAGAAGGCCTTGTCACTGGGTTTGGTTCATAGGCAATTCTTACAAAACATCTTCCCCAAGTCCAGGCTGAGCACAGGACACCCAGAACCCTTTCCCCGCCTAATGACAGTAACCACTGCCATAAGGACTTGAGGGAAGACAAAGAAAAATAGAACTCATTCAGAGGAATGTCAGTGTGCGGCATACCTACAGGGGGAGCCGTGTGAGATGCCATGCCTGCTTCCTAGGTTCCGGCCTGCAGCTAAATCTCAGACAGCTGTACCCATGAGAATAACTGCTCACACACATTTAGACAGCATATTTTACTTAAAATGGAGAAGGGAGAAAAAAAAAAAAGATACTCACATTTCACATCTGCTATGAGACCTAAGAAATCTAATTAAGAGCTGAAAGCCTCAGAGGAAGGGGTGCGTGGCCGTCAAAGCAGGAGGGCAGAAACCATCCCTTTGTGGCCGTCCCAGCAGCTGGAAGGAGCCAGAAGCAGCCAAATAATCGCAAACAGAGTGCCCGCTTCCTCAGGTGGCCTCCTGACACCTGCCGAAGTCCCTGGGATTCTTGACAGTAGAGGCATCCTCTTAGAGCCAGCACCAGCCTCTCCCAATCCAGTCTGTGGCACAAGAGCTAAACTTGGTGATGCAGGCTGCATTCCTAGCTACTCAGGAGGCTGAGGCAGCGGGATGGCAAGTTCAAAGCCAGCCTGGGACAACTTAGTGAGAGTTTGCCTCAAAATAAAAAGTGAAGGGGGGGGGGAACACACACAGAGGTGGCTACAGATGCAGAATGGTGGCAGAGCACTTGTTTAGCATTTGAGAAGCCCTGGATTGAATTTGGTGAACCCCCAGCAGCAAAGCAAAGGATTCCTTGAATGGGTAGTTTGCATTCAAAAGGTTCATGCGCTTATTCAAAATCCAGACATAGGGGTCCTAGAGAGAGAGATGGCTAGTAGTTAAGAGCTCTGACTGTGCCTTCAGAGGACCTAAATTCAAGTCCAGGTACCCATATGGTGGCTCACAACCTATTGTAATTTCATCTCCAGGGGATCTGATGCCCTCCTCTGGCCTCCAGGCACACAAATGGTGCACACACAAGGATGCAGACAAAAATACAAAAACATATAAATCAATAAAATATTTTTACAAAGTACAGCTGGGAGGGGTGCACGCCTTTAATCCCATCACTCAGGAGGCAGAGGCAGGTGGATCTCTGTGAGTTCAAGGCCAGCCTGGGCTACAGAGTGAGTTCCAGGACAGCCAGGGCTATACAGAGAAACCCTGTCTCTAAAACAAGCAAGCAAGCAAACAAACAAACAAACAAAAAACACAAATAAATGTTTTAAGAAGGCACAAAATCTCACCGGAGCCCTGACTGCACCAGCAGAACCCGATATTCTAATAGGCCGCAAGATGGATGGAGGGCTGCTAGGGAAGCCATTCTCTGCTGGCTTAGGCTTCTCAGCCTGAAAGGTTCAGAAAGCCATAGGAAAGTCTGTCGCTTCCTAGTCCCCAATCCTCATCTGAGGTATCGGTCATTCCTCCATCAGACCAGGTCGCTCCTGGTATGAGAATCACATCATCTTCCCCCTCCTCTCCCCTCCCCTCCCCAGAAACCAGGCAGTGCCTCTTAGCAAAAAGAGTTCGGAAAGTTCATAAGTGCCTTCCACCCCAACCCCAGCTGACAAGGAAGCCCCTTAAAATGATACCAAGTCAGCTACATGACAAAGAAGACTCACAAAGGGAGGAGCAGATCCAGCCACCTGATCTTGGTCCCAATGTCTTGCCCTGAGTGAGACCCTTCATGCTTGCCTGGGTGGGTGTGAATGGCCAAAGTCCCCAACTATGGATGCCACACTCCGACCAGACCTGGAAGCTAGGCACCGGGGTTGCCAGCAGTGAGCTGTAGTCCACCAGGCAAGATGCTGCTTCTTCAGGCTGACAATGGCTCAAGAACAAATGACAGCCATCATCTTCCTGAGCTTGCTACCCAGATGGCATCTTTTCCTACACCACCCTCAAGGAACCCCCCCCCCCCGAGTCCCTAATGACCAGACAGAGTGGCCAGCACAATTCTCCCACATATAAGTGAATCTGCCTACTGTCCCGCCCCTTACACACATACCTGAGCCACCCATGCCCACCAGGACAGGGTAAGGAGGAATGCCAAATCGAGGGAAGGTATCAGATATGGACCTCATCTTCCATAATGGTGTCGGTGTATTCACATTCACTACCAGGTATATATATATATTAAGCCCCATACAACCTGTGTGGCTGGAGGACAGACCTGAGAGCCTTTCTTGATTTTTATAGGTGAAGATAAACTGTGAAAGGGGGAGAATCCAGAACGGAGCCCCTCTGCACACAGCAAAGCCCCACGATCAACCTTTCCACCGAACCCACTCACCAATACACAAGAATGCAAGCTGCCAGTGCAGTCCTTTTACATTTGATGAACCGTTAAGTGTTTCTTTCTCCCTCTCTTCTCTTCTCCTTCTCACATTTTCTCTCCAACCCTTTTGTAACCCAAGTTCGTTTTGCTTCTAATGATCTAAGTAGTCAGTGATGAGCTTCAAGTTCTGAGCCTCCTGCCTTTACCTCCCCAGTTCTGGTACAACATGTGTGCACCCCCAAACCCCATTTTCATGCTGTGGTGGGGATCAAGCCTAGAGCTTTGTGTATGCTAAGCAACCACTCTACCAGCAGAACTATCTCCCAGCCCCAGTGTTATAAAATGTTACACATTTGGTACTCAGTGAAGAATATGCTTAGGTGGCCCTAGCTAGCTTGATGAAATCAGCAGCAGAGGACTTTGCTCACTAAGGTGCCCAGTGTGACAAGGAGTTTCCTCCCTCCCCTCAGCTGCACAGACAGCCCGTTGCCTGGAGACTGGGCACAGCCCTCTGCTTACTCTTCTTTAGAAGCAGGTCTGGAAACTGTGGCCTCCAGGAAATATGCTTGGGGCCAGGGTAAAGAGGTGGGGGAGAGGCGGGAGTGCTGGCTCCTCACAGGCAGGCCAGCCCCATCCCCTCTGTCTTCCCTTTCCTCCCCAGGTCTGAAAGGCCCAGCAAACCAAAAGGCTCCCACAGGGAACAAGGCCCCCTTTGAAAGCCTGTGTTTGCCTGGGGCTGCCTGCAGACAAGGGTTGCCATGGTCACTGTGCACCTTCGCCAGCCAAGCTCAGGCAGGCTCAGAAGAGCAGCCTAAACCACCAGACACGCCACCTCTAACTCCTTCTAGGGGCCTGACAAACACACCTGTCCCTGAGCCCCTTGGTTGCTGGAAGTAGACAGCTGGGGAACCTCTAGACCAAAAACCCAACACTGGACAGGACCAGAGGGTTGAGGCCCCTCCCTGAGACACCAAGCAGAAGCATCAAGGTCTTAGAGCCACCGCACTGAGGAGACGCTTGCCAGAGCCATACCATACCGCCTCAGGACCTGCCCTGCATCCTGGGCCAGAGCCTGGCTGCGCTGCTAATGGGAATGACTTATTTATGTAATTCATTATCACTGGGGCCTGGATCCAAGAGAGATGGGTGGAGGCCAGGCCCCAGCTGCTGAGGGAGGAAAGGGAGGGGCTGTCCTATGCCTCAGTCTGGACCTGGCAGGCCGAGGAGCTGGAAACTGCAGGGACTGGAGGACAAAGGCAATGAGGAAAGGGGACAGGGCTGGACATTGTAGGCGCTGTAGGGCTCCTGGTAGTGAGCGTGGCCGGAGACCAGCTCTGTCCCTGGAGAATGCAACAGGAACAGAGGCCTCGAATATGTTTGCCTTTAAACTGCTCTGTGGTCCAAAGGGCTTCTTCATCATCATCATCATCATCATCATAAAAAAAAAAAAAAAAGCTGGGCAGTAGTGACCCATGCGTCTAATCTCAGCACTCAGGAGGCAGAAGCAGGTGGATCTCTGTGAATTCGAGGCCAGCCTGGTCTACAGAGTGAGTTCCAGGGCAGCTAAGGCTATTCACAGTATCTCAAAAAACAAAATCAACCTGTCCCCCCCCCCAAAAAAAAAACCCAAAATAATAATAAAAAAAAAAACTCTGAGTTCTGCACTTCAAACAGAAATGCTTTCATGCCCAACAGAGGCCTAAGCTGTAGAGGCAGCATCCCTCAGATACCTGACCCAGGGTGGAAGGGATGAGGCTGGAAACTTCCAGAATTCTGTGGAGTCATCCCTAAGCCCTGTCACAGAGGCTCCAGTGGAGTAGCAGGGAAACAGATGAGGTGTGGAAGGGCTGGTGGCTGGGGTTGGCTCCTCAAAACGGGGCAGTGTGTCCACCCCAGACCGGGCCGGATGAATAGGAGACTCTCGCTCCCAGCCTCACCTCAGAGGCCCAGGCTCCTCCGTCACAGTCTCTCCGTTCCTCTGCTCCTGCTCCCGCCCTCTCAGGGGCTCTTCCTGCCTCTCTGCTTCCCCCCAAACAGACCAGCAATTTATTCCCACTCATAAGGGTCTGAGCACTCTATCACTACCCCTGGCCATAGCCACTGGAATTAGTCTTGGTTTCCTTTCCCCTCTCCTTCCTCTCTCCTCTCTGTCTCTCTGGGATATCTTCTATACCACGCTGGAACCCCCCATAGAGACGAGGATGTATGACCTCCAACTCCTACCTCTACCTCCCCAAGTGTGTGGGGTCAGGGGTGCTGGGGATCAAACCCAGGGACTCATCTATGTTAGGCAAGCAGCCCCACCCCACCCCAGCCAAGCTATATTCCCTAGCCCTGAGGTCTTGGTTTCTAATAATATTAATGTTTCACTGAGCACCCACTTCCTGTGAGCCTTACGACACCCCCACGTCACCCCACCCCCGTGAGGAGGGGAGGAAACACGATCAGTTAGGAAATCTGCCCAGGTCACATCACCAGCAAGTAAAGAACAAGGGTCCAAAGCCAGTTGTCCAGTTTAGACTTCACCCCCTTCATACAAAAACCACCCGCACACAGAGTCTTCAAAGAACAAGCAAAGCAAGCCCCGGAGGGCAAGATGATCTGCTTCTAGGTACACAGCCAGTTGGGGTAGTGTAGGGACAAGGACCAGAGTGCCAAATCCGGACCAGCATCCTCTCCCTGTCACATCATCTCAACCACAGAAGCGGCTGTGTTTATGTAGGGGAGAGATACACGTTTGCTTTCTGTTTTATGAGGTTATGATGCAGGAGCCTATAAACTTGCATTACCTCCTCCAGCAATGGCCTGGCTGGCCCGGGCCACGCTATACCCATACTGTTCTATGACCTTCCCCACAAACAGCCCTCATGTCTTGACCAAGCCTTTCCAGTTCTACCTTACAGTGTTATAGACCCACCCATGCCCTGTGAGGGTTGTGCAATGTCCCAAGCTTCCCAGTGAGATCCCACTTGGTGCATACTAGCTCACACTATGGTCCCTTAGGGTTCTCAGATCTCTCTCGGCCAGATGTCACCCAACCAACCCTATCCAACCTGGTCCAAGGAGGTAAGTCTGGCGTGCTTCTCAAGTATGTTCCCAGCTCAAGGCTACTGTGAAGATGCCCCCATCTCCATCTATAAGGGAAAGGCCATAGTGATATCGGGGTACCCTATGACCATGTCTACAAAGCAGAAGACTGACCCGCAATTTTCCCCTAGTAATTTGATTCAAGGTCCAGACACTATTTGCTCTCTGGTTACTAGAAGGAAGTTCAGTATGTCTGAAAACCAAGAGATTATGATACCAAATGCACATTCACAAAGCAGAGACATCCAGCAGGTGTGCCAGGCAGAGGCACCTGGGAGGCCAGCTGTGCTTCCTGCTCTAAATCCCTCAATTATCCCATGACTTCCGATAGCTCTGTCTCTTATACCCAGTGGAGTCTAAACCAAGACAGACTAGTCTTACCATCCCCCTGGTCCAGACAAAGCATCTGTAAGTGAATGTCACAAGACCAATATGTCATTATGCAGCTGTTACAAGCCCTGCCACATGAGTCTCCTTCACGGGCGATCTCCCACCTCCTCTCTGGGCCTAAGGAGCAGGTGCTGTCTTTCTCTGTAAGTAAGCACAGGGACCGGGCAAGCAACTCAACAAGTGGCACTCCGTGACAGGAATATAAAGGTGTGTCCTTCGGCAGCTGAAGCCAGTCCTCTGCCCTGCTCCCTTCCTAGCTTCCCAGGGTACTTGACCGACTCTGGCCAGTAAAATGAGAACAGAAGTCACAGAGCAGGTGTGGTGGTACGTGCCTCTGATCCCAGCACTTCAGAGACCAGAGCAGAAGGGTCAAGGGTTCCAGATCAGTGAGGGTACAGAGTGAGTTCCCGGTCAGATCGGGATCCATAGCAAGGCCCTGTCTCAAAACAAACAAACAAACAAACAAAAACAAAACAAAAAACCAAGGACCTGAGAGAGCTTTAGCAGGTAAAAGTGCTATAGTAATGCTCACAGACATACACATACAATGAATATTTTTTTTTCTTTTAATGGAGGAGGGACGAAGTCTCACTATGTAGCCCAGCCTGGCCTGAAACTCTCTATGTAGACCGTGAACTTGCAGAGATTCACCTGCCTCTGCCTACTATGTGCTGTGATTAAAAGTGTGCGCCACCACATCTGATTAAATTTTCCTTTAGTTAAAAAATAAATAAAACACACACACTTAAAAAAAAAAAAAAAGAATGGAAGTAAACGCTACCTCCTCTCTCTTTCCCTCCTGCCATTGCCTTGGTGGCCCCAGGTTTCAGATCGAGTGGCCACAGGTCAAAACTACCTCAGGCACACCAGACTCTCCATGAGCAAAAGCCTACCAAGGCATTATGGCACACCCCTTTAGTCCTTGCACTCGAGAGGCAGAGGAAGGTGATGGATCTCTGGGTTGGAAGCCAACCTGGTCTACATAGCAATTTCCAGGTGAGACAGGGTTACCTAGACAGACTCCTGTTTCAAAAAACAAAACCAAAAATACACATCTCGGCTATCAAAGCTCTGGGTATCAAAGCTCTGGGTATCTCTATGATGCCATCGGAGGCATGAAGCAGCAGCCTGGGCCCTCTGGCTCATTTCTCTGTTCCATGGGATGCTATGTAACATCAGTTGTGGGGCATACATTTGTCTAACCAGTATTGGCACACCAATACCAGACACTGCGCCAGGCATAGCCAAGAACATATGTATCAGCTACCCTGAAAAAGCCCCACGTCTGATGACCCACAGGCCCTGCTAAGCAGAGCCCCAGAGAAGCTACCCACCCGCAGGCAGACAGTGTTCTAGCAAGGAACTCCAGGAGGACAGATGCCAAGCAACATTTTATACTGGGTTTTCACACCCTGGGCTCCACCTACTTCCCTCTTCCATCCCTGGGCTGTGACCACAGGACAAGCACCTCCCTTGTCCCCCAGCCACAGAAGGGGGGAGGGAGGAAGCATTAGAGAGGAGGCATCCTGTGGAGGCTCCAGGAAACAGGATCAGAAAGGCACAACTCATCAGTCTCCTCCCTCCTCTGCATATAAGCAGCTTCCTCTGAAGCCATCTTCTGGATTAACGCGAAGTGGAAAAGCCCCCCCCCCAGTATCTGAGCTTTTTCTCTCCGGGTCCCACATAGCTGAGCACTGACCATCACAGTCATCACTCTGCCAGGTGTCTGGCTGTTGGTGCTCTTCCTTATGCCAAAAGCAAGTTGAGAAGAAAGACACTTAGGCAGGGTTGTCATATACGGTTACACAGGCTGCTCACAGTACAAAGTGCCCAGCCAGAGGAGCAGAGAGGGCTGGAATCCAGCCCATCATCTGTTTACCAGGCTGAGGACCCTGGAGGAAAGGCACCTTCTTCTAGCTGACACAAAAGTATCTGTCAGGGCTTGGTGATAGGTCCAAGAGAATTCACTGTATTGATAGTCTGTGCATGCTTGACATTTATTATAATAGAAGTTTAAACCAAGGGGCTAGGGGTGTAGCTCAGTAGTGTGGTCCTATGGCACACTCAAGGCCGTGGGTTCTATTCTTAGCACTTCATAAGCCCAGCATAGGGCACAAGGCTCAATCACGAAGATTCTTGACAGAGGGACACTGTCAGAAGTTCAAAGACATCCTGGGCTACATAGCGAGTTTGAGGTCAGCCTGAGCCACATAAGACCTTGTTTTAAAAAGTCAAATAAAACCAAAATCAGACATGGTGATATCTTTAATACCAGCTCTCAGGAGACAGAGAGGCAGGTGGATCTCTGTGAGTTGACTTAGAGGCCAGCCTGGTCTACACAACAAGTTTTAGGACAGCCAGAGCTACATAGAAGACTTTGTCTCAAACAAACAAACAAACAAACATACACCTCAAACAAACAGAATTCCACCCAGGAAGTAGGTGTGTTAGTTGGACAAGTTACTGCCTTCCCAAAATCAAAATGACAGCAATCCTTGGCCATAGGTTGGCATAAGAATAACTGGTAAATTAAATTATATAAGTAAAAATGTCTCAGTAGGGCAGGACTTCTTCCAAATGGGAGCTCCTGACAGAAGCCTCTGCGGCTGGCTAGGGACAGGAAGGAAGCAGAGGCAAACGGACCACAGGGACACTGTCAAGAAAAGAGAGCACTTAGAGAAATGTGTGACCAGCCGCCAGAGTCTGTAAATGGAACCACTCTGTTGGCATTCCCAAGCATCTGGGAGCGCTCACAGCGCCCTCCATTCTGCTCCTGGGCACCCTTCGGATCCCCTCGAGGCTCTCACTCAGCTCAGAGTCTGAGGTAAGGTCACAGGTCACAGGTCCACAGAAAGGTCACAGAGAACGGCTCAGAACAGGATGTGCTCCCCAGCCTCCCACACGCAGATTACAGGCTGGGCAGGACACACGTGGAAGGCTGGCAGCTGGAATCTGAGAGAGAACAACATGTCCCCACAAACAGCCAGGGAATCGGGCGCTAGCACAGAATGGGGTCTGCCGCCTCCACTGGCAGGGGATGAGGCCCCATTCAAATCCCAGAAGGTCAAAACTATTTTTCCATTGTCTCATTTTAGGGAATGAGTTTTCTCTAGTACTGAGACTTGGGCTTTGCTTACAGGCAAAGATTATAGAATTCATTATGGAACGAAATTTTATGCCAATATCTTCAAAGTAACCATTATTATGAGTTCACTAGACCTTTATTTCTGTGTGTATGTGTATGAACGCTTGTGAAAGCCTTGGATGTTGTTCCTTAGGGGATGTCTACATTTTGCTGTTATTGTTGTTTTGGAGACAGGGTTTCTCTACAGCCCTGGCTGTCCTGGACCTCACCTGTAGACCAGGCTGGCCTCAAACTCTCGGAGATCCACCTGCCTCTACCTCCCAAGTGCTGGGATTAAAAACGTGCACCGATACTGCCCAGCTTGCTTTTTCCTTTCTCTTTCCTTTTCTTTGTTCTTTTCTTGTCCTCCCCCTAAGATGAGGTCCCTCACTGGTATGGAACTCAGCAAACGGGCAGCTGGCTTGCCGACAAGCCCTAGGGACCCTCCAATCTCCACCTCTCCAAGTCTGAGATTACATATGCATACTACCATGCCTGGCTTGTCATTGATTCTGAGACAGGTTCTTACCATGTAGCCTAGGCTGGCCTAGAACTTACAGAGGCTGTCTATCTCAGCCTCCCAAAGGCTGGAATTAAGTATGTCATTATTCTGGGCTATTTTTTGTTCTTGTTTCATTTTATTTTATACTTTTAAATTTATGTATATGAGTGGTGTGTATGTGTGTGTGTGTGTACCACATGTGTGCCTGGTGCCTGTAGACGTCACAAGGTGGCTTTGGATCCCCTAGAACCAGAGTTATGGATGGTTCTAAGCCCTCATGTGGATGCTGGGTACTGAACACAGATCTTTTGTAAGAGTAGCAAATGCTCTTAACCCATCAGCCATCTCTCCAGCCCTTATTTTGTTTGATGATCCCTTTGGCTTTTTTATATAAAAACCCAGGTTTTTATGAGGAGCCATCTTCCCCGCCCTAGTCCTTTACTTTTACTGCCACTCTATGCCTTTCTAAGGCCCATAGTTTCAGAACCCTGCCAGGAGCTGGTGGGGTGCGGGGTGGGGGGGGGGGGGGGAAGGGGGGGGGGCCTGTAGCTCCAGGAAGCTGAGATCCCTTCCAAGGCCTCTGGAGGGACTTCATCCTGGGCAGGAGCCACCAAGGTCTAGGCATCTGTCTAGGTGACAGACACGGATGACTTCTGGTTTCAGCCAAACACCATGTCATTGGAACTCTTTTCTTTTCCAGGACAAAAACTAACAAGATGATTCATCTCCTTATTAAACCAACTCATAAGAAAAGGGAAGTCATCCATGTCCCCAGCCCTCCATCCACCGGACACAAGCCACTCCACGCTCATCACCTAAATGCACTGACTGTCCCCGAGTCACCTTTCCTTCTCAGTCTCAAGAATCTCTGTTGCTGCCGGACCCCTAACATCCACTGCAACTGTGCTGACAGACTTCCAAATACAGAGCCAAGGGCCCGGAGGAGACTTGTGAATCTTAAACCTATAGGGGTGCAATCCCTCTCAGCGGAGAGTAAAAAGCTACCCAAAAAAAGCCCTTCTCTGTCCCTGCAGAATCTCCTCAGCTCCCTGACTTAGAAATAGCTGTTTCCGCAGAACTCCAAAAACAGCTCTCCTACGCTCAGTGCCCCATTCCTCTCAGCACCTTGATCTGAACACTTAATCTGCCCCAGGTTCAGTTTATCCCTCCCTCCACCCAAGGAAGAACCCCAGCCCTGCTGAAAGGCAAAGCACCCCAGCGAGACATGTACAGATCCAGCAGTGGTTTTTTGAGTTCAAAAACCACTTCCTGGACCACCTAGGGTGATGAGCTTAGATGAGTTAACTTAACCTTTTGTGCCTTAGTTTCCTTTTATGTAAGCTGGTAACAATCCCATCTCCTGGGGCTGGAGACATTGCTCAGTAGGTAAAAGGTGCTTGCCACCCAAGGCTGATAACAATGTAGGTGATGTGTGTCCCTAGTGCTGACATTAAAAAAACAAAAACAAAAACAGACAGCTGCTATGTTGTTTTGTTTGTTTGGCTGGTTGGTTGGTTTTTGTTTTTTGTTTTTCGAGACAGGGTTTCTCTGTGTAATGGCCCTGGCTGTCCTGGAACTCTCTTTGTAGACCAGGCTGGCCTCAAACTCACAGAGATCTGCCTGCCTCTGCCTCCCGAGTGCTGGGATTAAAAGTGTGTACCACTGCTCCCAGATAAAATTTATATTGCTTGTTTGTCTTCTGGTTTTTTGTGACAGGGTTTCCCTGTGTAACCCTGGCTGACCTGGATCCTATATTCTGGCTGAGAGACGGGATCCATTGGCAGAAACGAAAGATCACACCTCAGAACAAAACAACAAAAAGCCACACCAAGGTGGAAGGAGAAAACCAACTCCTGGAAAACTCTCCTCTGACCTCCACATTCATCCATGATGCATGCATATACACACACACATGTACACACACACACACACACACACACACACATACACATGAGAGAGAGAATAAATCTTTAATAATAATAACAATTCTCCTCTAGTAAATAATAACTAATAAATAAATAAATAAAAATAATAAATCCAGTAAGACTCTCACATGCTTGGAAAGCTCCTGGCATCCAGTAAGCATACAATAAATGTGGCTGGTCACCAGCAGTCCTATGGGGTAGGAATTGTAGATTCTACTTCTATTTGACAAGGATGTTCTACAGCCATTCGCTGTTGTGAGGAGGATAATACACTAGAGTCGAGCCTGCTCATGAGACTGAGGGAGGAAGCTCTCAAATTCAAAGCCTTCGTGGGCTACCGAGGGAATTGAAGGCCGGCCCTAGTGACTTAGCGAGACCCAGGCTCAGACTATAAGTAGGGAAGGCTGAGAACAAGGTTTAGTTGTAGGACGCTGTCACGGGTGAAACCCAAGTACACATGGGGCTGGGTACTGTGGCTCATGCCTATAATCCTAACAGTCCAGTGGCAGAGAAATAGGAGGACCATAGGTCCAAGGCCAACCTGGTCCACCTAACAAGTTCCGGTTTGAACAGGACTACATCGAAAGACCCTTTCTTCCAGTAGTGATGACACGTACTTTTAATTCCAGCATTCTAAAGGCAGAAGCAGGCAGATCTCTTTGAGTTCTTTGTTTTTTGAGTTTGGTTTTTATTTTTGAGTCAGGGTCTCACTATGTAGCCCTGGCTGGCTTGGTGCTCACTATGTAGATTAGGCTAGCCTCAAACTTATAGAGATCCCCTTGCTGGTACCTCCCAAGTGCTGGGATTAAAGTCCTGTTCCATGTCTCAAAAAATAAATAAATAAATAAATAAATAAATAAATAAATAAATAAATAAGTTGAAGCGACCCGCTGAGAGTGGCACTGTCCTCATACAGCAGAGCTACAACAGAAGCTCTAGCTGTGGACTCTAATTTGCACACTCAGAAACCTCAAGCTTTAGCACACCCCTTCTTGCTGGCAGGGAAATCCAAGAGGTCTCATGGATCAGCATCAAAATCCAGTTTCCACTCTGTAGGCCCAGAGAGGCAGCAAGGGTCTCAAGGGAGCGGTGCGGGGCTTGCCAAACAAAATTAATTTCTGTTCTTTTTCAAATTCCAGGAAAACCACTCCAGAGCATCCTTAGGGAAAGGATGCCGCCCACCAAAGGTGACCACGACGGCTCAAGGCTGGGGCCCCACACCAGCCTTTACAATGTCTCAGACTCCCTGGGAAGCTCCTAGGCTGTCAGCAGTTTTGTAAAAAGTCAGGACAAATCACTTGGGAAGCGTCTGTGTAGGCATGGTCTCACACATCTGCCAAACCCATATATTTCTAAAAACATCTCACTGTCTTCACCCTGGATGCAGAGGAAGCAAGCTACTGGGCCATTTCCCTGACGATGGTAAAAAGGCTGCTTCTGCTTATGGACACTCCCAGTCTGAGAAGAATGCAATGAAGCCATCTAACACACACTCCAAACTCCCGAACGTAGGCAAGGAATCTGGTGAAACTCCTAAATGCCAGTCAGTGGTGTGTGCGGAAAGAAGCAATCCTAACAGAGACATGCCCTCATGTTCCACATCCCGCTGTATCCAGCAAAGGGTTTCAGCCACATCTTCTAGCTTAACAGAAGACGTCTGTACATATTCTGCCATAGGTTTTCTAGTGCTTCAAGACTGAGAAGGCTCAGCACTAGCTGAGGGGCTGTGGACATTAATGGTTACTGGGCAGGGATCATTTTCTTCCATGGTATAGCCACTGAGAAGCTGCCCGTGCTCTGGGAAATACCCTCCACCCACCCAAACACGCACACAAGCTCATGCTGGCCATCCTGACTAAACTCAGTGTCTCAGTGTCATTTAAAAAAAAAAGAGAGAGACATGAAACTAAGAGGGACATTTGTTGGGAAGAAGAGGCTCAGAGAAAGAAGGGAGGGGTATGAAAATAGGGTATGAATATGATAAAAAAAATATATTCTATGTTTGTATGAAATTGCTGGCAAGTACATTTGTTGTTGTTTTGTTCTTCAAGACAGGGTTTCTTTCCCGTGTGATGCTGGGTGTCTTGGAACTCTCTCTGTAGAGATCCGCCTGCCTCTGTTTCCCCAGTGCTGGGATTACAGGCATGCGCCATCACACCCCAGCTGACAAATATATTTTTAAAAAAAAATTTTTTTTTTCCTCCAGAGAACTTGGGTTTGGTCTGCAGTATCCACGTCAGGCAGCTTACAAAACAGACTGAGATGAAAAGAGCCAGGACTAAAGTCTGTTGCCCTGACTACTATTAAGCAGCTACGTGACCTCACAAAATAAAACAACAACAATAATAGCAACTAAGGTTTATGAGAATATCTGCTATACTAAGCACCACACTAAGGACTTAACAAGTACTTGGTTCCCATCAACAGTCAGTATGAATATTATTACTCTCTTTGTATAAATCAGAAAACTAATACCAAGAGACTCTGAGTAACTGACTCCCCCACGCCCCCACCCAGCAAAACAAAACAAAACCCAGCATCCATGAGCAGTATTGATTCAAACACGGGTAGGCAGGGTTTTTTGTTTTTGTTTTTTCTTTGTAAGCAAGTGATTTATTTCTGCTGTCAAGTGAGACAGGGCCTCAGGTAGCCCAGGCTAGCCTCAAACTTACTGTGTAGTTGAGAATGACTTTCAATTTCTGATCTACCTGTCTCCACCTTTCCAGTGCTGAAATTATGCTTATGAACCACCGTGATTTATGTACATATTTATTTGTATCATAACTGTTTATGTGTATGAGTGCTTTGCCTGCGTATGTGTCTTTGGACCACATGCATGTCTGGTGTTCACAGAGACCAGAAGAGGGTGTCAAATCTCCCAGAACTGGGGTTATAGATGGTTGTGAGGCACCATGTGGGTGCTGGGAATGGAACCTGGGTCCTCTGGAAGAGCAGACTGAGCTCTTAACCACTGAGCCATCTCTCCAGCCACAGCCACCATGCTTTTGTGTGGTACTAAAGATGGGAACCCAAGGCTGCATACATGCTACTAAAACACTTCATCAACTGGGTTCTGTCCCGGGTTCTTAACCAATACCCTTCATCTTTTCTTTTTTTTGGTTTTTCGAGACAGGGTCTCTCTGTGTTAGCCTTGGCTGTCCCCTTCATCTTTTCAATGCGTGTAACAACCTGGGACCACAAATTCTTCCAGGAGCAGACAGTGATCTTCAAGATTCTGGCTTTAACGTTTGGGTTTCTCTTTTAGAAACAGAATGAATGTGATGGCACACCTTTGATCCCAGCACTCTGGAGGCAGAGGCAGGTGGATCTCTGTGAGTGAGTTCTAGGCCAGTCAAAGCTACCCAGTAAGACCAAGTCCAAAAGAGAGAGGGGTGGAGGGAGAGAGGAAGAGAAGGGGGAAGGGAGGGAGGAAGGAAGGCCGGCCAAAAAAGGGAAAATAAATGTATGAATTTCAAAAATCAAACCAGGGTAGTGGCACATGCTTTTAATCAGGACGCAGAGGCAGGAAGGTCTCTGATTTTGAGGCTAGCTTGGTCTACAGAGCAAGTTCCAGGACAGCCAGGACTACACAGAGAAACCCTATCTTGAGGGGAGAAAAGAAAGAAAGAGAAAGAAAAGTGAAGGGCAAGATGCTATAACTCACTAAGATGGGCAAAAACATCTGTGTGTATGTGTGTGTGTCTCACCCAGAAGCAGTCAGGAGGAAAACCCCCAACTCCCTAGGGCAATGGTGCCCTGTGAAACCACCAGGCTGGCCCCAAACTGTCTTGGGGAAATGGACAGCTTGAGGTCTCAGAGGATCACCAGCATGCAAAGGTCTGCAGGTCTGTGATAGTTAGTTTTTCAACTTGTGTTGCCTTTTTTTTTTTTTTTTTTTTTTTTTCTTGAAAAGAGACAAATGCAAGAAAACATGACCCATCAGAGGCTAGTTATGTTTGCTCATGACAGGAGCTCACCAGGCAGCCCAGACTGGTGTCAAACTAATCAACCTCCTGAGAGTTGGGATTACATGTACGTGCCATTATGTCCCACACAAGGGGTAGTCCATTTTGTTTTGCTTTGTTTTGTTTAATTAAGAGCTGAGAGAGATGGGTCAGAGGTTAGGAGTGTGTACTGCTCTTCCAGAAGACCCACATGGCAGCTCATAAGCAGCTATTACTCCAGCTCCCAGGGCATTCAATCTCTTTTCTCCTCCAAGGACACCTGCACACATGTGGTGCACATACATAGACACTCAGGCACACACACACATACAAAGTAACTCTTTAATAAAAAAATATTTTTATAAAAAGTATGCATAGGGGGCTGGAGAGGTGGCTCAGCAGTTAAAGAGCACTTGCTGCTTTTGCAGAGGACCTAGGTTTGGTTCCCAGCACCCACACAGGGCATGGTGGCTCACAACTGACCATAACTGCAGTTTGAAGGGATCTGCTGTCCTCTTATGACCTCCATGGGCACTAGGAACATGTAGTGCACATATATACATTCAGGAAAACACTCAGATACATAAGATAAATAATCAAAAAGTTGGGGGGGAAGGGAGGTATAGCATGCCACATGTGTGTCCTCAGAGGCCAGAGGAGTGAGTCAGATTCGCCTGGAGCTACAGTATCAGGTCGTTGGGACGCACCTGACACAGAGGTTGGGAATCTGGTTTGCCAGAAGAACAGCGAGAGCTCTTAGCTGCTGAGCCATCTCTGCAGACACGAAGGGGCTCATCTTAAGGATGCCAACACAAGATTAATTTGACCCTGTAGCAGGCAGTTTTGCTCTCTCCGCCTACTTGTAGGAAAGCTACCTCACCCAGGGAATCTGTGGGTAAGATTTCCCTATGGCCTACGCCTGTGGCTTTCCTGTCTTATGATGTGCCATGAGGTTCTGACCTGCATACATATTTTCATATGTTCCCCTTAGGCCCCACCCCACCCCACCCCACCCCAGCCCTTCCAACCCCTACTCAGACTCATCTCTTTCCCCTGCTCAGCCCAGGAATCCCCTGTCCACCTACCTTGTCACCTCTGCACATACACAAACAGTGAAACGCCCTCCCAGCAGGCGCCCCCTGACTCTTAGAGCATCCAGCTCCTCGTACAGCCTGGAACTGAAACCAATCTCAGACCTGAACCGAGTGAAATCATTTCCGGAGCCTGGCCACCCTACTCAACCACAAAGCATCTTTGCCTGATCAAAGCTCCAAATCCAGCTTTGGAGAAAGCAAAGCTCTTAACCGCTGAGCCATCTCTCTCCAGCCTGGCTTTAAAAAAAAATTACTCAAGTTGCATGCGGTGTGCTCTGTGTGTGTGTGTGTGTGTGTTGCATATAGATGTGTGTACATACGTGAATGTAGCTGACCATCAAGCCAGAGGCATCAGACCCCTCCCCACCCCCAGAGTTGTAGTTATGGGTGGTTGTAAGCTGCTGAACATGGATGCAGAAGCAGTAAGCCCTCCAAACAGCTGAACCACATCTCTACCCTGTTTTCTCTTTTACGCTAGGATCTCACTATATACTTCGGCTGTCCTTGGACTCTCAGTGATGGGCTTACAGGCATGCACCACCACCCCTGCTTGATTTATTAAGCTCTGGTTGTCCTGGAACTCACCAGAGTGTGTTCACAGAGATCCATCTGCCTGCCTCTGCCTCCCAAGTGCTAGGATTACAGGGCCACGATGCCCAGTCTGATTTATTCTTCACTGAGTCCCTTCTGAGAGCAAGCCTGTTTTCTTCTGAGACATCTATAGCCGTCTTGTTAAATGCACTGAGCTTGTCATAATACATGTTTTCCCTAAACGCTGAAATCTTTTTATGTTTGGGGCAGAGGGTACAGGAAAAAGCCATAATAAATGAACGTGTCAGCCCTTGGTGATCTTTGGAAGAATTATGTATTTTGAGAAGACTCTTCAGATGTATTTAGTTAACCTTGCCCTTGATCCTCAGCCTATCACGGTCCTTTCTGTGAGTGGACAGGGTCATGAGATGATTATACCATAGCCCAGCAAGTAAGTGACCAAAGAGAACTAACTTGGATTATCTAGTGTTTGCCCATTCACTCTACAGCATTAACCGAGGGCCCCCGTCTCTGCCCAGAGCTCACTTAGGAGTGAAGTTGGTAACCCAGGAACTCTGAGGCAATCGACCTCTGAACAGAGCAGATGCTTTCAGCGACTCCTGCCTCTTTTCCGAAGGCATGGACTCCATCCTATGGGGCTGCGGGTCACTCCCAGAGAACATCCCTGAGGCAGGGACCCAGGCAGGGCATGAGTTCCAGCTGCCGGCAGGGCAGGTAGGCTACATCCTGGCTCTAAATTCACGGGCAGGCTACCCTCTGTCACTCAGCATTCTTCAGTGACTCCACAGTACAAGGAGGGGTTAAGCTAGATTTGAGCAACTTTCTCCCTCAAAAATTCCAGCTTTCAGCCCTCTGTCACCAAGCAGGCATGGCCCTCCAGGGACCTCTGCTTCATCATTCTGTCGGCTGATGAAACTGCTTAAGTCACATGGACAAATGAATCTTGTTCCCACTTCCAAAGCCCTTCAGCGGCGGGGCGGGAGGCGGCCCCTCTGCTCCAGTGAGTCTTTTTCTTGCTCTTTACAGCTTCTCTGGAACATCCTCCCTGGGTTCTTCTTGGAGACGACAACCTCCCTCCACAATTTAAGTCCGTTCACCTCTGGTCCCCTGTCTAGTGAACGGCTGTGTTCTTAGCATCAGAGCTTATAAGACATCTGTCTCTTCGGTGTGTTCCATGAAGGCATTACAAGAACTGACTGTTGCCTAGCTATCAAAATCCACAAAAAAACCAGGCTGGAGAGACGGCTCAGTGGTTAAAAGCACTGGTCACTCTTCCAGAGTGATTCCTAGGCCCCAAATGGTGGCTAACAACCATCTGTAACTCCAGCTCCAAGGACTATAAGGCCCTCTTTTGACATCTGCGGGCAGCAGGCATGAATGTGGTGTACCAACATACATGCAGGCAAAACATCCATACACATAAATGAAAATAATAGTTAAAAGGCACACACACCCATTAGGAAAACGTTTTCTTCAAGGTTGCCAAATACAAATAGCCAAAACATTATGAATGTAACATTATAATTCCTGATTGTTTCATGGTTCTTCTTGCTCTATGTAGTTTTGTTTTGTTTTGTTTATTTATTTATTTATTTGGTTTTTCGAGACAAGGTTTCTCTGTCTAGCCTTGGCTGTCCTGGATTAACTTTGTAGACAAGGCTGGCCTCGAACTTACAACGATCTGCCTGCCTCTGCCTCCTGAGTGCTGGGATTAAAGGTGTGTGCCACCACCGCCCGGCTGCTCTATGTAGTTTATTTTATATATGTGTAATAATATAAATGTATATGTAAAAAAAAAAGCATACACACATACAGCAGCCAGGCCTAGTGACTATATCTATAATTGCAACACTTTAGGCCAAGGAAGAGGCAGAGTCAAAAGGATCACCATGAGTCTGAGGTCTAGCCTAGGCTACAGAGTGAGTCCCAGGCCAGCTTGGTCTACAACTTCAGACTATGTCTCAAAAACAAAACAAACAAAGAAGCAAACCAGACTCAAGCTTGGCATGGTAGTTCATGACTCTGAATCCCAGCACATGGGAGGCTGAGGAAGGAAAACTGTATGACTTTAAGGCTAGCCTGGGCCAATATAGTAAATTTCAGGGCACCCTGGGCTACAATGAGACACTGTCTCAAAAATAACAACAAAAGCCAAGAAACAAAACAAAAACTCAAAGACAAAAATCAGCACCAGTGCATCCAGGCAGCTGGCCACACTGCAGGGTTCCTGCCTCACCCGGCAAAGATGTTACAGGATCCAAAAGCCCTAATAACCCTCCTCACAGGCCCCCAGGGTCCCACAGGCTTTACCAACATGATAGAACAGGAACACATGGTCGGCTGGGAACAGGTCAAGTGCCCAGAAGACAGCTGCCACCTTTATCTGAACTCCACTCAAAAGCCCCCTCCCACAACAAGCCCTGTCTGCTCTAGCCGCTGTGTGGTGGACAATTGGCCCCTTTTTCAGTCCTTCTTCTTGTTTTCAGTTTGCTAGTGCTGGGCAGGGCTCCCAGGGCCTCAGACAAGCATTCTACCCTTGACTACACCCCTGGCCCCAGTGCTGCATCTCGTCACAGCCCCTGCCAGGGTG
This sequence comes from Acomys percivali, assembly GCA_907169655.1. Taxonomy (NCBI): domain Eukaryota; kingdom Metazoa; phylum Chordata; class Mammalia; order Rodentia; family Muridae; genus Acomys; species Acomys percivali. Next base: position 32,161,715 of record OU015746.1, read on the forward strand.
CCTGAAACGTGAGATTAACATGTTTATCCTGCTACTAGACTGCAGGTCTCTTGAGGGCAGGGCCGCCTTGGTGAGCTTTGTGCCCTAGGTCAGGCCTCAGCTGACTTGTCTGGCCAGCAGATCTTAGCAGAATGCATTAAACAGAACCTACCAGACCTGTTCCCGAGATGCTGGCCACTGCACTGGCACAACCCCCTAGTTCTGCCACTTTGTGACACATGATCTCAGGCATGTTCTGCAGCCTCTTGCTACCACTTATGTCTCTGTTTCCTCGCCTGAAAAAATGAATGTCATCTCATAGGGTCTCACCAGAATACTAGAACTCCTAGGCACTGAGCCATCCCTCCAGCCCAAGAGTTAAGAACGCATATGATGGGGGCTGGAGAGATGGCTCAGAGGTTAGGAGCACTGACTGCTCTTCCAGAGGTCCTGAGTTCAATTCCCAGCCACCATGTGGTGGCTCACAGCCATGTGATCTGATGGCCTCTTCTGGCCTGCAGTTGTACATGCAGGCAGATATATACATAGATACAGATATAGATAGATATCTCACGTATGATATAATGATACGCTGAAGGGATGACTCGGCAATTAAGAGCAATTGTTACTCTCATAGAGGACCTGATTTCTGTTTCCAGCACCCATAGAGTAACTCACAACCATCCATAATTCCAGTTCCAGGATCACATTGGTGTACAAATATACATGCAGCTAAAACATGCATATACATAAAATGAATGAATATTTAAAAAAAAACCACACATCCCATCAAACAGAAGCAGGCAGATATCTGAGTTTGAGGCCACCTCAGTCTACATAGCAAGTCCCAGGCCAGCCAAGGCTACAGAGTGAGATCCTGTCTCAAACAAACAAACAAACAAATAAACAAAAAAGAACACATCTGATCATGGCAATTGGTAGAGATTATGTCTCTCTCTCTCTCTCTCTCTCTCTCTCTCTCTCTCTCTCTCTCTCTGTGTGTGTGTGTGTGTGTGTGTGAGAAAGCAAGAGCTTTATCCACTACACCATATCCCCAAGTCCCCAAGGTTCTTCCCTCATAGGAAGCCCTTTGCTGTTAACTTTCACTCCACTCCACTTTTTTTGTTTTGGTTTGGTTTGGTTTTTGGTTTTTTTCTAGACAAGGTTTCTCTGTGTAGCCTTAGCTGTCAGGGACTCACTTTGTAGACCAGGCTGGCCTCAAACTCACATCGATCGGCCTGCCTCTGTCTCCCGAGTGCTGGGATCAAAGGCATAGTGGTGTGTGCCACTACGCCTGGCTCCACTCAATTCTTAACTGCCTACCCTGCCATACCCTTACTAGGTGCCTTGTCCCTCTGGACCAACATTAACATTTTTTTTAAAAAAGCCATCCAACCCGACTGAGTCATTTCTACCCTTCTTCTTATATCACCCTGACATTTCAGCAACCCTACACCTACCCCACACCACCACATCTGTCCCAGCCTCTACAGTTCTGACCGACCAAGATTCTTTCCTTAGCAACAAGTGTCAGAACTCTTGAGCCCACACACAGAAATAACAGCAACAGCTTCTATCAAAGGAGCAGCCGTTCTGCCTAACACACATGTGAGGCCTCCTCCTCTGACGCCTTCTAAGAATGAGCCGAGGAAGCCCCTACAACAGCTTCGCAGTAGGATGTAGAGCCACTGGGCACCCTGTAGGCCCTGGTGTTGTGGGTGGAGCTCAGTGGAAGAGCAATGTGCTTGGTTAGCATGGGCAAAGCCCTGACTTCGATTTCCAGTACCACAAAACCAAACCAAACCATGAAGATTTCTTGGTAGAAATGGGCATAAAAACGGCCCGATTGTTTCCTGAAGGGCACGTCAGACATCTGTATCCAGCCAAGAACTCACCGCAATAGAAAAGCAGTGGTTGTGTTCTTTAAGATAGGAGTTATGGGCTGGAGAGATGGCTCAGAGGTTAAGAGTACTGGCTGCTCTTCCAAAGGTTCTGAGTTCAATTCCCAGCAACCATATGGTGGCTCCCAACCATCTATAATGTGATCTGGTGCTCTCTTCTGGTGTGCATGCAGGCAAAACACTGTGTATATATGATAAATAAATAAATCTTTTTTAAAAATGGAAGTTATGTTCCCAAGCAATTACTCCATGTATTGCTTATAAATGGTTTTTGGTTTGGGTTTGGTTTGGTTTTTCAAGACAGGGTTTCTCTCTATAGCCCTGGTTGTCTTGGAACCTGCTTTGTAAACCAGGCAGGCCTCAAACTCAGAAATCCACCTGCCTCTGCCTCCCAAGCACCGGTACTAAAAGGTGTGCGCCACTGCTGCCAAGCTATGCTTATGAATGGTCTTATTTTAATTTTAATCTTTTTTTTTTTTTTTTGAGGCAGGATTTAACATAGCCCAGGCTGGTTTCAAACATTCTATGAAGCCAAGGATGAGACTCTTAAACTTCTGATCCCTTTGCCTTCCACCTCCCCAGGGCTTAGATGACAAACTTGTGCCAGCATGCCCAGTTTATATGGTGCTGGGGATTGAACGCTGGGCGTTGTGCATGCTGGGTAAAGTACTCTAGCAATCTACTAACTGAACTTATATACATCCCAGCTCCACGACTTCTTTTGAAGATGAGAACTTTAGTTGCTTTCTTAGGATGGAACTCTTTACATTGTTCTGGCATGTTAGAGGTATTTCTGGGTGGCTGGGAGCAGAAAGGATCAGACAACAGAGCAGCTAGTGCAACTAACATCTTGAGTCTACCCCTCCCCTCCTAATATCTGGCACTGGGAGCTTCAGCAGAAAGCTAAGTCCTGGCCACAAGGGAAGGTGAACCCTGCTACAAGAACCTTGCATGCCACCAAGACTTCTTCAAACTCCCATATCAGGTACTGCTAGACCACAGTCATTTTTTGGGTCCCCTGACCCATGTGTTACTTATCATAAGTGCAGGAGCCAGCATACCTCAGGGACCACCTGTTCCAGCTCACCTTGCATGGTCAGAGGTGAGTGAGCACAGGCTATAGGAAATTCTCAGCTCTGTTGCTCAGTAACAGCAGAGCAACTTTAGGGAAGTCTGATGGAGAAGGAAAACAAACAAACAAACAAACAAAACCACCAAAAAAAAAAAAAAACAGATGTAAGTGGTGCTGTCTCTCAAGCACTGTACTCACTAAAGAAAACTCCCCATGCACAGGATGGCATTGGGGTGGGGTGGGCTACAGATCAGATCTGCCGAGTCAGAATATCTCACCACACTAAGAACTCTTAAAAGACCCTTGCTGCCACAACAAAACATGGCATTATCGTATTTTATGAAGTGGGAGTTCCATTTCCAAGCATTGTTAGTGGCATCATTAAAAGGACATTCAGGGGCTGGATAGATGGCTCAGCAGTTAAGAGCACTGTCTGTTCTTCCAGAGGTCCTGAGTTCAATTCCCAGCAACCACCTGGTGGCTCACAACCATCTATAAAGATTATCTGATGCCTTCTTCTAGTGTGCAATGTACATACATCAAATAAATAAATACATCTTAAAAACAAAAAAGGCATTCAGTTGCTCTGTTCCATCAGAGGTGGTGTGAACCTAAGAAAGACTTCTCAGTACTGAGGCAGATAAGTCTGACATGGGAGACCCCTGGGCTCGCCAAGATCTCAGGCAGGTATAGATGGATAGACACTTGCACAGCATCCCCACAGCACAGCATCCCGGGCATTATGGGGAAGAAAAGCAGAACCACCCTCCCTGGGACTGCACAGGGGGATGAACCTCAATGACCTGTCTGGCCTCCACTTGTGTTTCAAAGTTTCAAGATATGGGAGGAACTGCAAATGTCCAGATTGTTTACTTGGGGAGATCTGCTCCAAGGCTTCCCCCAGAAAGGTCTCCCACACTTCTGAGTGCTCTCCGTAAGGCCCCTTGACTTCACTGCATGTCCCTAAGACAATCGGGGGCTCCTAAAAGGCTTGCCTCGTATACCTACCCTACCCTTGTCCCTCTGTCTCCCTCTAATTCAGTACCCCTGTGGCCCTAACACAGTGCCTAGGGCCTCCCCACCACGCAGACAGCAAACTCCATCCTGGGAGACCGGCCACCTCAATTGTCCCTGTCCTCTAGCTAATGGAGGGACCTGGGAGCTGGGCCAGAACTTCCAGGTCTCCATGGCCACAAGTTCAAAGTGGCATGAGAAAGGACCTCACAGGATTTCTGTTTTGGGCCTCCTGGGAGTATTCACTAAGTCACCACAAGGGAGGTCTATCTGCTCCAAAAGGCCTGCACTGGATAGAGTAAGAACTCTAGCATAGGGGTCTTAATTAGATCCCTAGTTCCAAGGCGGGTACAGTATCCCTCTGACAGTGCTTAGGAATGCTCCCAAACCTGTTGGGAACTGTTGTTAGGGTACGGCTTTCACCAGACCCCCGAAAGAAGCCCTTGGTCTAACTCTCAGATCACCTCGTCTTCCCTCTCTCACCCACACAGTCACATCACCAGCCCTGAGACGGTGCCCAAGTTGGTTCGGTGTCCAAGTTGGTTCCTTGTCTCCTGCCCCGTCCAGCAGCAGAGAGCAGACAGGGTGATTTCCGATCGGAAGCCCACAGGATGGAAAACCTCTTGTGGCCCAAGCCAGCAGCACAGAGGTGCCACCCACCATTCAAATGGAGGTTCCCCCCACTTTACATGTGATCCAGGGGCGGCCAAACTCCATAACGAGATGATGTCCATAAGGAGAGTCCCAGTATCCCTCACCTCCTTCAAACAACCAGGTTAACTCCCATAAGCTTGTAAAGAACAGGGGTGACAGGCCCAGAAAACCTGCAGAAACCTTTCTCCTGGGCCAGGTGGCTCCGGCTGTTGTAAAGATAAGCAAGCATAAAGGTGTATTTTCCGGGTTTCAGGGTGTCCGAGTAACAGATGGAGATAAAGACACGTGGTCCTCTATCCAACATCACCTCTAGGGTGTCTCCTCACTGTACCCCCAATTATCCCCTCAGCCTCTATTCTTACAATAAGTAAATAAACAAATAAGGGAAATATTTACAAATCTCTCTTCCTTAAAACACCTTCACCAGAAATTTAATAGCAGTACAGTATAAATTTCTTAGAGCTAAAACTTTTTATTAAGGGGAGAAAATGGGCAAGCTCGCGCTGGGGTGCAAGACAACCAATCACTCAGGGAGAAAACCAAGAGAGCCCGAAAGGAATAAAGGCAAGCCCCGGCCCCCTGGAGCTCAGCGCCCTAGGCACTTAGAGTCGGATGGGCGGGGGAGCAGGGGCGGGGACAGCACATGCTGAACTTTCCCCAGCCGGGTCGCGGAGAGATGCAGCTCCCAGGGGACCGGGTGGGACCAGAATAGGCTGAGCCGACCGGTGTCCACGCCGGGAGCAGGAAACGAGCCTCCCCTCCCCCTAAAAGGAGTTCAGCTCCGAGCCCGGGCCCCCGCCTCTCCATCGCCATTCAGCCTGCACCCCCCAGGCCTGGGCGAAGCCGGGAGGGTGTCCACACAAAGCGGGGAACCGAGGAGCTGAGACCCGGGAGAAGCAGGCTGTCCAGGCCTCGCGTCCCTTCCCCGCGGCTCCGGCCGGCGACCACCCGTCGGATCGCGGCCCCAGGTGCCGCACGCCCCCTGAGCCCAGGGCCGGGGAGGAGGCGGGCAGCCGCGGAGGGAGGGCGGCCCGGGAACTGCCGCGGAGGCGCGGGCTCCCGGGAAGCCGTGGGCACCGAGCAAGGTCTCAAACTCGCGACGCCCGGGCCCTCGCGGCCGCGCCTCGGCGATGCTCCCGGGGAAGGTGGGGCCGCCGGGCCCGGGGTGGAGCGCGGCGCCCAGGAGCTCGCGGCAGGGACGCCGAGAGCGAATCGGGGTCTTACCGAGCACCGCACGCGCGTCCGCTCCCGCGGGCCGCTGGGGCCGGGCGGCGGGGGGAGGGGCGCGGTCTCGCGGCGGCGGCGGCGGTGGCGGCAGCGGCGGGCCCGGCTCGGTGGCGCGGCGGCGCGGCTGGGAGCCGGGAGGCGGAGAAAGCGAGGCAAGGCCGGCTTCCTAGCGGCGGGCGGCGAGAAATGCAGCTGTCCCTGCACGGCTGCCGGCGGGGCCACAAGTGGGGCCGCGCGGGGAGGAGCAGGGCTGCGTGCACGGCGGGAGCCCAGGCTCCGGCACCCCCAGACCCTCTCTCCAGGCTGGGAAGCAGGAATAGGGGTCGGGAGGTCAATGTGGTGGAGAGGGATAGAAGGGAAAGGGGCATCTGGGAGACATTAGGACCCTCTCCTCTGCGCATTTCCATGCCATCTGCACTGACCGCTTCTCTTGAGGATCGAGGAGCTAAGTGGGGAGTCAGGGACCTTCCCTTTATGGCCGAGTGCGGTGCCTCTGGGTTCAGCCGACTTGGAGAGCACCGTAGGGGCTTGCTGAAGCAAGGAGACTTGAGACATGACAGATTTGGGAAAGAGGAGGACCTAAACCTAAGACTGGCCTGAGAGGTCGCAGACCCCAACTAGGAGCCCCAAGTGAGGGCGGCAGGACGAGCGCGAACGTCTGGGTCTTGGCACGCTAGGAGTGTGGGGAAAGTGATGGCTCTGTGGAGTTAAGGCTCAGACAAGGAAATAAAATCTAATCTTGAGGCCAGAGGAGATGGTGGAGTTGGGGCGGCAAATCAAAGCCAGGGCCCATTCACCCTAGTAGTTAACACCCACCTGTTACCTTATCTCCGTCCAGCATTCCCATCACCTCAAGGCTTCTGAGCCTCGACAAAGGTTTCCACTGTTTAATAAACGGTCGATCAACTTTTCTGTGTGGTTTGGTGCACTAATTTGGAGACGAGAAGAGGGGACAGCGGGGATGAGTACCAAGCCCTGCTTTGAAATGGCGCTACCTGGGGGGGGGGGGGATCTATGGAAGATGAAGGTCAAATCAGCAACGTCCGATGGAAAAAAATCTGAACTCTGCTATTGGAAGAGCTCTGTGTAGAGCCCTGGAAACAGCCCCCTTTCCTCCTCTAAAGGCTTTCAGATCAGCAAGCTGGGCTGAAAGGCTCGGCATGCTCACCCACAGAAACATCTGATGGTAAAAAAAAAAAAAAAAAAAAAAAAAAAAACCACAAACCAAGGCCCCAAACGGGAATGGGTTTCCATCATTTGCATGCCAAGGGTGATTTCTTCAGCAAGGTGGAATCCGAGGATATCCTGAGCGAAACCTCACGTCTACCGATCTCTTGTTCCCCTCTGCTCATGATCCTTCACTCGATTTTAGGGGACCCCCCCCAAACTGCCAGGAGCCGGTTCCTAGCCCCAGGTTAAAGACTCGGATTCCGTAGTGCTTCGTTGCTTGTGCTGAGTCTGCGTTGTCACTGAGAGTGCAAGATGTATCCTCTTGGCCAGTAAAGTCTTGATGATGGTATCGAGTATGTCACCCTATACTACAGTGTTAGGTTCACCTGTCACTTTACTGCTTACTGGCAGAATCTTTCTCTAATTTGTCCCAGTCACGTTGACATTTCAGGACTGGGGTCAGGGAGACTACCAATCCGGAGATTTTTCCTCTTTGCACCTGCCTCTGATTGCTTAGAAAAAAAATTTAAATGTGTTTTCTTTTCTTTCTTCGTCTTTTACTTTTATTTATTTATTTTTGTTTTGTTGTTGTTGTTGGTTTTGGTTTTGGTTTTTTGAGACAGGGTTTCCCTGTGTAGTCCTGGCTGTCCTGGAGCTCCGAGGCTCCGAGGCATCTACTGCCTCTGCCTCCCGAGTGCTGGGATTAAAGGCATGCACTACCCCAGCCTGGCCTGTTTAAATGTATTTTCATTAAAGTCATTAGCAAAGCCAGTCGCTGTGATGGGCAGTCCTTGAAGCACTGGGCTTTGCTAAAGTCCTCTAAAGAAGCTTTTAAGCCCCCCCCCCCCCTTCTCTTCTTTTTACCCCCGGGCAACGCCCCCCCCCCCTTCTGAGCCCCCAGAGGCCCAAGCAAGGTCCCCCTCCCCCCCCCCCCCCCTCTCTCCTGCAACCCAGCCCCTCAATTCATCAGCAGGTCTCTTGGATACCTCATGGAGGCTGACAGCACACTCAAACCATTCCTCCCTATTCCAGGTGCCACCTGGATGCCCCATTTTAAACACGTCCTGTCCCGATCCTGCCCTGCCCTGCCCACAAGCCATTGCCCTATTAATAATGTCTTCCCACTCATGACCGACTTCCTCTAGAATGGAGACACACATCTCGTACTTTTTCCAGCCTTGTTCGAGTTTGGTTTCCTGTGGTCTGGCCTTCTTCCCCGGTCACCCCAGGAGCTACAGGCAGTGGGAGGCCCTGGCAAGCACCTGGTTGTCTCAACCCGTGAACCTCCTGCTCACTCCCACTTCTTGGCTCTGAAGCAACCCCAGATGCTATTAAGACTTCTTTGAAATTACTCCCACCTTGTAGGTTTCTCGTTTCACAAGGTTTTCCCACCTACCCCCCACATTTCTTTAGCAGCCTTCTCTAGCACCCAGTTCCCTCTTGCTCTTCCTAGGATGTGCTCACTGAGGTTAAGAGAGCGGTGGGAGCCGGGCGGTGGTGGCGTACACCTTTAATCCCAGCGCTCGGGAGGCAGAGGCAGGTAAATCGTGTGAGTTCGAGGCCAGCCTGGTCTACAAAGTGAGTCCAGGACAGCCAAGGCTACACAGAGAAACCCTGTCTCAAAAAACTAAAGAGAGAGAGAGAGAGGTGTGCACCAACCCCCAGGGCTTCTTCAACACACTACCTGACTTTAGCCAGGTGTTTTAACTCTCTCTGTGCCTCAGTTTCCTTCTATGTGTCAACTAAGGTCTGCTTCACTTGATGTATTTGGATGTTTTGCCTGCATGCTTGTCTGTGCGCCACGTGTGTTCCTAAAGAGGGCATCGGATCCCCTGGAACTGGAGTTACAGGAGGTTGTGGGCTACCCTATGGGTTCTGGGAATCAAACCCAGGTCTTCTGGAAGAACAGCCAATGCTCTTGACTCCTGAGCCATTTCTCCAGCCCAACTCATTTCTTTCAAAGGGCTGTGGTGAGAATGCTCACACATTCTGAAGTACACAGAACAGTGCTTGGCGCGCTACATGTTCAGTAGCCAATAGTGTTGTTGTAAATATATCCCTGCTCGTACTCTCTGGTATACTGGGACATACTGGCTAGTTTTATGTCAACTTGATCCAAGCTAGAGTTATCAAAGAGGAGGGACCCTCAGCTGAGAAAATGTCTCCATAACATCTGGATGTAAGCAAGCCTGTATGGGGGGGGCACATTTTCTAAACTGATGATTAATGTTTGAGTTGCTGTCCTGACTTCTGTCAATGGTGAACTACAATGTGGAAGTGTGAACCAAATTAACCCTTTCCTTCCCAAGTTGCCTTTTTGCTTTTTTTTTTTTTTTTTTTTTTTTTTTTTTGGTGTGAGGGGGAAGGGCGGTGGCGTGCAGGATTTCCCTGGCTGTCCTGGACTCACTCTGTAGATTAGGCTGGCTTCGAACTCACAGAGATCTGCCTGCCTCTGCCTCTGCCTCCCGAGTGCTGGGATTAAAGGTGTGGGCCATCACACCTGGCTCCCAAGTTGCTTTTGGTCCCCGTGTTTCATCACAGCAATAGTGACCCTGACTAAGACACGGAGCCAATGACCTGCCTGCCCCTGCATCTCTCTGCTCTTAAGTCCACTGTCTGGAATGCACATCTGCAATTGGACACGCCATCCCAGGCCACTTCCCCTTCAACTTACATTCAGCATCCCTACAGTCTTCTTTGCCAACGTTTCCGTCCTGGGTGAAGACAAATCTCATTCACTGAGCTGTGAATTTACAGGCAAACCCCACACTAACCTCCGGGCTTTCTACTTTCTGAATTTATTTGGAATGTCCACACCCTGCCCTGGTTCAGACCCCGCCAACCATCCTCCTCAGCGCTTGCAGCTATTGTTCTGAAGCATAGACTTGGTGAAGCTCCCTGTTCAGTCCTCAGAGGGTAAAATTTAAACTCTGGCTCATTTGAGTCCTCGCGCCGGCCATAAGCGAACGTGGAGTTCCTTGTGCCTGGTTTCCTGCTCCCGTTTTTTCTCCTCCGTGGCGCGCCCTGGCAGGATGGTCCACAAGCAGATCAGCTACTCCGCCGACAAAATACTTCGACGAACATTATGAGTACCAGCTTGTCATGTTACCCAGAGAACTCTCTAAACAAGTACCAAAAACTCATTGATGTCTGAAGAGGAGTGGAGGAGCCTCGGTGTCCAACAGAGTCTAGGCTGGGTTCTTTACACGATTCACGAGCCAGACCGCGTATTCTTCTTTTTAGGCGACCTCTTCCAAAAGAACAAAAATGAAGTACAGCTGGGATCATCTAGTCTTTTTCAAACTTAACGTATATGTGTATATAAAGTAGTATTCAGCAATACTTGGAAAATGTACAAATCTTTGATCCATACCGGTGCACGAGCTGTATTCTTCACAGCATCAGAGCTCAGGTAAATGTGACTGCAAGTAGGTTGTTTTAAAGTTGTTAAAGCTTCCTTTGTAGTTTTATCTTAATATGAGTGCCTGTTTTACTTTACCTCTTTTGTTAAAGTTTGTATATTGCATTTAAAAAAATTTTTTTAAAACTCTGCTCCGGCTCAGATCTGGAATGTTCCCCCAAAGACCTCTGTATGAAAACCTTGGTGTGGTCCCTAGCATTGGCATGTTTAGGAGGTGACAGAGCTTAGGAGGTGGAGCATGATGAATTCTGTTCCCATGACCTCCATAACCTCCAAGGGGCGAGTGGTACCTAACCCCTTTCTCTTTCCTTTTACTCCTCATCCAGGAGATGGGCAGTTTTGCCCGACTCGTGTCCCTGTCATGTTGCTTCATCATAGACCTTAAAGCAACAGAACACCTTGACCATGGATGCCGTGGTAGTCAGGGCACTCTACAGCAAGACTTCATAAACTCTTGAGCTTTTTTTGCTCGAGAAATGTTTACATGACCCTAAGTATATAGCTGCATAAAATAATTATACAAATCAAATGTTTACTCTTAATAAATAATAAAAAATGTGGGGGTTTTGTTTTTGTTTTTTGAGACAGGGTTCATCAGTGTAGCCTTGGCCGTCCTGGACTCACTTTGTAGACCAAGCTCAAACTCACAGAGATCCACCTGCTTCTGCCTCCCTGAGTGCTGGAATTACAGGTATGCGCCACCGTGCCTGACTAATAAAATATTTTAAAGCAATTTTGATATGCATATAACTTTTACCATTTATTAAAGGTGAAACAACTTGCATACTAATGAGATGCACTGTTTGTTTGTACATAAATAATTAAATCTTGGCTGAATGTTTGATACTGCAGGCTGTAGAACATCTTCAGTGCTTTTCAGATTAGATATATTGATGTTATAATAATCAATGCTGAAAACATCACTTCAAATATATACATAGTACAGCTTGGCAAGGTACATTTAGGACCATTTCAAAATTGCTGGAATCTGTCCTAGTCCCAAAAAAACCCTCAATTTTTTTAGAGAGGGTCGCAACTACGTAGCCCTGGCTGTTCTGAAATTCTCTATGTAGACCAGCTGATATCCAACTCATAGAGAGCCACCTACTTTTGTCTGCTGAGTGCAGGAATTAAGGGCTTATGCCACTATTCCTAGCTTCATTGATTTTTTTGTGGGGGGAGGGGGCTGAGACAGGGTTTTTCTGTGTAACAGTCCTGGCTATCTAGAAGTCTCTTTGTAGACCAGTCTGGCCTTGAACTCACAGAGATCTGCCTGCCTCTGCCTCTGGAGTACTGGGATTAAAGGCATGTGCCATCAAGCCCAGCCTCATTGAATTATTTTTATTTTTATTTTTGTTTTTTTGAGCAGAGTTTCTTTGTGTAGCCTTGACTGTCCCGGACTCAATTTGTAGACCAGGCTGGCCTCAAACTCACAGAGATCCACCTGCCTCTGCCTCCCAGACTGCTGGGATTACAGGCATGAGTGTCAAGCTAGCAACTGAAACAGCAATTTTAAAAATCAAACAGTCTAACAAATACAATAATTTTCTCCATGCCGGGGAATGATCATGAGAAAATAGCAAAATCCTTTGTTTTCTGTAATGAAAGTGGCGCGCGCGCATGTGTGTGTGTGTGTGTGTGTGTGTGTGTGTGTGTGTGTGTGTGTATGTAATGGCATGTGTGATGTGAACTGTATGTGTTGTAAGTTCAGAACAAGGTCTGCAGTGAAGTCACAGATGCAAATAGGTGAATGCTGCCAGAAAATAAAATAAAATAAAATCTTGGGTTCTTTTAGTGTTTGATTTCAAATTAATTTTGGGTCACTGTGTATTTAGAAACCTTTTACTATTGCCAAAAATTTTGTTAATTCACATTCATTTATGCAACTCAGTCAGGGGCTGTGACCTGTAGGAAGGTGGGCTCTAGAAGAACAGCCCAGTAGACCATGTATGTGTGTTATTATATCTTATATAACATATCACAAGCGAGGATTACAAGCCAGCCATGGTGGCGCACGCCTTTAATCCTAGCACTCAGGAGGCAGAGGCAGGCAGATCACTGTGAGTTGATGGCCAGCCTGGTCTACAAAGAAAGTCCAGACAGCCAAGGTTACACAGAGAAACCTTGTCTCAAACCCCCCCAAAAAAAGAAAGAAAGAAAAACCAAAATATAAAAGTAAGATAAAATAAATAAATGGGAATTTATTAGGTTGATTTACATGATAGGAATTGGGTAGTCCAAAATTGGCCATCTGCACACTGTAGAAGCCAAGAACGCAGGTAACTGCTCAGACCCGGAAGCGGCCTGCCACAGTAGTCTTGAACTGAATCTGTGTCCAGAGTTAATTCTGAGTCCACGCTGATGCTGGTGTCAGAGCTGAGCAGCAGTGATAGCCACGCTTGTTCAGAAAGAAGGAAGGGCAAGCATGCGCTCTCTTCCCTCAGACTTCTTTTCGATCTGGGCTGCTCTGAGGGTGGGTCTTTCCCTTGAGTCTTTCCTTCCAAGCCATTGTCCCACACGTGTCCTCTCAGGGAGCATCCTGAGAGAGACGCACACAGGTGTAGCTATCCCTTGATCCAAAACCACCATCACTGACTGGAACCTGGTAAAGTGTGTGTCAAAATTCACCTTCTTTTTGGTAAGGTCTTCCCAGGGTGTTTTTCTACTCTTCCCTTTCCTGTCCTCTCACCACCCACCTGCCTGTGCTAGAACCAACTATGGATGCTTGCTGCTCCCACATCGCAACAGGAGAGCCTTTTTCTAAAGCTGGGCAAAAAGAAAAGAAATGACAGAAAGAAAACAGAGAAGGTAGCCAGATAGCCAGGTGTGGTGGCACACGCCTTTAATCCCAGCACTTGGGAGGCAGAGGCAGGTGGATCAATGTGAGTTCGAGGCCAGCCTGGTCTACAAAGTGAGTCCAGGACAGCCAAGGCTACACAGAGAAACCGTGTCTTGAAAAACCAAAGAGGAAGAGAGAGAGAGAGAGAGAGAGAGAGAGAGAGAGAGAGAGAGAGAGACTTTTTCTAGACTCTGTCCCTGCTAAGCTCAGGCCACTGGAGCAGATATCATTAAGCTCTGTGAGGACAAGGCTGATGGGTAGATGTTGCCCTAAAGCTGGCCTCCAGGGAGGACAGGATGCTTTGCCTTAGGATTTCTCGATCTCAGGGCCGATGCTAAGGCACTAACAGTGCACAAGAGCAAGCAGTCCTGGCTTTGGAAGAGACCATGTTATCCCCACCACCGTGAAATCCACTCCTCCTTGTAGACATTAACTATGCCTGTGGCAGGATGGGGGTGGGGGGTGGGGGGTGGGGGGGTTGTGGGGGTTGTGGGGGTTGTGGGGTTGGGGTGGAATCACTTGGTCACTTGGGTAATCCCATATCCTTCTACAGCGTGGCTGATTTAATGGAGAAGCTAAAGGAGACATGTCAAGCACCTTCATGCCAAGCATCACTTGACGATTTGAATCATAGAAGCAGTATCTAAAAAGTGGGGAGGGGACAACACTATCCCTTTTAGGGGAAAATAGCTAAGTGGATAATGGGAAGATGCTAGTCTAACGCTTGAGAAGTACCCCAAGAGCTTTGCCATCTCCCTCTGTGTGACACATTCCTCCCATCCACAGTGTAGCTGTTTTCTACAGAGTTCCTGGAAAGGAGGGGTGTCTCTGTAACTTCCCGACCACTGGCCTACTAAGTCCCCAAGAGAGAGTGGCTATTTGCCTAAGAACCAACTTAAAAAAAAAAAAAGATTATTTATTTGTTATGTATACAGTGTTATGCCTGCATGTACACCAGAAGAGGTTATCAGAGCTCATAGATGGTTGTGAGCCACCATGTGGTTGCTGGGAATTGAACTCAGGCCCTTTGGAAGAGCAGTCAGTGCTCTTAACCTCTGAGCCATCTCTCCAGAACTTTTTATCTTTTCTTTTTCTTTCTTTTTTTTTTTTTTTTAAAGACAGGGTCTTTTTGTGAAGCTTTAGCTGTCCTGAAACTCACTCTGTAGACCAGGTTGGCCTCGAACTCACAGAGATCTGCCTGCCTCTGCCTCCTGAGTGCTGGGATTAAAAGTGAGTGCCATCACCACCCAGCTAGGACCAACTTTTGTAAAAGTTTTTTTAAAAATTATTTTTAATTACACTTGTCTGTGAGTATATGCACATGAGCACTGATGCCTAGAGGCCACAGGCACTGGATACTCCTGGAGCTAGAGTTACAGGCAGTAATGAGCTGACTGGTGTGAGTGCTAGACACCAAACTCAGGTCCTCAGCAAGAGCCATAGTAACTCTTAACCACTGAGTCATCTCTCCAGCACCAGGACCAACATCTCTGTCTTTCTGTCTATCTGTCTGTTTCTTTTTCTCCCTCTGTTGCATGTTGATTTGTTTTTTGGTTTTCCTTCCTTCCTTCCTTCCTTCCTTCCTTCCTTCCTTCCTTCCTTCTTTCTTTCTTTGTTTTTTTGTTGTTGTGCTGTTGTTGTTGAGACAAGATTTTCTCTGTGTAACCCTGGCTGTCCTGGAACTCACTCTGTAGACCAGGCTGACCTTGAATTTAAAAATCCACCTGCCTCTGCCTCCTGAGTACTGAGATTAAAGGCATATGCTACCATATATAGCTTTTTTTTTTTTTTAAAGGCAGATATCATTATGTAGCCTTGATTGGTCTTGAACTCACAGAGTTTGATTGCCTCTGCCTCCTGAATGCTGGGGCTAAAGGCATGTGACACCATGCCTGGCTCAGGAATAACTTCTTCTTCTTCTTCTTTTTTTTTTTTTTTTCCTGAGACAGGGTCTTTCTGTGTAGTCTTGGCTGTCCCAGACTCACTTTGTAGACCAGGCTGGCCTCAAACTCACAGCGATCTGCCTGCCTTTGCCTCCTGAGTGCTGGGATTAAAGGCGTACACCACACCCGGCTTAAAGGAATAATTTCTTAACAGGTCCATGAGACGTAACTAGTTTTGGAGGGTTTTTCCCTAAGATTTTTTTCTTAAGTTTTATTCTCTGTAGGAGTATAAGCCACATGGGAATGGGTGTCCTCAGAGGGCAGAAGATGTGTCAGCTGCCTGAGAGATGAAATTACAGATGGATGTGAGACCCCAAAAGCCACCCAATGAGGGTAGGAGGAGCCAAATTCAGGTTCTGTGAAAGAACCACTTAGCTATCTCTCTAGCCTTAAGACATGCCTAGTCTGCCCTGACAAAAACTTTGTGTTTCTGTATGGTTTTTGTTGTTGTTGTTGTTGTTGTTTTGTTTTATTTTGTTTTTCGAGACAGGGTTTCTCTGTGTAACCTTGGCTGTCCTGGACTCACTTTGTAGACCAGGCTGGCCTTAAACTCACATCGATCCACCAGCCTCTGCCTCCTGAGTGCTAGGACTAAAGGCATGCGCCACCACACCTGGCTGTGCATCTGTATTGAGGGGCAACAGATCCAAGGCCTGGGCTCCCTTCCTATACACAAGCTGTCTGGCTGGTTCTGGGTAAAGCCTGGGGGTGATTGGGCATAGAAGAAGAATCCCATGTAACCATGAAAATCGGTTTCAGAGTGTGTTTAATGTCTAGAACATTCTAATCTAGTTAGTGTTTGGAGAAAGAATGTTGCTAAAGAGTCACTCCAAGATGGTCCACTCATTTCCCTAGTTAATTGTAGACAAAGAAGACAAGACTATGCTGGTGACAGTGGCGCACGCCTGTAATCCCAGAACTCGGGAGGTAGAGGCTGTGGGATCTCCATGAGTTCAAGGCCAGCCTGGTCTACAAAGGGAGTCTAGGACAGACAGTACTATACAGAGAGGCCCTGTCTTTAAAAACCAAAAGAAATGGGAGGAGAAGGAGGAGGAGGAGGAGGAAGAGGAGGAGGAGGAGGAGGAGGAGGAGGAGATAAGACTAGCAAGTTACAACCATCTTCATGCCTCAGTTTCCCAGGTCCTGGGGGTTACAGGTGCATGTCACTACATATGGCTTTAACATACTTTTAGGGTTTGTTTGTTTGTTTTACACTAGGGTCTCACTTTGCAGCTCTGACTGGTCTGGAACCAGGATGGCCTCCAACTCACAGAAATCTACCTGCCTCTGCCTCCTGAGTGCTGGGATTAAAGGGATGTCACTATGCCTGGCCTTGAACATACAGTTTTAATAAATCATTATTACGATTTTAGAGCCAGGTGATGAGACCTCAAACAACAACAAAAATCACCACTAAGGGAGGATAAACATACATTTTTCTCTATAATTGTGTTTTTATTTTTTAAATATGTAGTCGAGTGATCTTGAACTTACTTTTTTGTTGTTATTGGTTTATTTGCTTTAACGTGCATTGGTTATTCTGCCTGCATATAAGTCTGACTGAGAGTGTCGGGTCCCCTGGAACTGGAGTTACAGACAGTGGTGAACTGCCATGTGGGTACTGGGAATTGAACCTGGGTTCTCTGGAAGAACAAACAGCCAATGCTCTTAACTGCTGAGCCATCTCTCCAGCCCCAGCCTTGAACTTATGCTCTTCCTGCTTCAGTATCCTCACTGTAGGAATTATAGGTATGCACCATCACACCAGAACCCAGGGCCTCGTGCATACTTGCCAAGTACCATTGCAAATGAGCCACATCCCTTATTATATTTAACATAGGATGCTTCAAATCGTCTCGTGACCACTTTTGTCTTCCTCTCATATGCCCACAGTGAGACCCTAAAGATGAAAACCACATAGCACCTCCTCCCTGACATGGCGACTAAGTCTAAGGGAGGGCAGATGTGAAGTAACTGGTAACTAATACCACAAAGTATATGCCACTTATTGACATGTGACATGCATATCTGACGCGGGGGGGGGGGGGGCAGTGGTGAGCACGAGGAGGAAGTGGTTAGCTCTGTCGGGGTCCAAGGAAGGGACCTTAGAGGCACTAACATACAGCTGAGCCTTGAGAGACAAAAACGACTAAGTGGGCATGAAAGTGTTTCCATCTTGTGCAAAACTTGAATAAAAGCATAGAGGAGAGAGGCCAGGGAACAACTGGTTACAAGTAAGTGTGCACTCTGGAAGCAAGTGTTTGCTATGGTAATTTACAGGTTCCAGAGAAGAGCTTTCTGGTCCTCTGGGTGGGGAGATTCTGCCTGGCTTGTCCCCAGAGTATGATGTCATGATAAAGTAATGGTCAGGGGGCTCTCCTCAGTACCACCTTGTTGCTGGGTGACTTAACCACCTTTTCTTCCTTCCTTTCTTCTTTATTTAAATATTTTAAATGGCTCATTTGTTTTTATTTCATGTGCATTGGTATTTTGCCTTCGTGTATGCCTGCATGAGGGCATCAGGTCTCCTGGAGCTGGAGTTACAGACAGTTGTAAGCTGCCATGTGGGTGCTGGGAATTGAACCTGGGTCCTCTGGAAGAGCAGCCAGTGCTCTAGCCACTGAGCCATCTCTCCAGCTCTGGCTCTGTTTTTGTAATCTCTAAAATGGCAAAGAGGATATTTCCATCTCATAGCTTGGACATAGGACTAGTGGAGGATAAACTTTCATCTTCTTTCTTTCTTTTTTTTTTTTTAACTTTTAAGATTACATTTACTTATTGGGTATGCGCATGCATGTTTGTATGATCGAGCACCTGCATGTATGTGTGCACAGCATGGATGTGGAGGTTAGAGGTCAGTTTTGGGTATCTTGTTAGTCTTGATGTGTGTGGCTCTGTTTTAAGTATTTTGGCGTATGTTAGTTCATCTTCAGAAAAAAAAAAACCTGTCAGGAGTTACAGATGAGGGAACTGGGATACAGTGAGATCAACTAAACCATCTGAAATCCTACGGCAAGACACTGACACATCCCTGTCCCCAGAGCCCAGCACTTCACTGCACTTCTTGTGATAACAACAATGATAGCAAGCATTCAAAGCATTTGTGCTGGCAGTCACATGGTCACTCACTGCTCAGGGACCCAGAAGTAGGTACCACCATCATCCCAGTTTCACAGATAAGGGAGCTGGGCACAGAGACGTTGTCAGTTGCTGCTTTTTGGCAAAGTCATGGGTAGTCAGGCTATGTAGTTTATTCCTCATTAGTTTCATATTCAACGAGGAATGCCTGTTTTGCTTATTGTCTTTTTTATTGTTCTAAGAAGAGTCGAGTCGAGATGATCCTTGACTCCATGGAGAATTTGAAGCCAGCCTGAGGTACATGAGAACTGAGAGAGAGAGAGAGAGAGAGAGAGAGAGAGAGAGAGAGAGAGAGAGAGAGAGAGAGAGAGAGAGAGAGAGAGAGAGAGACTGCGTGAGAGTGGGCTGGGTGTAACAGGTGTAACAGGTACTATGAGTCTCTGGAGAAAAAATTCTCCCTTCTTAGAGGGAAACAGGTGCCTCCCATTCTATCTTCCTGCTGCCACCTCATTGGCCCTTGAGCACTAGTGGGGATGGGGAAAAAAATGTGTGGAAGAGCCTCACTTAGGTTGTCTGACATAGTTCCAAAGCAGTGAGTGCCTGCGGAGGCCTCCCTCCCCAGGTAATTCTTCCTAAGACAAAACAGAGGTGGGTGTAATGGCTCACAACTGTAACTCCATCCATGGCCAAAGAATTACTGGGCGTTTGAGGCGAGTCTGGATAACGTAGCAAGTGTCAGGTAAGCTAAGGTTGTCTAGCAAAACTGTAGAGATGGTAGAGGGGAAGGAAGGAAGGAGAGTGGAGGAAAGGGAGAAAGAGACCCTCGCCTCCCTGAGTCAGAGCTAAGCTTTTTGGGACCTAAGGAGATGGTGGGACTGGGGTCCTGGGGACCAGCCCCTCGGCAGCCCCACATGCAGCTTGCAGGGCCTCCTCCTCTTGTCTATGGTGCAGGTCAAGTCTCCTGGCTAGGAGGGACATCGCATACCTGTGCCTGGTCCTTTGGGGACGGACTGGAGTCCGGCTGGAGGAGCCGAGACTGAAAGGAGAGAGAGCACAGATTCATTTATGTGTTGAGCCTGGATTAGTGTTTTCCTCTGAGGGCCTCCACCTCCCAAGTGTTGGGATTACAGTACATGCACCACCACAGTCTCTTCTTCACTTTCTGTGCAGAGATGCCCTTGGCCATTATGGTAAAAGCTGAATCAAACCGATTCATGTGAATCCACAGTAAAGTCCTGATGAAGGGTAGGAGTTTTGTGAATAGTCCTATCGACTCCCTCTCATTGCTTATTAGTTGTGGGGAGAGAGTCAGAGAGAGAGAGAGAGAGAGAGAGAGAGAGAGAGAGAGAGAGAGAGAGAGAGAGAGAGAGAGAGAGAGAGAG
>OU015746.1:32181404-32196116 GCA_907169655.1 Acomys percivali
GAGAGAGAGAGAGAGAGAGAGAGAGAGAGAGAGAGAGAGAGAGAGAGCATTCTATCAGAATTAATGTCATCTCTGTGGTTCACAGGGACATCTTGTGCTTTCAGATGTGATACCCTGGGGACATTGCCCATGCAGTATTCCAAGTAACAGTGAAGAATATCATGAGAAAATGTCAAGCAAACACAAAACAAGGCACTTTCAAGTAAAATAAAATAAAATAAAAAATAAGGAAGGGGTCTGTATCTTTAAAAGATATTCATGCATATTGGTCTTGGGTCTGCATGTATGTCTGTGCAGCATGCGCATGCCCGATGCTCAACTAACATCAGAGGAAGGCATTGAATCTCCCGGAACTGAAGGTACAGGTGCTTATAAGCTGCCACGTGGGTCCTGGGAATTGAACCCAGGTCCTCTGGAAGAGCAGCCATTGTTCTAAACCACTGAGCCATCACTCATGTCCCGTGTAGGTCTGGAGTCTCTGTCTTTTAAAATGTCAGCTATATAATATGTAATGTGTTGGAGTAAATAAGATATAATCATTATTTATGTCTTTGCTGTGACTAAAAAACCTGCAAAAAGCAGCTGCGGGCAAGGCTTTGTTTTGGCTCACAATTCAGAGGCGTACAATCCATCATGGCCGCCTGCCTATGGACCAACAAGACGGAGAAGGAGCAGTGGTAGGGCTCATCTGCCCCCCCACCCCCCGCTTTATTCAGGTGAGGTCCTCAGTTCATGGGATGACATCACCCACATTCAGAGACTCATCCTCTGAAAACTACCTTATAGAACCCAAAGGTGTGCTTCATGCATACCCTGTTTATTAATACAATCAGGTTGATGATAGAATTAACAATCACAGAAAAAAAGTTGGAATATGAGTGACCGATTAAATGAAAGGATCATATGAACAAGTAAAGTTAATGGCTGGGCTGTGGTGTTTGGAAGCATAGAGGTCTTTATAGGTCCCAGCTATGATGTATGAACGCCAGAAAGTCCAGGAAAATAACAATAAGCGAACAAACAAAGTTAGAAAAAGAGCCCACTGTGGTGGTTCATGCCTTTAATCCCAGCACCCAGAAGGCAAAAAAGGGGAATATATGTAATTCAAGGCCAGGGGCATTTACAGCGCAAGTTCTATACCAGGCCAGGCCTGCTACCTAAAAAGTAGCAAAGCAAAAAAAATTTAAAAAATAAAAATCCTCAGTGACTTAGCATGAGAAAGAATGTGAATTCTGCAAAGCTGGGTAAAAGGCATATAGGTGTTTACTGTAAATTTGAAAACATGCAACCCTCGTTTTACTATTTTTTAAATATATATATATATATATATATATATATATTTACTTTGAGTTTTCACTGCATAAACTCTGCAGTCACCTTTGGCTCTGGGCTCTGGGGTAAGGAGTGAATTCCAAGGGAGCATTTAGCCACATTTTAAAAATAGCACAATGGGAAGAAGCAGCATTCCCAGCACGCGGCAGGCGCCGTATGGTCAAAGGCAAGGAGGTGTGACGTGAAGCACAGATGACACAAAGGGCTGCTGCGCGCAAAAGGGGTGAAAGGCTAGCCCAGCAGCGGTCGACCTTCCAAGACAAACCCTGCTCTTGTCTGGGCTGCAAAACGGGTTCCTCCCCGCCTTCCCACGGGCTTGTTCCCTCGCTTGCTCTCAGAGGATTTGTATGTACGACACATAATCAGACCCAACCAGCCGCCCTTAGAGGAGCTAGCACCGAATTTGGGAAAACCATGGAACTGAGTTTTGCCTGTCTACGTGGAATGAGTACAAAGCACCGACCGCGCCAAGTGTAGAAGCGAAGTCGCTTTTCCACATACGATCTACCGCCGCAATCTGTGAATGAGCAAGAGATCAACCCAACCAATCAGGGCCCAGGATACCTCAGCCAATCCCAGCTCAGCGATGCACTAGGCTGGGCGGGACTAGTCCTCCAAAGAGTTGTTTGTTGGCCTGGTGCCCCTCCCCCCACAGCCCTGGCGTACAGTTCTAGGGAGAAAGAGGCCTGGAAGCGGCCCCGCAAAGTAGATTAAACCAAAAGTGCAGGCAGAGAACGCTAACCATGGACTGCTGCAGCCATAGCAACGCCCGCATTTGCCTTACACAATGTACCTAGGACATCCTAGGAGGGTGTGACTGCCTCAAGAGGAAGAGGGTCTAGAACAGTGGTTCTCAACCTTCTTAACGCTGCGACAGTTCCTCATGTTGTGGTGACCCCCTCCCCCACACCATAGATTATTGTTCCTACGTCATAACTCAGTTTTGCTACTGTCATAAATCATAATGTAAAAATTTTTGGAGATCGAGGGTTGCTGAAGGGGTCGTGACTCACGTGTTGAGAACCACTGTTCTAGAAGGCTATGAGGCCTCTCCTCTTTGTCCCATCTGGACAGGTGGGGGCCACTCCCTTTCTTCTTGGGAGGGAAAAAGGAGATGGGTGTACTAGAGGGTGAGGTTGCTCAAAAAAGCTGTACCCCAGTACTTCCAGCAGATATGACAAAACTGGGGGTGGGAGTTGGGGGGGAAGAGGGAATGCCTCCCCAAGGAAGACACATACCATACCCAACAGGCATATAGCCTGTCTCCTGACCTCTTAGCTCTTTTAGGATTCTAGCATGAAGCCCTCCCACCACATCTCAAGCTAATCTCCAACTGGTAGCTTCTCTAAGGTGGTTTCCATCAGTTTTTCTCAAGCCTGGGACGAGGCTGGATGACAGCCTGACCTATATTGATTCTGACATAGGAGACAGGAAAAGAAAGGGCTGGAGGTATGACTCAGAGCAGAGCACTTGCTCAGTACATTTGTGCTTCCGTGTCCAGTACAGCCCAAACAAAAGCAAGGTAAGAGGACTGGTGAAGATAGGATGCATTGAATCTGAAGTTCTAGGTGCTGGAGAGATGGCTCAGCAGCTAAGAGCTCTGGCTGCTCCTCCACTGAACCCACATAGTGCCCATCAACTGCCTGTGACCCCAGTTCCAGAGGGTCAGTAGTGAGGGACATAGGCACACACATGTACACACATATATGCAGGCAAAACACCCATATCCATAAAATGAATCTTCGAGTTTGAGGTCCCATACTGTGTATCAAGCCTTGTGCTAAGCATTTTATGTTCACTTAGATCAAAACTGAACTAGGTCTACAATTAGTACTGTCAACTACACAAGATCTGGAAGCGCCTGGGAGACAGGCCCTACGCACGTCTCTAGGGGACTATCCTGAGTATGTTGAGCTAGGAAGACCTCTACCTGCTATGAGCAGCACTAGTCTCTTTTTAAAAGGTAATTTTAAATTTAATTATTTTTAATTGTGTGTACGTGTGTGTTTATGTGTGTGTGCAGGCACATGGGTATAAGTGCTCCCAGAGGCCTGAGGTGTTGGATCCCCTAGAGTTGGAGTTAAAAACAGTTGTGAGCTTCCAAATGTGGGTGCTAGGAATCAGACTTGGGTCCTCTGGAACAGCAATAGGTGCTCAAAGGTGCTCACTAAGAGAAACTAGGCTGTATTTGCCAAGTTCAGTCAACACTCAGCCCCGAGGGGCTCTGCTTCACAAACTCACTACCTGCCAGGGCCAGGCCAGAGGTGGTGAGATTTACAGAACGACATGGGTGCAAAGGGTAGAAGTGGACAGGATGCTGGGCCAGCCCAAGGACTGATCAGACCTTCTGTCCAGTAGTCCTTGAGAATAATAAAGTGAAAACCTCTACCCTGGGATATCCTGAACTCAGGGTTCTCCTGAGGACCAAACTGCAGGGCCCATGGAGAACAGAAATAAGACACTTGATCAACTAGCGACTCGGTGAAATAAAACTTCCCTTATTCCCAAGACAAAAACATCACAAGGAACATGATTCCTCTAGTTGCATCCAGAATCAATAGACACTAACATAATTATCACGGGAAATCTAGAGGCACTCAAAACTTTTCCATTAAATGAAGTATTGGAACTGCCACTTGCTACTTAGTGATATTGTAATTTGGGTACTTAGCACATCTACCTTAACCACCTCCCTGGAGGCATCACATGACAGTGCCTATACCCTTGCCTGGCTTATGGTGAGTCTTGGTGGAGCTGTGCAGCATGGGGGCATTACCCTTCTGTAGTCTGGTGCCTTTTCACCCGCCCTTCTCTGTGGCACCACGGTACCAACCAGCCCTCCCTTCCCAGCCCTGTAACACAGAGTGCACACCTGGGGAGGAAACAGCACTTCAGTCTTGTCTCTGCCCTCCCTCACAGTGAACTGAGGGAGCTTCTGCGGCATTAAGCAATCCATCATAACAGTTGTGACTGGTTAACTTTAATTTGTCAAAATAAATCTGCAGTATTTTGCATGTTAGTAATACAGTGCTGGTATTGACAGGTAAAATCATCATCCGTGTACATAGAAACCTTCATTTAGGAGCACACCTCAGGAGGGAAATGAATACACAGTAAAAGGTAAGTGCAAGCCAAGCAGCGAGCCCTAGAGCAAGCATAACAGGCTGGATGTCAGATTTGAGGATTATCTAATACAACTGTTTAGCTGCCAATCTGATAAAGGGAAAGCTCTCCACTAGGTTACAACCAGGAGGGAAAACATACTCTGCCTTTCTGTAGAGTGGTGGCCGCCGGTGCCTTCAGCACGTGGTTGAGTCGGTTCCTCAGCATCACGACTCGGTTTCAGTTCCAAGACACAGGAGGATTTCGCCACACAACCTGTCTGTGCCCCCTTTGCAGTGGCCTATCCTCACCCCATTCCTGCCGTCAGCTCTCTCCCTCCCCAAAGAAGACACACCGTGGCTTTATTATTGCAGACAAGCTTCTTAAGTGAATAAAGTATGCTGCATACAAAATAGCATTTTAGCTGAAGTCATACAATGAATTCTCACTGCTGTTTACAATGAATTGACAAAACAATCATTTTTAGTATATATCTTTTTTTTTTCCCCTGTAAGAACTGATACTTTCAGGATCTTCTGACCGCGTTGTAGCCTGGGGGAAGGGCCTACACCTTCCTTTCCACTTTGAGGACTGCCCCTTGGCCACTGTGGAGGAAGCCTGGGCTGTCTGAACCATTAAGGACCATGGCTGCCAGCACAACAGAGATGACAGGGCCCAGCAGGCAGAGCACATGCCAGGAAATGAGGGTTTCCTCCACATGTGACCATTGCCATCCCAAGTCTCAGCAGTGCCATTCCTAGGCCTTCCCTACATGAGCCCTTCCAGTAGCTCACAAATAATGATCTACATATTAAAAACAAACCATTTTTCAACTGTGGATAAGAACTGCTGTAACAAAGTCATAGCTACATATTTTTCTCTACATTTTGTTTATTGAGACAAACTAATTAAAAGGCACAAACATAGGGCATGTTTACATGGACATTATAACAAACATATACATTAAAAGTGTAGGAATGTGTTGCCTTCCTGCTAAACAGAAAGTTCCTAAGCTTTATATATACAAAAGTTGTACAATTTAATGTCCTAAAGTACAAAAGATCATTTATAAAATTATTTTACACTAGGTGCTATTTATTTTAATTTTTTTTTACTCTGTAGTTCATCCCCCTAGAACTGTTTTGTATAATGACACACAGATACCTGTCCCTGATGTGTAAGTCTGCCTCAGATGCAAGGTGTTTTGATGTTTGTACTGACACAGTGGGTATAAACGGAAGTCATCTGGTGTGACAGTCCTGCATGCGTTCTGCAGGGCTAACAAAAACTCATTTCCATTTCTCTTAACTGCAAGATTAAAAATAAAAAAGACCCCAAACACATTGCAATGTTAAAAAAAAAAAAAAAAAAGAAAGAAAAAGAAAGAAAGAAAAAAGAAAAAGAAAAGACAGCATCTTGGTTTGAATGAACTCTTCTTTCTTTAACACAATGCTCTGAAAACATGAAGTGCGGCATGATGGCGTAAAGAGTATCTGTTTCCCTAGCTTTTGGTTTCTACTGTATGTACAGGGATAAAACATCCTGCTAAGAAACAAAAGCACATGTCTCAACGTGCACAATCATTGCAGGGTTTCCATGGAGCATGCAGACAGCTGCATCCCTGAAAACTCCAGAAAGCGGATACAAGTGTTTTGTTTTTTAAAGGAAAAAGAAAGTGATGTCCATATTTACAAAGTTGAACAAATCTGCACAATACTTGATTAAACAGAAGGGGGGGAAGATACACTCTGCTTGTTCTGAAGGGGCATACTACCTAGTTAGTGGTTAGAATAAAAACTGTATACAATTTAATATAAGACATAAACTCTAGTGAGCATCTAACACATCTGTGCCTGCTGTAACACCAACAGACATTGATTGGGAGAGAGAGGGGCATATCACATCCCAGTGCCTCCAATGTCTTCCAATTTAAAGCAATAGATTTCAACTGTTCCAAAGTTCTTTCACTCCTAAACAGGGCCCGCTTTGGCCTGTTAGGAGCCTGCTGTGTGCACACCTGACTTCTCCTCAGCCAGCTGCAGCTTTTTCTCATCAAAACACAATTTGTTTGGCTCTTTTTTTTAAGGTTTTTTTTCTTTTTTAAAAAAAGTCAACTACAGTGCTATATTCCATCAGGATTAATATGCTGAGCAATATTTACATCTCCAAATATCAGGTCACAATCCCTATTATATGTTGAAGTTAGAATGATAAATTATCATATGCTTTGCATATCAGAGCTGGTATCACCTTTCCCATAGGGAATGCTGCCTGAAATTAACATATTCCCAAAGGTAAAATGCATATTCTCTGAAATGCATTTTATTATGACAATGCATCTATTTACTCATACCAACAGAAAAACACAGACAATTCTACACTAGCTCTCAGTCTGTGGGTCTAGAACCTCAGGTTAAAACCATCCACCTTGTATAGAGGGGAAAACTGCTAGTGTTTACAATAAAATGATTTTATTGTATTAAAAACAATAATGAAAAACAAATAATGCTTTTTTTTTTTCCATTTTGAAATGTGTTTTATGATTGGCTTTATTTCTGGCGTCTCACCTTGCCAGCTATGATCCTGTTTAAGCAATGCTGTCAGGTAGAGGGGGTTTCTGGTTAAACTAAAGTGGTCCAGCAGTAAGTTACACGCACTCCCTACTTTGAACCCCAGCCAAATTGGAGCAAAATGCTACTACACTCTTACTAACTAACGTAATAAAACCTCCCAATTTCATAGTCTGCTTTTTGCTTTAATCAACTAAAAGTAATTTGCTGGTAAATATTTACTTTAACCCATATTTTGACTTTATAATACTGTTTACCAAGGTGGTGATGTAGGCAAAGCTTGGGGCAAAAAAGGCATGCTTTCTACAGGCCTCATTGCTATATTGAGAGGAGCAGCTAATGTCATAGGCGTGGGCAGGTTCATTGGAGATGTGATGGTGACAGGGTGTGCTATGTTCACTGGGGCGGTTACAGGGGTGGGGAGGTTGACTGGGGTGGTGAGTGTTAGAGGCGAGGTCATGGACAATGGACTGGTTATGGTTACGGGATGCCCTATGTTCATCGGGCTGGTTATATTAACTGCACTTGAAACGTTTACTGGACTTCTCATGCTCATTGCAGCTGCCACTGTGACTGGGTTTGACATAGTCCCAGACGACACAGAGGACGTTATATTGAATGGAGTTGTGAGAGTCACAGGTGTCGTAGCAGCCGTGGAGGTTTGGCACAGGTTGGCAGCTTCTAAAATGAGAAGACAAAGGGGACTTTAGACTCTTAAAACTGTGAGCAAAATCCAGCTCCTGAATTAATTTCTCCTAATTAAAAAGAACACGTAATAATCAAATTACAGTTTCTAGCAAGTGATCAAATATAACGAAAGGACCTTCTGAGCACAGTCCCGAGCACAGCATACCCCACGGTATCAATCTCTTCTCTGATGCCTGGGAGGACTTGGGCAATTTGCTCAGCCCTGAACTTTGTTTGTTTGTTTGGTTTGGTTTTTTGTTTTTTCGAGACAGGGTGACTCTGTGTAACAGCCCTGGCTGTCCTAGACTCACTCTGTAAGCCCTGAACTTTTATTTCAGTTCACATTTACTTACCTACCTCACCGAGATGCTGAGATCAATTAACTTCTGCAAGGCACTATGAGGAGCAAAGATTCTAAGTAGGGTTAAGTGTCCTCACTACCTTCATGCAGTTCCCCAGAGTTCAACAGCCTTTCCTGGGAAGCCACCAGGCGGCAGGCCAGTGGGAGGGAGTCTGGCTACACAGAGCTCTGCCAGTGAGTCTTAGAAGGCACGCTGTACCTAGCAGAGAGGTGTGTACTCATGAACACAGCATGGTAAAGGTGTGGAGCCACACTCTGCTGAGGTTTTTAAATGGGTAAAGAATGACAAACACTATTTCATTGTCTGTCTGAGTCAGAGGAAAACTAAGCTACATAATGTTGTAGTTTATAATGTTTCTTTTCTTTTTGAGACAGGGTCTTACTATGTGGCCCTGGCTGGCCTGGAACTAGTTATGTAGACCAGGCTGGCCTCAAACTCAGAGATCCTCTGCCTGCCTCTGCCTCCCCAGTGCTGGGATTAAAGGCTTTTGCTACCACACCTGACTCATAAGGATTTTTACGTAAAGAGAAAAGTACTACTCAGTTCTGTGTTCTTCTTTCCATCTCCCCCCACTTCCTCTTCTTTCAACTGCTGATGTATCATCTCCTTCATGCCCAGCATCATCTAACTGGACACATCTCACACACCACTGAGAACACCAAGTAGGACTAACTAAGGCAAGGAAACCCTGCGCACGTTGGGGAACCCCAGTCCTTGGTATCCAGCAATGCCAGGATAGTTCTCGGAAAGATCACCGGGGCTAGAGAACTGGCTCAGCGGTTAAGATCACATGTTACCCTTGCAGATAGATGACCTGGGTTCAATCGCCAGCACCTACACGGTGGCTCAGAACAGTATGTCTCTCCAGGTCCAGGGGCTCTGAAGCCCTACTCTGGCTTCTGCTGGCACTAGGCATGCACATGGTGCACAGACATACATTCAGGCAAAATATTCATACATAATGTATACATAACTAATAAATCTTAATTTAAAATAAAATATATCTGGAAGATGAGATCCCACCCTATCCTGCTCCCTTCAAGAAAATCCAGCACCATCTACCAATATGCCATAAAATGGCAATGGGGAGACAGACCTGTGACACCCATTCACATTACAGCTGGAGGTGTGCACAGGGTCCACAGAGGGGTCAAACCACCTCAGGTCAGTAAGTAGCTTTTCTGTGATTGGTGTGACCTTATCTGGTATGCGTCACACTACATACTAGGAGCTGCCAAATAAGACTGGTGATGGAAACTATCTAGGGAGGCTTTTTTTTTTCCTAAATAGATTGCTGGGATGTTCAATAGAGAAACTGAAATGGAACTTGGGAAATCTATAAAGTGAAAAAGCTTCCTCATTGATTATCTGATTTTCATCCAGGTTTGGGAATTTAAAATTTATTCAGGTCTAATATTTAAAGGGTACTTCTGGCTAGGTGTGGACCTCTGGGTGTGAGGCCAGCCTGGTCTATATGGGGAGCTCCAGGCCAGCTAGGGCTTCACAGTAAGTCCCTGTCTCAAAAAAGCAAAAGCAAACAAACAAAAGAAAGTGACATTTTTATTCAAGTTTAGGTTTTCAATATCAGTCTCCTCTCTCCCAAAATGTGCTGTCTACTAACAGAGAACGAGCCCGGCCTCAGATGGGAGCACAAGTGCATCTTGTGTAACGAAGGTCAGAAGGTGAGCTAAGCAAGCAAGTCTTACTGTGCAAATCAAACTGAGAGGCAACAGGCAACACTAGCGTGCGCCGAGGAGGAGTGAGTGCGAGAAGGCCGCTCGCTTCCTGCTCCCTGGGAGATGGTGCCACAGCTAAGGTTCTGCTCACGCTCTGCTGAAGGAAGGCGTTTCTGTCTCATGCCGCCTCCCTGCCTCCCCTCCACTCTTCTCTTTACTCTAGAGGATCAGACTTTTGGCACTGTCCACAGAAGGCAAGTGAGCCGCGCCTCGTCCTCAAGCACCCTTCACTATGACTTCACATATGTTACTCCTTCTCCAGTTGAAAATATCCTTCACACTACGACTTTGAATTACTACACAATGGTCACCATTCTCAGCCTCTATAACAAAGTCTTCAACAGTAGAGGTGCAGGTGTGTTAAGGCAGGCCAGTGCTGCGAAAGGCTAGAGGAGATAGCGAGAGCCAGAGAGGACAGCAGGACAGGAAGGTCTGAAGTAGGCACCAAAAAAATCAGTGCAGGACCAGCCCTAGAAAGCAGAAAATCAGCTATGAAAAATGAACTTGTTCACACATAGCTGTTCCACGAGAATATTTTAGAAATTAAAAAAGGAACCCATAAGAAGCATCATGGTGCACGTATTTAATCCCAACACTTGGGAGGCAGAGACAGGTAGGTGTATGATTTCGAGGCCAACGTGGTCTGCAAAGAGAGTTCTAGGACGGCCAAGGCTACGCAGAGACTTTGTCTCAAAACAAACAACAACAAAAAGGAGCCCCTAACACCAGGACGCTGGCATAAAAAGGACTGTAATCACTCCAGCCTTGAATGTATATGTAACAAAAAGAAAATCCAGAGAAAGAACAAAGCAGAAGCACTGAGGACTTTTCCCAATAATAAAACCTAAATGGAAGCTCTGTTGCTAATAATTAGACTATAGCAAACCACTGTCCAGTAAGCAGCATTGTACAGCCAGACTCCTTCACTGCTGCGCTCCCGCTCCGTCACCTGGAGTACTAAACGTAACACTGCCTGAGCTATACCTGCAGCACTAGAAGCCCCTTCTTACCTTTCTTTCTTGCTTTGACAGCTTCTTCCCACAGTCTCAGCGTCTCTACCTGCTTCCCTGGCCAGCTCGTCACATGTTGCTGCTGCTGCTGCTGCTGTTGTTGCTGCTGTTGCTGCTGCTGCTGCTGCTGCTGCTTCTGATTGCTGGTTTCTTCACTCATGCATGCTATTCCAAAGACAAACCACAAACATTGTGTTTACCTTGAAAAGTGCGGCCATCTATTCAAATGCAAGCTAGGAGCTAGAGATACAGGTCAGCTGCTACAGTGCTTGGCTAACATGCAGGAAGCCCTGGGCTCCATTCTCCGCATAAGACTCTGTCAAAAACAAAAACAAAAAAAACCCAAGCCAGATGTGGTGACACACACCCTTAATCCCAGTATTTAGGAAGCAGAGGCAGGTGGATCTCTATGAATTCTCAGCCAATCTGATGATTTACATTTCAAGTTCTAGACCAGTCAAGACTATATAGTGAGACCCTGTTCCAGAAACAAAACAAATAAACACCACCACCCAAACCTCGGTGCTTGTGCCTCTATGACCACTGTCATTTAACTAATAGCTCTTACTGTATGCTTCTTTTTTCCTGCTTGTATCTATATCGCTATATCTGTATATGTTCACTAAAAATCAGGAAACTAGGGCCAGCAAGATGGCTCAACAAGTAAAAGCACCTAGCACCAAGCCTGATGACCTGAGCTCAATCCCTAAGACTTACGTAGTGGAAGGAAAGAACTGACTCCTCTAAGAACTGACCTCCACACTTGCACTATGGCATGTGTATGTATACACACTAAATAAATACATTTTCTTTTTTTTGTTTGTTTGTTTTTTGTTTTTTCGAGATAGGGTTTCTCTATGTAGCCTTGGCCATCCTGGACTCACTTTGTAGACCAGGCTGGCCTCGAACTCACAGCAATCCGCCTGCCTCTGCCTCCCGAGTGCTGGGATTAAAGGCGTGCGCCACCATGCCCAGCTAATAAATACATTTTCAATAAGCTACAGAACCAGAGAAAACTAGTATAAGAAAAAAAATAATTCTTTGCTAAATTAAAAATGAATTATCTTTGAAAAAGTAAGTTGGATAATGTTAGCATGGGTTTAATATTTAACAAACTATTTATTTAATCACAAAGTCACATTAAAAGTTAATTTTTATAAAGTATGGCATGGTAGGTAATGAACCTCCACAAGTGGATGGGATTAAAATACATTAAACTTAGCCAAATATGGTGGCACAGACTTTAAAACTAGTACTTGGGAGGCAGAGGAAGACAGATCTCAGAGTGTCAAGGCTACAAAAACAAAACAAAATAAAAAACATTAAATTTCCCATTTACTTAAGTCATTTATATATAGAATCTGACTTTCTATTGCATGAAATGCATATGTAATAAGATGTAGAATTGTGAAAATAACTTTCTTCTAGTGGTGAGGAAAATCTTTAAAATAAAAGGCTAGGTAAATTAAGTATCAAATTTTATCCATGTCTCTGGAATATTTTGCCTTTAACTCTTAACTTAAGGCAAGCCAAATATTCAGACCTTCAAATGTTATGATATCCCCTCTCATGTGTTCGTGTGTATGTGTCTGTGTATGTACAGTGAGAAAAGGTCTCATGTAGCCCAAGCTGGTCTCACTCAAACTATCTCTGATGATGCTAGCCTTGAGTTCCTGATCCTCCTGGTTCTATCTCCCAACTGCTAAGATTATAAATATGTCATCATGCTTTGCTCGAATTTATTATTATTGTATTATATTATTATTTTTAAATATTTTATTTAATTTTAATTTATGTGCGTTGGTGTGTGGGTGTCAAATTTTGGAGTTACAGACAGTTGTGAGCTGCCATGTGGGTGCTGGGGATTGAACCCGGGTCCTTTGGAAAAGCAGGCAGTGCTCTTAACCACTGAGCCATCTCTCCAGCCCTTATATTATTTTGAAATAGGGTCTCATGTGCTCAGGCTGGCCTCAAATGTACGCTACAGCCAACTCTGGTCTTGAACTTCTGATCCTCCTGCTTCCCCCTCCCATGCTCTAGGAATACAGGTGTGAACCTCCACCCTCAGCTGCGACAATTCTGAGCACCAGAGCTTATTCAAACCTCATGAACAACAACACTGAAATAGCTTGGACAAATTCTGCTCCATGGGTATAATTAGTGGTAGACAAGTGTAGGACTAGAAGCAAATGAATGGATAGCGTAGCGATGCTGTTTGCATACATGTATGTAAAGCATGGTTCCAACAACAACATGCTCTCTCTACTGACGCCTGCTTGCCTACTCTAGTGATGGGAGGAAACAGATAAGCGGGAATACAGTCCTGAGAGCACAGTCACGTTAGCTCTGAAATATTGAAAAAAGCCTTAGCAGGGCATGGTGGCGCACGCCTTTAATCCCAGCACTCAGGAGGCAGAGGCAGGCAGATTGTTGTGAGTTTGAGACCAGCCTGTTCTACAAAGCAAGTCCAAGACAGCTAACACAGAGAAATCCTGTCTTGAAAAACCAAAAAAAAAAAAAAGAAAGAAAGAAAAGAAAAAGAAAAAAGCCTGGATTTTCATCAATATGAAAAGCAAAACAGTCTGAAACATCACCTACTTTTGCTGATGCCTTGTTTACACGTATTACAGTTGATACTTTGGCTTTGCCCATGTGTCTTTAAGTGGCTGGTGATGTACGCTGCACTCAAGAGCTTCCCACAGATGTTACATGATACCTTGCCTTCGTGGCGCACCATGTGTGTCCGTAGTCTGTCTTTGGTGGCAAAGGCAGCAGTGCACGTCTGCATGAGGGAGGAAAACTTTTTTTAAATATAGACTATCCTGTTCAACTCATTTTAAAGTACGTATATTTTACACATTACCCCTACCCATATAAGCCAGCCGGCTGAACTAGAATAATTTTCACTGCATGTGTTACTGAGAATCACAATCATACCAAAACATCTGGTGAATTTTAGATGCTTCTATTTTGGAGCAAGAAAACATATCAACATGGAGTAATGAAAAGATAATGAGGTTCACACGCGGTTAAACTAGATCTAGGCCTGGGAGGGACTCAGTGACAGAGTACCTGTCTCATGGCTTCAGCTCTCAACACTGCAAGGACAAGATAAAACAAAAGCCGGGATTTAAACTGAGTTTTTCAACTCAATAAACAGTATAATGCTGAACAAGACAGTTAATCTATCTGATGTCTCTATGGAACAGGGTCAATACCTATCACAAAATTCCTGGCAGATTAAGAGCCTGATATGCATAGCTTGTACTCAGGCAATGGCATTTGTGTTCTTCCTCCAATTAGATTTTTCTTAGAATTGAAGTCATTTACTTAATAAAATCAGTCATTAGCAAACCACTGACAGGAGCACTAAAGAACTTCCAGCAACAAACTAGGATCAGGAATGTCTAAAACAATCATGTGATTTAGCAAAATTCTTAACTTCTTCACTATAACAATTTATGTCTAATAAAATCACTAATCTAAGTATATACTTTCAAATTTTCCAATCTGGCAACAGCAGACAAAAATATCTAGTAAAGAGTAACAGTTATCCCAATGATAAGAGAAAATGCAGTATCAAATTTCCCCCTTCTCGGGGCCAGAGGTGACTGACTCTTGAAGAACAGTGGCAGCTCTTACAGAGGACCCGGGCTTAGTTCCCAGCACTTACACGTTGGCTCACAGGCATCTGTAACTCCAGTGCCAGTTCCAAGGGATCCAACACGGTGCACATATGTACATGCAGGCAGTCATTCATATACATAACGTTAAAAAGTAAATCTTAAGAAGAAATTACAAAGGAGCTGGAGACAGAAGGAGCTCAGCAATTAGGAGCACCGCCTAGTCTTGAAAAGGACCCAAGTTCAGTCCCTAGCACCCATGCAGTAGCTCATGCCCACCTGTGACTCAG
>OU015746.1:32196126-32235542 GCA_907169655.1 Acomys percivali
ACTCAGTCCCTAGCACCCATGTAGTAGCTCATGCCCACCTGTGACTCTAGTTCCAGGAGATTTTATTGCTCTCTTCTGACCTACCCCGGCCTCTGTGCACATATGGTACACATACATAAACTTAGATATACATACATATATACATACAGACATATAAAATAGGTATTTATTTAATTACAAAAAATAAAAATATTCCCCTCTAACACCAAAAAATGCCATTGCTTATGAAAAGGGAAATGTAGCTACATAAAAACAGTATCCTTATATTTAAAAAATCTTTTATTATAAAAATGTACTGCCTTATATATTATAAAACTAGAATTTTAGCTGGGCGTGGTGGCGCATGCCTTTAACCCCAGCACTCGGGAGGCAGAGGCAGGCGGATCTCTATCAGTTCGAGGCCAGCCTGGTCTACAAAGGGAGTCCAGGACACCCAAGGCTACACAGAGAAACCATCTCTCAAAAACAAAAAAACAAAAAACAAAAAAATCCAAGCAAACAAACAAAAAACAACCAAGAATTCCAGTGAACCATATTCATTCCAATCAGTGACTTGAAGACTATTCAAGGACCACAAGATTCTGACTGGCTCTGACTTTCTAGATAACGTGCATCAAGTGCTATGTTAAGAATAAGTCATTTTAACTCTTACTTGGCATTTGAAGGGTCTTTCTGTTGAATGCACATGTTTTACATGACAGCTTAGGTGATCAGGCCTGTAAAAGAGTTTCAAACAGAAGATGTAAGGTGACATGCAGAGAGAATGCTACCCGTGACCCTGAGCCTTGGCAGACTACAGGGGAGCACTCTGTAGAATCACCAACTCCTTCTACCCTCAGTGCAATCAATGCTACCTCTCATATCATAAACACAAGTCTTAATCCTTCACCTGTTATTTTTCTTCAGATCATATTAACTCCTGATTCTTTACAATCACAAACACTGAAAGGTTTAGTCCCAATACCAGGAATAACTGCTGCTGTGCTAACTCTAATAGCTTTTTTTCCCCCAATGAAATAGCACACACATAACCGGGCGTGGTGGTGCATACCTGTAATCCCAGCACTTGAGGAGGCAGAGGCAGGAGGATCTCTGCTGGTTCGAGGCCAGCCTGGTCTACAAATTGAGTCCAGGACAGCCAAGGCTACACAGAGAAACCTGTCTTGAAAAACCAAAAAAAGAAGAAAGAAAAGAGAAAAAGAAATAGCACAAACATAAAAAATAGGGAGGGTGCGAGTGGGAGAAAATCCTCTGAAAAGTTATATTAAGAAAATCTAAGGTCAGCCCAACAGGAAAATTCCTTTGCTTTTCACAGTGATCCTTATATCCAGTTCTCCAGCTGAACTAGAAACTGGTGGGACTGTTGGGAGTGATAAGAATCCATGTGCCAAATGAAGGCCTGGAGCTACCAAAGTGCCTCCTTGGTGACAAAACAGGTTGCCTGCTGCGTTTCCACTTGTCAATCACACCAAGCCAGACTTAGACCTAAACACATAATATTATCACCAACCTCCTCTGATCGTGCAGACCTGCTCATATAAACCAAGATCACAGACACAAACACAAGTTCACTGATACTATAATGACAAAGCAAAGCAAAATGCGGTACCTTG
This sequence comes from Acomys percivali, assembly GCA_907169655.1. Lineage (NCBI taxonomy): Eukaryota > Metazoa > Chordata > Mammalia > Rodentia > Muridae > Acomys > Acomys percivali. The sequence goes on from OU015746.1 coordinate 32,197,740, forward strand.
AGAAGCCTTTCCCACAAACACTGCAAGTATAGGGTTTGGTGATGCCTCCTTCATGAGACCTCACATGGTAAGTCATGCGGTCCTTCCTCTTGAAGCGCTGATTACAAATAGGACACTCAAAGGGCTTTTCGTCCGAATGGGAAAGCTTGTGCCGATTGAGATGGTACACATCCCGGAAGGCCTTCCCGCACATCTCACAGGCGTGGTTCTTCTTGACAGGCTTACTGGGTTTCTTGACGGACTGGGGCACAGGCATTGCTGTGGTGCTGGCACTGCTGCTAGGGTTGGTGCCCGAGGACGATGTAGTGACTGTTGACAAGATGCCTGCAATAGTTGAAACCAACGAAGTTCGGCTGCTGTCTCCAGCGATGGTGGAGATGAGAGGAACCACCGTGGTGGGGGTTTTCTTCGCCCGAGACACCAACTTGATCCCTGTGTGGCAGGACTGATGGCGCCTCAGGTGATAGCTGTCCCTGAATGCTTTACTGCAGTAAGTGCACACAAATGAAGTTTTGGGTTTTTCTTTTTTAATCCCAATGGCATCTTTTAATGTTTCTGGTGCAGCCTGAGTTTTCTGAGTTATTGGTATTGGAAGCAACGGTTTCTGATCAGGGGGCTCCACAGCGGAACTCAGGAGGGGCAGCAAGCTGTTCTGCGCTGCCTGCTGTTGGTGATGGGAGGCTTCATGGGCCTAAAACCAAACATTTACACTTGAGAAATTGAGCCTCCACAGTGACCTTAACCATTCCACATGCTCAGACCGGAGAGAGCAGGAGAGACAGACCAGGAGCCTGAGAGACACTCTTTGCAACAGAGCTGCAGTGACCACCTGCCCTCAATAGCTCCAGTTACAAAGCACTGAAAATCGCTGCTGAGCAAACAATTTTACATCGACATTGCTGACAGCAATTGTACTTTCAAAAAGCAGACTAAAGTATACACTGCCCTGGCTCATGAAGGACATATTAACTGATGAAACCACTGTTTATTTGACTGTCAATAAAGAAATCAAGTTTAAATAACTTGTGAAAAAAAAAACTGCAGGCCAGACTGAGTATTGAACAATACCCTCGGTCGCTTCAACATACAAACATTATATATGACTAACACCATCATCTACTGTCTGTTACTCAGGAAAGAAAAAAAACACCGAAGTCGAGATCTCTTCTCTCTCAGAAGAAAACTAGTGACTGAGAAAGGGGCTGCTAAGCAACGAGAGGAATATAACTCTGCGAAATACATATGCTGCCTGTTAACTTTATTTATGAAGGTCATCACTTAACTCTACTAAAAGATTTGCCTGAAAGAAAGGCTGTCATTTATCAACTGAGAAGGCATCTGTGACTGTGGCAAAACACCTGTCAGTTGGTTCTCAGCTCAAGAATCCTCCACTAGAGTCTGCGCCCTTTACCAACACTAGTAGAAGAAAAACCAAACTGCAACCACATTCGCGCCCATCCTCTCCCAGAAGAGGGTTTTGATAAATCATTACATACATGCTGTTATGATGCAATGTGCTTCTCCACTTCAAAACTGTAGCTGGACCACTGTTGGGAACTTTTAGGAAACAATGGAAAAAGTTCTTGAAATATCTCTTCCATTATTTTTGAAATACTTGACAGTGAGCCCAAGGCCCTATGCTTGAGTTTTATAATCCTAAAGGATTAAGAGCTCCACGTATTTTAAACATATAACACCCCAGGAAGAGCCTACCCCACTATCGCAGACACCTCAGACAGCTTTTCTCACCCATCACACTCTGTAGTCACCTGATTAGCTAAGTTGATTAAAGACAGAGAAAACAAACACACACACACACACCCAAGGAGGCTGGCAGTGCTCCTCTGATGGTCCAGAACATTTGTCCCACACGGTCACCTAATAAAAGGCCAGCAGCTATGCCTGCAACCACTATCCCCTAAAGGGCAGGAGGCGTGCAATCCAAAGGTAGTAGTCTGAATTTAGCAATGCTGACTTAAATGACCTTCAGGCTTTAGAATGACACTCAGAAATTGTAAATACTAATGGGTATCTTTCCAGATTTAATGCCCATACTGAATTACAGCCCATTTTTTTTCATTCAATTTGTGTGGCTCTTGTAACTTCGGAGCTACGTACCCAGGTGACATCAGGAGAAACTTCACAGAATTTGGCCTCTGATCTTACTCTTCTTCAAACTAAGCAAGATACCCAAGTTTCCACACAGAATGCAAACAGTTAAGAGCCGAAGTGAGCTCAAGATATACAATTTCAAAGGCTAACAGATCAGACGCTGCGGAATGCAAATCTTCTGGACAAACTTCAAACTTGTAACAGTTGAGCTATTTCCCAACCCTACACAACCATTGGAAGGATGAAGGACTGAAGGAAATTAGCCATGTGACCAATTCCGCCCATGTTTACGCAGTATAAATTATGTTTACGGCATTGCTGATGATGCTCACTCACGAGGGTCACACCAGGTCCCTGTTTCTTGAGTAAAACGCTGTAGAACCACCACAAGGATGGCTCTCTGAAGGCGGCTAGGGGCCTGCACTTCTCTATGAAGCTGGCTTAGAGGGCAATTTTCCTCAACTTGTTCTATGAGGGAGAGTGTTAAATAATCGCGGCCTGCCTTCAATGAAGTGATTTAGTTCTCAAATGTAAGTTCTCAGCAAGCTTTTATTTGCCCAGCATCATCACATCAAAGTTTAAATTTCATCTTCTAACTCAAGTGCACAGCTCTAGCCCTGCCCAAGCTTTTGTTTTTCTGGGACTGGCAAAAAACAAGAGAAATGCTATTTCATCACCCAGGGTGGTAGGATGTGGAACCATGAAATCTCCGCTGCCAGAGGGTAAAAGATTTTGTACTGAAACAAATTAGCATCGGTGAGTCATATCTTGACTGTCCTGTTAGAAGAATCACCCATCAAATATTTTAAGAGCTACACTTTCACTTTCCATCATGTTATCTGGAAAGCAAGCAGGTTATTAAAAAACTGCTTAAAGATATAAACTCCACAGGATGCTCCAAGAAGCAGTTTAGTCCTCCATCTCCCCAGTGAGAGCTACTGACGACTGGAGCTGAGTGTCTATTTGTGCCTTCCCATAGGAAAGACCGGAAGTCTCTTTCCTCACTGTCCTCAACTCTAAATCACAGCTTTCCCAACTATTTTCACAGCACATACAGAATGGCCAAGATCAAATACGAGCTGTCACATTTCCTCACCAGGTGGAAAAAATTAGCAGGTTGACATTAGCTTTATCCAGGAGGAAAAACAAAAATAACAAAAACAAAAAAAAAACACAGTTGAAGCAGCTTTAAAAAGTATTTCATGGGATCTTTCAAGTAGCTTCCCAAAGATGAATTGTGGGTTTCTTTACATAAAGAATTTGTTTGGTTTTGTTCGGCATCCATTAAGTTTACACAGTCCCAGTCTGATACTGTTTAAACTACTTCTAAGGCTCATCAGCCCTTTACTGTAAAATGACCAGTTGTAAGCTTCTTCTAAGGAAAGCATTTGCCATCTTTGCACCAATCCTCATGCCAGCTAGTTCTGTATTTCTTTGCCAACGCATTCTTAAGTTGATCATCACTTTATTAACAAGTTCCATCAACGGACAATAAAATCATTACTAGATCAAGATGATAAAGTTGAACGTTCATGAGTTCCAAAATCTTAAGAATTTCACATTTTAGTAAGTAATTTATTTCATTAATTACTTAAAATCAAAATGCCTACATTTGAAATATGTCTTAATAACACAAGCCAGATTACACAGTGGGTAATTTTGAACTCTCCAATTCCCCGTATTAACTCCACCGGGATGGGACCAGATGTTTCAAGGATAATCTTTTGAAAACTCTGCATTTCCAAAGGTCTCGAGTATTTAGGAAAATAACTCAAAAGAGGCAGGCGGGAAGGACACACTTTAAAGACGACCTAACCTTCGGTTCTGAAAGTTTCTGCGTTAGCTCATCTCTACCGCTCATCTCTGCTGTTCATCAACGCATTTGCAAACAGAAACGAAGCAGGAAAAATAAAAAAGTTCCTAACAGAGGTCCCAGCACTGAAGTGGTAGTGGATGGGGATGGCTAAAGTATCCGCTACAGTAGCTTTGAAGTTTCTGGAGAAAAAAAAAAAAAAAAAAAAGAGCGAAGACCCTCACATTCCTCGAGTGACTCATCGGGGGGCTTTGCACGCGGACTTTGCGCTCTCTCTCCGCTTCCCGTCGCCCACAGGGCTGGAGCGAACGTTCGAGCGGACGGCGAGCGAGACTAGCGAGACGCGCTCCGGAGAAGGTCGGGCCTGCAGGAGTCCCGGCCCCCGCCGCTCCCGCTCCCGCCCCCGCCCGGCCCCGCCGGCCCGGGGATTCCCCAAGCTCAATGGGACGGCGGCAAGTGAGCTGGACAGAGGCGAGGGGACCAGCTGCCAGGGCACGGCTAGGACTTGGGCTAGGAATGGAGAAAAGTTTGCAGAGGGGAACGACGCTCGCAACACCCCCGGTCGGGTACCACCCGAGGGGGCGGCGAGAAGGGGGAGTGGCGGCGAAGCCAGAGATACCCGCTATTCGCGGGATGTGGGAGGAGGGTCAGAAAGTCAACACACAAGCACACGCACACAAAAAAAGAGAGGTGACGCGAAAGCGCGAGCGAAAAATGGATGGGGACTCGGAGCGGGACCCGGGGACCCCCTGGCTGCGCCGTGCGGCCCGAGTCCGGCGCGCAGTGGCCGAGCGGCCCGCGCAACCCAGCGGCCCGGCGCCCTCTTTTCTCTGGGCCGCGGGGTGGTGACAGCGGCCGGCCTCCTCCCTTCCCCTTCGGGGCGGGAGGGAAGGGTGTGTGTGTGTGTGCGTGTGTGCTTGGGGGGGCCCCGGGTTCACCCCGAGGCCTGCTTCTCCCCCGCACCCCGTGAGGCCGCCTCCTTTCACCTCAGCGGCCCGGCTCCGCCGGAGCGGGCGGGCGGAAAAACAAAGGGGGATTAAGGCCGGGCCGGAGAGCGGAGCCGGGAGGGGAGGAGCGCCCGCCCGAGCCCGGCCCGGCCCCCCTGGCCCCCCGGCCCCCCCGGGGCCCCCAGTACCTGGAACAGGAACGCGGTCCAGTTGGCCTCCATGGCTGCGGCGGCCGACCCCCCTCCTCCCCACTCCCCCCGCTCGGGGAGCCTCCTCAGCCGGAGGAGGCGACAACAAAGCGGCGGCGGCGGCGGCGGCGGCAGCGGCAGCGGCGGCTCCTCAACATGGCAGCGCCGAGCGCGGCCACTTCCGGTAACCTCCGGGACGCACCACCGCGGCGGCGAGCGCGGGCGGGGGGGGAGCCCCGGCCCGGCCGCCGCCGCCCCCAGCCGCTCCGACCCCCTCCGGGCGTCCCCGCCGCCGGCGCGCCGCCTCGGAGCTCAGCCAGTGCCCGCGGGCGGTGGGGTCAGGGCGCCCGCGCGGGGGCTGGGGTGGGGCCGGGGGCGGGGATGGGGCGCGGCGTCCCCCCCCGCGGGGGTGTGTGATGCTGCGGTCCGTGGCTCAGGCAGCTGGAGCAGGGGGAGCTCAGGAGAGAAGATGGAGGACGCCAGGGTCTGGCGCTGGCCCGCTGGGCACAGCTGGGCAGCCTCGCGTGACTCTGACTTGGCGCCCAGTGGCGTCAAGTCCCTATCATACCCTCAGCAGCAGTCAGAGCTCCGGTTGGTCACCTGGCTCTGCAGTCGGTCAAGCACATCACAGCTTCCACCTACGGACGAGGGGACGCTGGCTTCAAGTGTCCCCTATCCTCGGGTATTTTCATTCCCGTCCAGCTAAGCCCTCAGCGCTCTTGCTATGATAACACCATCGCCCTTTGCGAGGCCTTCCAATTTGAGCAGGGAATTCCACTAGGGTACAGCCTTAGATCCTCCTAGTGTGGAGGGAAACACTTCCCACGCGTTCAGATGTCATTACTGGGTTATTCTTGGGTGATGGGACTGTGCTTCCCCATTCTTCCTTTTCACTCCAGACACAGGAAATTCTACTTGAAAAGCCCTCTCCCACCGCGGTTAAAAACAATGAAAACAAATGAGAAAGTATATAGACAAAGTATTTTAGTCTTTTAGTACATTATTCAACGCCCCCATAAACACACATACACAAAAGTCAGACTTCTGGTTGGACAGCGTCACGTGCCGCTGAGGTGACCCCAGCCTGTTTGCAGTTCCCAGTCTTCTGTAGGAGTCAGCCAGCCACTGCTACTGGTTGGAATCTGTAGATCATAAGCCCACATGATGTCTTGAATGTTTTCTATCCTTTCCTCACATAGGAGGTGGCTACTGTGAATATCAGACACAAGCTATTATTAAGCGTGTATCTCTAAAGAAATCTGTGGAGGGGAAATGTGGGGGCAGGCCCCATCTAAAGTATTTTTGTAAACTTTTTGTTGTTGTTGTTGTTGTTTTTTTTTCTCCAACACAAGGCTTCTTTGTGTAGCCTTGGCTGTCCCAGACTTGCTATGTAGACCAGGCTGGCCTCAAACTCAGTGATCTGCCTGCCTCTGCCTCCTGAGTGCAGGGATTAAAGGCCTTTAAAAACTCCTCAGCTGGGCACATTATTTCAGGACTTCAACATATTTCAAAGTGAGTCTTATCCCCTCTAGACACTTCTAAGCAAAGACACAGCTTCAGCTTCCCTCAGTATATACACCATCCAATAGCATAGCTGAAGACTTCTATGAGAATAGAAACTGAAGAGGTACAGAACTTGATCTGTTTTTCCATCCATTAAACAAGCAAATATATTTCCCTCCCACTCTTACATCAGTCACCAGAAAGAATAAAGGGGCTGGGAAATGATAGTCTGGTTCCTTTAACAGTTAACTGCCCATTAGATCCAGCCTGGAGGCCTTCGGTATGAACAAGAAGTCCAGCAATTTGGATGGATCAGTAGCAGCAACCACCAGAGAACCAGTCAGCCTAAGACAGGAGAGACAGAAAATGAGTTTCTGATATATCCCTCAGCTAAACTGCTACATATCCCCTGTATCTATTAGTCTTGTTTGATGTTTACATATACATGTAACTTAAGGAGAAAAGATGCAAACCCAAGAAACAAGACAAAATACGTTATTGCTCTGACCTTGGGCATAGTATGTCCTTCTTTTTCCATTCAGTGGATACCAGTCTCTGCTTCTTCCCTGCCTTACACCTTCAAGGTCTCTGTATATGTTTGCTTTCCCTCTTCCCATGCATAGCTGCTTTTCTTTCACTGCTCTTTTAAACTGTAATCAAACTAAAGCTTCAGGACTATAAAAACTAGTACTTAATAAATAAATATGGCTCTTATGCCAATACTGTGGGATTTTTTAAAACTTATTTTGGAATCTAGAAACCCCCTCCCCAGTTTTTCTTATAGTGCCTTTCAGTCAGGGTTTCCCCGTGAACAGGAAGTAGAGTTCAAGTGAAAACAGTTAAGCTGTTGTATGGAAGAGACAGGATTTTTAGGGGGAAATGGCTAATTTCATCTCTATCCATAAGATAGAATCAGAATTCTTGATTGTTCAAAATATTTCCTAAAAAGGAAATTAACCATGTTTTAATGATACTTAAGTTGCTGGGTGTGGTGGCGCCATGCCTTTAATCCCAGCACTCAGGGAGGCAGAGGCAGATTTCTGTGAGTTTGGAGGCCAAGCTAGTTTACAAAGAGGACAGCCAGGGCTCTGTTACACAGAGAAGCCCTGTCTCAGGGCTGGAGAGATGGCTCAGAGGTTAAGAGCACTGGCTGCTCTTCCAAAGGTCAATTCCCAGCAACCATATGGTGGCTCACAACCATCTATAATGAGATATGGTGCCCTCTTCTGGAGTGCAGGAACACATGTGGGCAGAATACTGTATAAATAATTTAAAAATCTTTTTAAAAAATTAATTATAAAAAAAACAAGAAACCTTGTCTCAAAAAACAAATCAAAAAAAAAAAAAGTTTAAGTTGTACTTTTAATTATATGGGTGTGTGTGTGTGTGTGTGTCAGAAGAGAGTGTTGAATCCCTTGGGACTGGAGTTACAGGCAGTTGTAAGCTGCCATGTGAGCATCAGGAACTAAATCCAGGTCCTCTACAAGAGCAGTATGTACTGAGCCATCTCTCCAGTTCCAACATTTTAAATTTAATTAAAATTTAAATACTTGATATTTTTCGAGTACTTTTCAAGTATTTCATTAAGGAAAGTGCCTTAAAGTTTGGAACGAGTACTCAAACTCAACCAGATTCAACTGTTACAGGAATATAATCAAACCAACTAGCATCAAGGACTGCATTCTTAGAAAGGGCATTTCAACCTTTAGGAGATTATCTTTAACCATAAACAAGATGAGTCAGTGCCTTTTCAAAGGCCCATTTCGGCAGACCTTACATTGAAGCTCAGTCAAGATTAGAAGTGTCTGCATACAGTATATTATTAAAACCAACTTCTAGTGAAGTGATCAGAATTGACTAGAATAGTGGTACAGGCCTATTTCTATTCCTGTACTTGGGAGGCTGAGAAAAGAATATCGTTGAGTGTTTTGAGACTAACCTGGGATACAGGTGAGCACAGGTCTGCCAAGGCTCGGTAGCAAGCAAAAACTCTTGAGGGGAGGAGGGAGGGGCAATTGACACCAAAAAGTACTGGCCATAAAGAATTTTCACGCCTCAACATCAGCTTCAATACAACCATGGGAGAAAGCATACCCCTGCTAGGAGGGAAAAAAAAGGGAAGGTTTGCCTGGAAGGCCCGCAGAAGTACTCTCCTCCCCTTCTACTGGAACATGCCAATGCTAGTTGTCTGTCTGAACTGGCAAAGTGAACAGAGGAAAACAATAAAGATTTCTTTATTCCTGAATAATACCTACTTTAGTTCCTTGACAGTGGGACTAGTCACAAGAATCAAATCTGCTCATATTATGTAGTAGAATCCAGCTGGTATCTGAGAGAACTTGATTAAAACTGTTATTTTTACAAAAGGTCATGAACCCAGGACTTCAAAAACTGGGTCTAAGGTCATAGAAACATATTTATCATCTTAACTTTTTTTGAGTCTATCAAAAAAATCAACACTATACCTCTCAGTTTCATCAATAAAGCATTTTACTCATGGATGACAGAATGTACAAAAAATACGGGTCTGAGGGTATAACTCAGTGGGAGAGCACTTGCCTAAGGCAAGTGGTGGTGGCACATGCCTTTGATCCCAGCTTGGATCAAGTTTGAGGCCAGCCTGCTCTATAGAATAAGTTCCAGGACAGCCAAGGCTATATAGAGAAACCCTGTCTCCAAAAACAAACAAACCTAAACAAAAGGTACTTGTCTAGCTTGTGATAAGCCCTAGATTTAATCCTCAGTAAGCAACATTAAACAAAAAGGAATAATAAACACAAGCAAAATAGGTCACAGCAGGAAAGAAATCAAGACAGGTCAAAAATACACTAAGTAAGAAATTCAATACTTCTGGAAAACACATTCAGGCACCAACATTTCAAATCCTTTGGACACCTGTTCCTCACTGCCCTTAGATGCCCCAAGGTCCCTAGAGCAATGGATAACTTAACAGCCCTACAAACTTCATGGGCCTGACTGATGAACCACAAAAGCTTTGTCTGTTACAATCATCAAACCATTCAAAGTTGCTTATTTATTGATATAAACCCTTCTCAGTGGCTAAATGAAACTAATCAGTATGCCACCAACCTAAAAATGCTATTTATGTGTAATTGTAGTGTCTCTCCGAATGTTTCCACAAAAGATGAACAAAACCAAGCTACTTAGTGAACACCCTTTACTTCAACAGAAACAGCTCTCTTCAGTTTCTGCTCTACTGCACCAGTTTGATTTTCTGTTTGCAGAGCTGGGTTGTCTCGCAATTTTTGGTAGTGAAAGGAACATGGAAATCACAAAACCAGTGATGAGGATCCTATGCAGCAAGTTCTCTCTCTGGGTTAAAGAAGTGAACAGCAACAATCTAAGTCCTGATGTGACATCACAAGACTAGCTAGATTAGGATCTGGAAAAGCTGTTCTGGTCTAGAAAACAAGCCAACTGAGAGTAACAGAAGACCAGGAAAACCTAAGATCTGGCTCAGCTTCTGGAAGTGGGAATTAATTTTTTCCCCCTAAGATTTACTTATTATTATATATACAGTGCTCTACCTGCATATATACCTGCATGCTGTGAGCCACCATGGGAATTGAACTCGGGACCTCTGGAAGAGCAGTCAGTGCTCTTAACCTCTGAGCCATCTCTCCAGCCTGGGGAACTTGCTCTTTTAAGAATGTTTCTGGACTTTGAGTTTCTGAACTGTAAGCTACTACGCTACTACATTTGGCTAACCAGTCCTGGTATGACATGAAAGGGCAGGTGCAGTAGTTACCTCTACACAAGGACAGAAGCTGTACTCAGTCTTTCCTCTCCTCACCCCACCCCCAGCAACATTCACTCTAAATTGTAAATTTATACCCACTGTTGTCAAAAATATTAGATCCTTAGTTTGTATGCACACTGGCAGCAGCTCACAACTCAGTCTGAAGAAACTTTAGGAGGGCAGGTCAGTTTGACTCAATGAACTAGTTACTATGGTACATAGGGAAGACCAGCTAGTATCTGTGGTCTCAAAGTATACAAGGCCCTGTTCGATTGACAGAATTAGCTATCAGTTCTCAGGACCTGATCCTGCCCTCTGCTTTTGTTTTGTTATCTATTTAAGACCTTCCTTACCTTCCAGCTGTTTCCTATTCCCAACTTCCTTTTTCTCCCCATCTCACCTTTCACTTTCTCCCCAATTTCATTCAGTAGTACAACTTCAGGGAACAGATGGTAGTCAGCCCAAAACAATACGAATGCTTCCTGTGCATTAGGTATAAAGCCCAAGGCTAGTTTTGTAATACACACTATTTCTGTTTCCTGGTATTCACTTTAAATAAGAATGTAACATAGCCAGGCGGTGGTGGCACACGCCTTTAATCCCAGCACTCGGGAGGCAGAGGCAGGTGGATCTCTGTGAGTTCAAGGCCAGCCTGGTCTACAAAGTCCAGGACAGTCAAGGCTACACAGAGAAACCCCATCTCAAAAAACAAAACAAACAAAATGTAACAATGTAGTTATTTCCACATATGAGAAATATTTCAGACCAATTTATTAAACTATGTATAATCTAGGATGGAAAACTCCCCTTAGTGATACCTATGTGTTAGAAATGGTAACTCAAAGAAATTTGTCTATGGCCACCTACATAGATTCACTTAACACTAATGCGAATACCTGAGGAAGCCCCTGTATATGTTCATTACACATCTCTATTTTTAAAAAAGATTTATCATATATACAATGTTCTGCCTGCATGTATATCTGCACACCAGAAGAGGATACCAGCTCTCATTATAGATGGATATGAGCCACTCTGTGGTTCCTGGGAATTGAACTCAGGACCTCTGGAAGAGCAGAGAGTGCTCTTAACCACTGAGCCATCTCTCCAGCCCTACAACTCTATTCCAATGAAACAATTACTCTTATCTCTTAGGAAAACAATACGAAAGCCAGGCAGGTAGCCCCTGCCTTTAACCCAGCACTTGGGAGGTAGAGCTCTGTGAGTCTGAGGCCAGCCTGGTCTACAAGTGAGTTCTAGAACAGGCAGAACTGTATGATAGATCCAATCTTAAATTACAAACAACAAACAAAAGAGCTATATGACAGAAAGTTAGTACTACAACCTGTATGATCTGGTATGACTAATGTCATCAGAGAACAACTGTAGAAATTCAAGCTAACCTGACCAATGGTCAGAAGAGATCCAACTCTTGTTTAGCATAAATAAGGAACTATGCTTGATCCCCAGAACAAATAAAAAAGGGGGTGAGATAGCTTAGTTGGTAAATGTGCTTCTGCTGCCAAGTGTGACAACCTGAGTTTGATCCCTAGGCATCCCACCAAGAATAGCGAACAGACCAAGACTTTCCATACTTACCCTACGGCACACACACATACATACAATGTAATAATAAATTTAAAATGGGCAGGAGAGATGGCACACAATTAAAAGCACTGCTGCTCTTCAGAGGGCTGAGATGAGATTCCCAGAACCATATCTTGCTCACAGCTGTCTATAAACCCAGTTCCAGGGATACGACCCTTTTGCTCTCTTCAGGCACCAGGCACTCCCACAGCCCAGACACAAAGACAGGAAGGTGAAATATCTACACACATAAAATCAAATAAAAATTAAAAACAAAAACCTAGCAATGTGTTGAAGTAGTCTGGGGATGCAAACACACTTAAGGGAACTCAAGAATGGGAAAGTGACATCATAAGTCCAGTACTTCAAACAGCAGTATACTCATAGACTCCTAGCAGCTCGGGAGAGTCACTCAGCCCTCAAGATATCACTTAAAGAGCTTAGACATAGTCCCCAATCAGGCCATGATCAGAATTCAAAATAGAAAAACTCATTGAACATTTTGAAAGGCTAGTCAGGGCATCTCAAGGACAACTTTCACAGTTTACATGAATTTTAATCAGTTGTAGGATGTACTCAAGCTAAGTATAATGCAAACAGTTTGACTGCACACTGGAAATTGGCTAGTTCACCACAGCAACTTTAAAATTTCACCTATCCCAAACGAGTAACAATTAAATTTGGGCTGAGTGGTGGTGGTGCAGGCCTTCAAACCCAACACACTTGCAGAGGCAGGTGGATCTGTGTTAGAGGCCAGCCTGGTCTACAGAGCTAGGTCCAGGACAGCCAGGGCTACACAGAGAAAAAAATCAAACCAACCAACCAACCAAAAACAACGAGTTTGCTCTTGTAAAGCTATTTTACTAATACATAGTGTTTATTTAGCCAGCACAGAAGGTGGGGAGTGTAGCTCAGTCCCACATAAACAAGGTGTGGCCGTCGCTAGTCCACATAATCCTAGCACTTGAGGGGTAGAGGCAGGAAGATCAAAAGCATCTTTGGCTACATAGCAAAGTTGAGGTCAGGCCGGCCAGCAGAAGGCCCTATCTCAAAACAAAACACAAAGTAAGGACCTTTTGACATTTACCATTGACAGGTTCTGTGGCATCCTATTGCCTTTACAGGGCTGCTACCTAGTTACTGAGTGCCTGGCTAAGCTGGACCTCAGTGGACCCGTTGTCCTTTCATAGGGCTAAAAAAAGGCAAATGCTTTTCTGAGCTGTCTGTGCACGGCACACAGTAAAGCCAGGAAGTCAAGCATTTCACTGTCTTGGAGCCGGGCTCTGGGCCAAGGCCAGGGTTGAAAACAGATCAGACAGCACCATGGGACACCCTGGTGGCATTAGGTAGATATTACAGGTAGGGTTGGGGGCAGGAGGAGGAGCTAGCCTCTATACTAACCTAAAGACCTGTATTCGTGCTTTGCTCCTACCATTTTTAACATCTCTGAGGGTGTTACTTTAAACTCCAATGTGAAGTTAGCGATTAAATATTTCTTTGTTGTTGTTTTTTTTTTTTCCGAGACAGGGTTTCTCTGTGTAGCCTTGGCTGTCCTGGACTTGCTTTGTAGACCAGGCTGGCCTCAAACTCACAACGATCCACCTGCCTCTGCCTCCCCAGTGTTGGGATTAAAGGCATGCGCCACCTCGCCCTACGTGATTAAATTTTTAAAATTTTAAAAAGTGCCAGCACCACATAAAAATTAGTCATTACTCTAAGCATCACCAAATCCAGGTTTGATAGCACATGCCTTATATTCCTAGAGTTTGAGAAATGGTGTAGGAAGATCGAGAGTTTATGGCACGTTGGACTATGTGATACCCTATAAAAACAAAAAACAAAAATAAAACCCAGCCACAATAAACATCGTTTGTCCATCCTATCCATTTTCTCATTTTAAAAAAAGAGCATGAATCTGAGGCTACTACTCTGGAAATATGCCCGTTCTGATCAGACAAAGCATGCATCTCAGATCTAAACTAACCAACCCATTTACCTCAGATTTTGCAAATATATCCACATTTACTGTTGTGTATTCTGCTGTAGCTGAGCATCTTGGAAGAAATGCAGAAAATTAAAAAAAAAAAAGGCCTTGGGCCTGGCTTGGTGGTGGACACCTTGGCTGTCCTGGAATCGCTTTGTAGACCAGGCTGGCCTCGAACTCACAGCGATCCACCTGCCTCTGCCTCCTGAGTGCTAAGATTAAAGGCGTGCACCACCACCACCAGCTCTTAAACATTTTTTGTGTGTATGCCACAAGAGGGCCTCGGATCTCCTGCAGGTAGAGTTGCAGGCTGATGCAGGTCCTCCTGCTAGAAGGGCATCAAGTGTTCTTAATAGCTGAGCCATCTCTCCAGTCAGGTGGGAGGATGTTTATAGATGGGGCCGCTGTGGGGATTTGAATATGAGGAGTTAAATATCTGCATTCTGAGTTTGTCTGGCTTTAAGAAAACTTTGTCCTTGCTCTATCAGCCTGAAGACTAGGGCCAGGATCCTGAAGAAGGGATTTTCCAACCCCCAAACAACCTTACATGTTTAATGTATGAATTGCTGTAAAGTTATCTATTTATGGACCACCAAACAGAAACAGAAATACTGTGGAATCTGCAAGGATTCTGAGGAAGGGCCACTAAATTCAAAAGGTTGTATTTAGGCTTCCTCTGTAAGAATCAAGCTCAGAGAATGATTGGCAAATGAGACTTTGTGGTGGCCCATGACTGTAATTCCAGCACTCAAGGAGGCAGATCTCTGTGAGTTTATGGCAAATGAGACTTAATAAGAGAACGACTTCAGGGTGTGGTGGCCCATGACTGTAATTCCAGCACTCAAGGAGGCAGAGGGTTTGAGTCCAGCACTGGGGAGGCAGATCTCTGTGAGTTTAAGGCCAACTTGGAATACATAAAAAGTTCCAGAATAGCCAGCACTATATAATAGAGATCCTGTCTCAAAAAACAAAACCAGGGCTGAAGAGATGGCTCAGAGGTTAAGAGCACTGCTGCTCTTCCAAAGGTCTTGAGTTCAATTTCTGACAACCATGACCTGGTGCTTAGCTATCTATGAGATCTGGTGCCCTCTTCTGGCAGGCAGGCATACAAGCAGACAAAACACTATATATAATAAATCTTTAAAAAACAAAACCATATGCCTGAAAGACAAGCTGTCACTGTATTGCTCTCTTGCCTTAGCTTCCTAGTGCTGGGGTTACAGATATCACCAAATTGATGCTACCTACTAGTGGGTATTGCTGTATAACTAGCTCATAATGACCTTGAACTCAAGATGCCCTTGTCTCAGGCTCAGAAGGCTTTGATAATAGTACCACCAATCCTGGCTTGATGCCATCAAGACAGTTGGGTGACCCAATTTAGGACTATAATACTTTTTATAATCCTAGACATCTATACCACTCTTTCTATCGTTTCCTGTCAAATTTATGCCTGCAACAGCATTGCATTTGGTTCTTGGAAAATACAATGACTAAAATTAACATATAAAAACATTTAAAGAGGCTGGAGAGACGGCTCATTCTTAAAAGCACTGGCTGCTCTTTTTTGTTTGCTTGCTTGTTTCAAGACAGTGTTTCTCTTTGTAGCCTTGGCTGTCCTGGACTCACTTTGTAGACCAGGCTGGCTTCGAACTCACAGAAATCCACCTGCCTCTGCCTCTGAGTGCTGGGATGTGTGCCACCACGCCTGGCTGCACCGGCTGTTCTTCCTGAGATCCTGAGTTCATCTGTAATGGAACCTAATTCCCACTTCTGGTGTGCATGAAAACAGAGCATCTATATACATAAAATAAGTAAATCTTTTAAAAAATTTAAAATTTAAAAACATTTGTTTAAAAACATTAAAACAAACTAAGGATATTAAATACACCTTGGAGAAAAGTACAATTAAGTATTCAGTAAGTGCAACAGATGCATCAGCAGTTTAGGAGTGCTGTGTTCCTTAGTGGCTCTGGGTTTGATTTCTAGCAACCACGCAGATGAGGTTAGGCTCACAACTGTGTTTTAACTCTAGTTCTAAGGGCTCCTTCACCCCCTTCTCACCTCCAGCGACACTGCACACATGTGGTACAGAGACATACATACAAGCAAAGCACCAACACATAAAAATGGTTTTTTAATTTAAAAGACTATAGAATGTTGATTTTCAAAAGATTAACAAAAACTTGAGCTGAATTCATGAGGAGCATTTAAAATTTGAAGCAGATACCTGGGCACAGTGGCACATGCCATTAATCCCAGCACCAGAGAGGCAGAGGCTGTCAGATCTGTGGGGCCAGCCTGGTCTACAGAAAAATTCCCAGCAAAGCCAAGGCTACAACCACAGAGAAACCATCTCCAAAAACCAAAAATAAATAGAAGCAGTAGTTGGGCAGGTGCAAGCCTTTAATCCCAGTGCTCAGGAAGTAGAAGCAGATGGATCTCCTAAAGTTTGAGGCCAGCCTGGTCTAAAGAGCTTAATTCCAGGACAGCTGGAGCTTATAAGTTTTACTTCATGTTTGACATTAGAGTGGTAAACAGGAAAAGGGGAGTATATACCTAAGACATACATGTAGGCTTCCTGAAAGAATCATTACAAAGGGATTTCTGGAGTACCAGTGTGAATTAGTGCCTCTTTCGTGTGTTCTCACTATACAGACCAAGCTGGCCTTCAATTGGCAATCTTATCCAAATGCTGTAGTTATTGGTGTACATAATTATACATGGCAGATAGCTCAAATTTGTAGCCTCCAACACAACTTAATAGACAGGTGAATTATCTATTATATAAACCTGATAAGTATCTTTTGTTTTCCCAGTCAGGGTTTCTCTGTGTAGCCCTGTGTTGGACTTTGTAGACCAGGCTGGCCTCAAATTCATGGAGATGTGCCTACCTCTGCCTCCCAGGTGCTGGGATTAAAGGTGTGTGCCACCACACCTAGCTGATAAGTGCCTTCTCAACTGCAAAATTAAACTGTCCACTCACAATGTCTTATTTCCCAAGTGACAAGTTTTCAAGTTTTAGATGGTCCCACAGCCATTTTTCAAAAAGGAGACAAATTTGTCTGTGGGTTGTTTTGTTTTGTCACAAGGTGGTGGTATAATTGGGACAAAAGCTAATGATAACAAATATTCATTCTCAGCAATCTCCAGCTCTTGAAATGTAAGTAAACATGTCAAGAGAGGTATCAACTTTTTTTTTATCACAGCATATTCCTATGTACAATAGCTGGCCTGACAGGATTTGGGTACAAATTATCAATAAAAGTTCATTAGAAATACTATAGCCACTTCTAAACCATAGAGGAAAATTTCTGAATATATTCACCTCCTCCTATTGTTTATAGAGCTGGGGTCTCTCTTTAGATAACTACTATTCAAAACCTACACGGACTCAGAGAAGCTGAATGGAGGCATTGCTCATGCTAACCAAGCCATCCAAAACTTTGTATTTGTACAGTATTTGTGATCAAATATTGTAAATGACAGTGCAGGAAACTTATTTCTATTTTTTGTAGCATAGCTCCCTCTTGTGGCTAACTGATCTTTCCTGTTTGTTGGGTGTCTCTGGAGAGAATGAACCCTCTCAATTCGTAGACAGCTTCATGTACTCCCTAATAGCTTAGTTACCATATACTTTATGGTACAGAAATCAAGAGATGTTTAACTATTGCCTGTATCTTTTAAATGATAAAGTACCCAGCTGAAAACTGTTTTGTTTACCTAAACAGGAACCTCACACACACAAAAGCCATGTATGACTTTTCTGTGTAAGCCATTGACATTATCCAACAGTATATAATCTGGAGTTGCAGCTCAGTGGTGAAAGTACTGTGTTCAAGTCCTCAGCACACACTAAGTGGTATTTCTCTGCCTCTGAAGTAGGTTCCTGGAACTAACTTATACAGGGTATCTATTTTTATTTTCTGTATACTATGAAACAAGGAAACATCCTTTTGGCTGGAGAGATGGCTCAGAGGTTAAGAACGCTGGCTGTTCTTCCAGAGGTCTTAAGTTCAATTTCCAGCAAAGTGGCTCACGACCATCTGTAGTGGGATCTGGTACCTCTTCTGGCCTACAGGGATAGCCCTGTATACATAATTTTTTAAATCTTTTAAAAATAGAGAAAACAGGGCTGGAGAGATGGCGCAGAAGAGCACTGTCTGCTCTTGCAGAGGTCCTGAGTTCAATTCCCAAAAACCACATGGTGGCTCCCAACCATCTATAATGTGATTAGATGCCATCTTCTGGACTGCAGGTGTACATGCAAGCAGAGCACTGCTATATAGTAATAAATCAATCTTTTTTTTAAAAAAGAAAATATCCTTCCTTTAATACCTACAAGCACAACTAAATTCTTTCAAAAAAAAACAAACAAACCAGCTCTCAGCTGGGTGGTGGTAGCACATGTCTGTGATCCCAGCACTGGAGACAGAAGCAGGCAGATCTCTGAGTTCAAGGCCAGCCTGGTGTAGAGTGAGTTCCAGTACAAGTAGGGCTACACAGAGAAACTCTGTCTTGAAAAGACAAAACCAAACCAACCAGAATTCAAGTATGCCAAGTTTTTCACTCTAAAGCAAAAAAAGTTTCCAAGATTTATTCAACAATCACAATAAACCTTTTTCTAACTTCATTTCAATTGTTAATTTTTTTCATGGAACCAAAATGGGCATGGTTCTTTAAGAACTGAAAGCAGGAGCTAGAGATGGCTCTTTTGTTACGAACACTCACTGCTTTTCCAGAGGACCCAGGTTTGAGTCTGAGCTCCCAGCAGCTCACAACTGTTCCGTTTCCAGTTCTAGGGGGATCCACTGTTGTCTCCTGGTATCAAAGGGCAATACACACAAAACACACACACACACACCCTCTCCCCTTGCAAAACACTCAACACAAAAAGAAAAAAAAATCAAAACACCTACCTCCAGAGTACTGTACTATATACATTGTGGGTGGCTGAATATGCCCTTCCATGGAGAAAGTCTGCTACAGTGTTAACTATATAGTAACAGTATACTGTGTGGGTGACACCTTTTCTTCTAGTGCCTGATTCAGTCTAAAAAGATGGAGAACTTAAATCTCAATAGGTTCCAAAGTAACAGCTTTTTATTCACTCCCAAAATTACATAGAGCATTAATCCTCTGTAGTACTAGTACAATTCTACAATCCTTGCCCACCAAACTAGAGTTGTATTTGGGATTCATGGTTGTTCAAACTTTACATGAAGATCTCATCACATATACCTTAAGTTGAACACCTTCAACAATGCCTGTGACTTTGACATGAATTATACAATGAAGGTATCAATTATGGCCAGGTTTTACATTCAATAGGCTAAACAAAACCCCTGGTATCAGGGCTTTCTAAAACTTCAGAAATGTAGATTGCCAACCTGTTCAAATCATGACAGAAATAAGCCACAAGAGGTTGTTACAACAGAACTCAGTCTAATACTTTCTCTCCTTTTAATACTATTTAAATACATGTACTTTATTTCATTTTAATTTCACTACAAACTTCACATACAAAGCAAAAAGGCAAACACCAAAAATTGACCTTGACCACAGAAAGCTGAAAATAGCACCAGCCCTAAAAAAACACGATTCAGACAAAAGAAAAGCAGATCTTAGAGTTTAGCATATTCAAGTCCAGAATTAAGATGGGTGGGTTTATTATACACTCAAGATTATTTAAAAATATAAAGCTTGGGGGGGGGGGATTGCAAGTCAAGAGAAATTATTCATTCCAAACTTTAGTTCTTAAAATCCAGGTCCCAAACTAGGTATCAGAAAATGTTTCTTACCTTTGTCTCCAGTAGGATGAGCTGAACAGCAAGTTGGATTACTCAATCAGATGTTATGTAAGTACTTGCTTAAAGAGATTTAAGTGCTTTCTTGGTTAGAAAAACTAATCATAGGTTCCCTACAATATCCTAAGGGAACAGAGAAGGGGGATGTTGGACATCAGGGTAGTATTTGTAGTTCCAAAATGGTAGCAATTGTCAGTATGGGTATAGTCCTAATTCCTCAGACTTAAAACTTACTGTACTTTGTACAAACACTGTGCTCTCTCTCTAGTGTTCAAGCCCAAACCTGTAGGGCAAAGATGACTTTCCTCATTACAACCAAGGGCTGAACTACTTATAACAGATAACCTGAAATAGAAGCCATTTCTTGGTTCTGTTTCCAAAGCATTTAAAATGAACCCACATTTAGTTGTATCTCTCACATTAGCCTTAGGCATGGTGGCTCACACCTACAATCCTAGAATTTGGGAAACTGGATAGCTTTGGAGTGTGAGCCCAGCCTGGGCTATTTAACAACATCTACTAATGTCTGGAACCATGAGGCTGTCTGGAAGGAAAAAAATTCCACCTACTATATGAACTTTCCTCTGATAATACAATGTATTTTAAACCACTATATTAAAACTTAACTTATTAAAGTAAAGCTATTTTCAAAAACAAATCTCTACTTCTTGATTGTATTTTGAATTCTGTAATACTTATTCATCCTTACTAA
Source organism: Acomys percivali (assembly GCA_907169655.1). Classification (NCBI taxonomy): domain Eukaryota; kingdom Metazoa; phylum Chordata; class Mammalia; order Rodentia; family Muridae; genus Acomys; species Acomys percivali. The sequence goes on from OU015746.1 coordinate 32,218,153, forward strand.
GTGCTCATCTACACCAACTGCTTTACCCAAGGTGAGATCCTGGGTTTGGAGTTAGCATACCTTCCTCTTCCAGGTCAGTCTATAGGGTTCGTTAAAATGTACAAGCTGAGCAACCTCATGAAACCTTCTTGAAACCTGTTTCTTTCTCAACTATCAAGATCCCTGGTCTCCCCTAAATTTTACATTACATCTGGCTAATCTCAAATTCAGCCTGCAACCCAAGTTATTAAAGTATAGATATTTCTACTGGGACGCTGAAAGAGTGCTTTGTTCCTTCTAACTAGAAGGAAATCACAAACTTGAGACTATAATAAAAATCCATCCCCCCCAATTCAAGCAAGATGAAGATTCAGCTTCAAGGAGCAGGAGACTAAGATATAATTGCTGATTCAATACAGAACAGTTTAGGGGCAGACTGCTCTATGGCTGCAAAGAAATACAAGGCATTGATTACCTGGTAAGCAGCTAATCTGCCAGCATACTGTCCACAATTCCAAAAAATTTCTGTATTGCAATCTGATACTTCTGCTAATGTTAATACTGAATTTGAGTTCCACTGATAATTTCAATGGCTTTCTCAAAACTAAAAGTTGCTATCAAACCTACTTTGTCTAAAGAATTACCAAAATAAGCAGCAACTACATGTTCTTAATCATACTTTAGCAAAATATCAAAGTGTAATTTCCAGACTATTACCCCTATACAACTGTACTTCATATGTAACTGCCTCATACTCAATTTATTACCCCCTTAAGACTTCCACAAAGTGAGACAGTTATGATCATTTATTAGATTAGAATCTTTAATTTAGTAACACATAAACAAAGTCAGATCTTATCAATTTAAAGAAATAACTGATACACTAGTTAACAAGTTAAAATTTTACAGGAAGAGGAAAAAGGACAACCATGCATCGTTTTTTAAAAAATGTTTATTTTTTCAAAGAAAAACGGCAATAGCCAATTGGAAACCTACTTATTCTTCAACTCCAATTTTGTTCTTTAAATTTAGAAGTGACTTACTGATTTACTATTTTAAACAAAACCCCCCTTTCCCCTTTAATTGTTTACCATCTACTCGTGCTGAATCCTTCCAAGGAGATTGCTCCAGCGTTTATCTCCAGGTCCTCGCTTTGCTCCTTTTACCAAAAAATGCAAAACACAATTCCATCGTGCATCTTAAGGGCTCCAATCGTCAAAAATAGGAAAAAAAAAATTCTTTGGAATAGCCAATTAAGTTGAATGAAAAAAAAATCCACACGAATGCGGTTTGGTTGGGGCAGGAAGGAATCCACTCCTATGTTCCTGGTAATCTGATCCCGCTCCATGAATCCTGGTAATTCATCCTCCCTATCCTATCCACATTATGATTTGAATCCAATGATCCAGCTCCAAGGATTGGGATCCAGTGAGCCCTCTCCAATCCAAACCTTTATAACCAGCAAAACCAAAAAAGAGGAGGCAAAATGTTAGATACTGTAATCAAAAAAGGTTTCTGGGGAATGATGAGTTATGTCTGTCATCAGTTTAACAGATGTACATCAATAACTATCAAATTCCCCAAAACAAGTTTCTGTATGGTGTTTAGATAAATTTTAGAAACTTAATCATTATAGAGACTAACTGGAAGAAGCACTTTATATTTACAGTTCAACTGATAATGCCCACACTTGCTACTGTACAGGTATCACGGGGTTTTGTGGTTGCGAAGTTATGTAATTGAAGTTTTCTGGTATTGCTACCCACCTAAGTCTAAACTAAATCTATTGCTCCCATCTGCAATTTAGCTTGTAAATTAAAGTGTTTAAACATGAGTCAATTATGAATATTAAAAGGGAAGGTGAGACTTAAAGTATTCCCAACTAGATTATCTACACTAATACGTTGGAATTATATATTTTGCTGTCATTTTGTCTTTAAAAAATGAAATACAACGCTCTATCAGTCACACAGAGGACATGCAGATTTAGCAGTATTGATATTATACTCTGTTTGGAAATAGACACCCTGTACCCACATGTATACCAACAGCAGGCCACACATAAACAGTTGTAACTAAGCACTGTCACAAATTAGCCATTCTTCCCACATTAGTCCCTATTGAAACAAAAAGGGGGGAAGGGAGCAAATAACTGTTACAAAATGGGCAATTTTGCCACAATTGCCAAGGTTTAAAAAGCAAAGCAATTGTAGCTAAAGCTAACTGCTTAAGATGTTTGCAAGTTTTTTAAGGTAGATAAAAATTTTAACCCTCGTCTTTTAGTATAAGGTCAATACTGCCAATTTCATCTGTGACAATAGCACTTGGAGTCATACCATTGCCTCCATTATTGATCTGATCCTCCTCAATCCTCCTTTTGACAATCCTAAAATGATTGAAATGTGCTCCACAATCCTTAATCCAAAGCATTCTTAATCCATCTCTTCAGATATGTCTACAGAAAGACACATGAAAAGCAAGATAAACATAAGAACTTCCCCAAGTAAGATAACCACAAACACCCCCAACATCCCATTTCACACAAACCAGAGCAGAATAGACATTTACACAATATCACAGTCTGAAGAGCATGGAAATTAACTAAATTTAAACAATCCTGTCTATGACATCACTTAAAATACAATTTACCAAAGACGTGAGGGGACTGTGGATGTTAGGAGCAAGGGGATATTACACAAGAATGCAAGTCAACACTTTAGCCCATTCTGAACAAAACAGTTTCAATTAAAAAAAAAAAAGAAAAAAAAAGAAAAGATTGTACTGAGTAAAGGAAATCTGTATACAACATGGGTTCTACAAAAAGTGTCACCAAGCATCTTATGTACGAGAGCGAGATCTGCTATGGCGGGGAGAATAGCGTGGTGATCCTCTGCTTCTCCTTGGGGAGTAACTGCGACTCCTGCTGTTGCTTCTGCTACGGCTTCTGCTACGACTACGGCTTCGAGATCGAGATCTTCCATAACTTGGACTTCTGGGCCCATCAACTTTAACCCGGATGTAGGCAGTTTCTCCCTATTGGATAGACAGAACTTTCCATTGAAAGATCTAAGCTTTCACCTGTCTTCAGACATGCTGAATGAATACAAAGACAGACCAGGTCTCTGATAGTTTACTTGGACACCCTTGCCTGCATCCTTACCTTCAAATTCCACTGTTAAGAACACTGTATCCAATTCTGGCCAAATAAAAGAATAAGCGTATAACCTACCTCGTGAGATCTAAACTTAGTGTTATCCAGTTTTCGAACTGCATACGTCATATCTTCTTTCCGTACAAACTCCACGACACCAGTGCCATCTCGGTAAACATCAGCATAACATACATCACCTGCCTCACGCATGTGATCCTTTAAGTCCTGCCAGCTTCCACTCGGAGGCAGTCCTGAAAGAGCGATGCCCCCCCGATTTAATACTAATCATCCTGCCCCGAGTTACTCGTATAATGTACATTAGAACAAAGGTTATTTTTAAAATACTTAATGATTGTACTTAAGTGTTTCCAGGTAAAGAGCTGGTAAGAGTCTGAGATCCAGAGTCCAAATTTATTTGTAAAGGATCTTCATTGGCTAGTACTGCAACCTAATTTGGGTAAATCACCACCACAGTAATCTTTATTTTCTAAATTCGCCCCAAAGACCAAAGTAGTTTAAAGACCCCGTGTTTAAAAACAAAACCAACCAAACAAAGCAAACCAAACACAACAACAACAAAACAAAAAAACAAAAAACCCTTGCACTTGTCAAACCAATCAGGCAGGCGGGGGGGAGGGGGGATATAAAATTAACCCGCACTAAGTCAACTTACCAGAGACGACCACTCTGTTTTCTGACCGCCTGGATGGTGGGCCATAGCGGCCTCTCGGGGCTCCGCCGCCACCACCCCCGCCGCCGCCTCGGCCGGTACCGCGGCCGCTCCGGGGAAACTCTACCCGCAGACGGTAGCCGTCGTAGTCGTAGCCGTCGCGACCGTACACCGCATCTTCCGCGTCTCTGCGTGATCACAGACAGAAAGCGAAAGGGATAAGGAGAGAAAGAGAGAGAAGGGGGTGGGGGAGAGACCCCGCTTGGACCGAGCTGGCTCGCTCGCTCGCCCGCTCGAGCGGCCGCGGGCAGCGCACATGCGCAGCAGCCACGCCGCCGGAGCCCACATGCGCTGCATAATAGGGGCGGCCCCTCCCCCACCCAGAACCACGCCGGGCGGACTCCCGACCACCGCGCCGGCCCTCGGCGCCTCAGTTTCCCGCTCCGGGGCTGCGCATGGGCTCTAGGGGGGGATCGGGAGGGGGGGGGGACACGTCCGAGGCGGCCAGCCACCGGAGACAACGCGCGCCGACTCGGCTTCTTACTCGACTCCTGCAGGGGCGATAGCGCCTCGCTCCCGGCCTCGGAGCCCCTCCTTCCTGCCCCCCCCCATTACGTTAAGACCTCGGAGCCATCCCCAAACTACTCCAAGCCTATCCTCTCTCCTCCTCCAAGGCCGCAAGCCCCACGCTGCCTCACCGCGGGTCCTCGAACTCAACGAAGGCGAAGGGCGGTCCCCCGCGGCGGTTCTTCAGGTCGATGTCGCGGATGGCGCCGTATTTGTAAAACACGTCCTCGATGTCCTTGGTGCGGATGTCTGGAGGTAGGTTCCCCACGTAGATGCGGCAGTCGTTGTTCCCAGCCGGGCCACGAATCACACCACCTCCTGACATGGCGGCGGCAGCGGCAGCGGCGGCGACGACGACGACGAAAAGCGCGGACTCGAGTAGAGGGGGCCTTCCCACCGAGCCTGGCGTACGGCAGAGCGAGCCCTCAGCGGCACCACGTCTCCCGCGGCCCGTCCAAAATGGCGCCTTTATCAGCTCGGCGCACTGATATGGGGGGGAGGGGAGAGGGGGAAGGAAGAGAAGCCAGAGGAAGCGACTATTCCGTCCCAGTGCGCACGCGCACGGGCGTAACGGGCGCTGAGAGGTAACGCTCGCGCAGGCGCGACGTCGCCCTCCGCACGGAGGGGAAAAAAAAGTCCCTCGCGTCCTGGGCTCGCGGCGTGATGGGCTGGCGGAGCGGCCAGACGTTCGGCGGAAATCCCCTACTCTGGTGAAAGGTGTTATTTTAGCCCCTGCTGCGTCTCCTCGGGAGTGAAACCCCTCGTGGGAAGCAACTCGGCGCTTTGGAAAGACGTGGTGAAACCTAGCCCGCGACCGCGTCCCACCATGCTCCGCGGTGGTAACGGCCTTTGGCGGGAAAGGCGCCGGGGGCGGAGCCAGATGGCGGCTGGACTGTTGCTCCGGAAACGCGTGCAGCTTCAGCGCTACGGAGCCGCCTGCTGAGTTTCAGGTGATGCCTTTAAGAGCCGTGGGCGGAACTGTTGTGCGGCTTCTGCCGCTGCGACTGTGCGGCGGGCTGCGTTTTAGACAATTAGTGAAGTGTTTAGGCGGGTCGTCCATGACTATCCGGGTGAACTGTGCCTTCGATCTTTCTCTTCCTCCTTTCAAAGGAAGAGAGTGCAAGAGGAATAAAGTAGATGTGAGGACTGTAGCTACTGGAGACTGTAGTTGCTTCTCCGGCCGACATCCGGCTTCAGTGCTAGTTTAGGGAGATACGACCTTTTTTTTGCAGAGATTATCTGAAGTGAGGATTTTTGTGTTGGATACCCACGATTTTGCTTCAGACTTTTGTAATAACAGGAATGGAATTTAAGGCTTTATGGGTAAAATCATATGGGATTTCAGTGTTGTTAATGAATTGGCGTTGTAATAAAAGCAAAACTAAAATGAACCTTTATACTCTTTTTTTTTTGCTTTTCGAGACAGGGTTTTCGGTGTGTTATCATTGCTGGCCTCAAACTCACAGCGATCTGCCTGCCTCTGCCTCCCAAGGCCCGGGATTAAAGGCGAGCGCCACCACGCCCGGCACTAATCCCATCACTCCAGAAGTTGAGGCCGGAAGATCTGGGCTACCTTATGATGCAGTTTTAGGTCAACCCGGGCCATGTAGGGAAACGCTTTCTATTAAAAATTTTGAAAAAGTAAAACCAGAACCTTTTGGGGTCTCTTTGTTTTGTTTTGTTTGAGACAGGATTTCTCTATACAGTCCTGGAACTCAGAGATCCGCCTGCCTCTGCCTCCTGAGTGCTGGGATTAAATCGTGCCCCAACACCGCCCAGCTAAAACCAGAGCCTTTTTCTTTTCCCCCCTCGAAACAGGGTTTCTTTATGTTATCTTGGCTCTCCTGCCTGGACTCGCTTAGTAGACCAGGCGGGCCTCAAACTCAGGACGATCCGCCTGCGTGCGCCGACACACCCAACAATACCAGATTAGAGTTTGCATAAAACAGCCAGGGTAGTGGCTCTTACCTTTAAATCCTAGCGTGTGAGCAGTAGAATCTCTTGAGTTGAAGGCCAGCCAGAGCTACATAGACCCTGTCTCAATAGTGTGCTAAATCAGTTCCCCGCAGATTTTAAGGGTGAGTTTCTACACTTGTTATTTTTAATTTTTATTAAATTTTTATTTTGTGCATATTATGTGTTGGGGTGGTGACTTATGACATGGCCCACATGTGGAAGTCAGAAAATGAGTCAGGTCACCCTTCCACCTTGTGAGCCAGAGATCAAACTGTCCAGCTTGTGAAGAGCACTTTTACCGGATATGCCATCTGCTGCCCATGTACATTATTATATATTTACAGCAGTCCAAGGATGTGAGGCTGCTTAAAATGAAGCCATTAAATATTAAGACTGGCTGGAGAAATCAAGGACAATGAGAAAGGGGGAGAGGCAGAAGTGATATATAAGGTTTCCAGGCAAAACGCCTGAAGTAAAAACTTGTTGAGTTTCTAGGAGATCAACAGCAAATGTGACTAGTCTCCCTGAAGTCACAGTAAAGAAGAAAACATAGTATATTTAAAAAAAAATTTTTTTTCAAGACAGGGTTTCTCTGTGTACCTTTGGCTGTCCTAGACTCTCTTTTGTAGACCAGGCTGGCCTCGAACTCACAGTGATCCGCCTGCTTCTGCCTCCCAAGAGTAAATAAAAAATTAAATGACCTTGAAATACAAATAGTTCCTGAAAGGACAATTTGTTCTTGTTATTGTTAGTCATAAAAGCTAATTGAGAGCCAGGTGTACCGGCACACGTCTTTAATCCCAGCACTTGAGAGACAGAAGCAGGTGGATCTCTGTGAAATCAAGGCCAGCCTGGTTTACAAAAGCGAGTCCAGGACAGCCAAGGCTACACAGAGAAACCCTGTCTCGAAAAACTAAAAATAAATAAATAAAATCTAGTTGAAATGAATTTTACAACGAGGCGTGGTGGCACACATCTGTAATCCCAGCACTCAGAAGGTTAAAATACTAAGGAAGATAATGAGCTCATGGTGAGTCTCAGTTACATATGAGGCTTTTCAAGAAACAAAGATGGCAGGCGCAGTGGTGGGTTCCTGTGGTCCCAACACTAGAGAGGCAGGCAGACCTCTCTGAGTTTCAGGCCAGCCTGGTCTGCAGAGGGAGTCCAGGACAGCCAAGGCTACACAGAGAAACCCTGAGGTGGGGGTGGGGACCAACAAAGAAAATTACATTTTGTAAATGTCCCATAACAACACAAACTCAATTTGAAAAATGACCTTTCTGTTAAATCCTTAAGGTATGCATGGGTGGCCCCAATCTGTAACCGCTGCCCTGGAGAGGCTGAAGAAGGATGATAAAGAGTTTACGGTCATCCCCTACTGAATTTCCAGTTCAGGGCTGATCTGTGTGAGACACTGATTCAAATTCATGGTAAGACATGCCTTTAGTCCCAGCATTCATGAAAAAGAGGTAGGCTATGAGTTCAAGGCCAGCCTGGTCTATGTAGTGAGTTCCAGGACAGCCTGGGCTATGTAGAGAGATCCTGTCTCAAAAGACAAAAGCCAGAAGGTGGTGACAGGTCTTTAATTCTAGCACTGGGGAGACAGGCGGGTGGATCTCTGAATCTGAGGCCATCCTAATTAATCTACAGACTGAGTTGCAGGATAGCCAGGGCTACATAGAGAACCCCTGTCTCAATAAAAAATCAAAATGAAAAAGGAGAGCCGGCCATGATGGCGCACACCTTTAATCCCAGCAGTCAAGAGACAGAGGCAGGTGGATTGCTGTGAGTTCGAGGCCAGCCTGGTCTACAAAGCGAGTCCAGGACAGCCAAGGCTATACAGAGAAACCCTGTCTTTGGGGGTGGTGGGGCATGGACGGGACACACACACCAAAATAAGTGGACCACATCATTTTTCCCTGGAAGTTAGCAGTTAAGTATTTTTACTTAGTTATCACCAGAGAGGGCACTATTAGCACAGATTTTTTTTTTTTTTAAGGTTTTGGCTGTCCTGGAACGAACTCTGTAGAGTGAGGCCTGTAGGCTGGCCTGGAATTCACAGAGATCAGCCTGCCTCTGCTTCCCAGAGTGCTGGGATTACAGGCAGGTGCCGCCACCAATGCCCAACAGTCCATTTGTTTTAGTGATACATTTTCAGAAAATGAAAGAAACAGTATGTATCTTTTAATTTACTTTATGTGTCTCATTTTCCCTAGTAAAATTATGTTAAACATGATTTTTCCCCCCTGTAACTTCCCCCCCCACACAGGGTTTTTCTGTGTCACCTGTCTGGACTTACTTTGTAGACAAGGCTGACCTTGAGCTCAGAGTGATGCATCTACCTGCCTGCACCCTTCCCTCCCCAATACTGAGATTAAAGGTGTCTGCCACCACATCAGCTCCTCTTGTAACTTAGCACCAGTAAATTCCCCATTAAAATGAATATTATTTACTGACTGTACTTCGAAAAATCTGGAACAGTTAGTGAGCAAATGTTGTTTCCATGGAAACTTCATGTTGCTGTCAGTAGACAATGGTTATAACTATTTTTCATTTCACAGATAACAAAAGCCACTTTTTTTTTTTTTTTTTTTTTTTTTTTTTTTTTTTAACAAAAGCCACTTCTAAAACCCAACTAAGACATCTAAAAATACTGTCATGGTAATTTTATTCTAGGACTTCCTTAATGCTTTGATTCTTTTTGCTTTCTTTTTGGCTGAGTTCCCCCATCTTTGTTGTCCCGTTACTGATAGCAGAACATGATTTTGCCATCTTTTTTTGTTTTTGTTTTTCTAGACAAGGTTTCTCTGTGTTAGCCTTGGCTGTCCTGGACCAGGCTGGCCTCAAACTCACAGCGATCCACCTATTTCTGCCTCCTGAGTGTTGGGATTAAAGGCGTGTGCCACCACCGCCCAGCTGATTTTGACATCTACAGTATGACTTCTTCCCATATTAATTACTATTATAGCTCTTTTCTCCTCTTCCTCTTTCTCTTCCAAGGTCAAATTCAATTCAAGTTGAACCCTTCCTAGTTGAATTAACTAGTTCTCTTTTTAAAAGATTTATTTATTATGTATACAATCCTCTGTCTGCATTACAGAAGAGGGCATCAGATCACATTATAGATGGTTGTGAGCCACCATGTGGTTGCTGGGAATTGAATTCAGGACCTCTGGAAGAGCCATTAGTGCTCTTAACCTCTGAGCCATTTCTCCAGCCCCTAATTAGTTCTTTTTGTTCATTTTTGGTTTTTGAGGGAGAGTTTCTTTTTCTAGCCCTGGCTGTCCTGGAATTTACACTGCAGACCAGGCTGGCCTCGAACTCAAGAGATCCACTTGCCTCTTCCTCCCGAGTGCTGTGATTCAAGGAGTGTGCCATGACCACCGGTAATTATTTTATTTTTGTTATTATTTTTTCATTGTTTAATGCTGATGAGTCCTATTTTTTTTTCCAGAGGTGTTTGAGCAGGTATATGTTAGCATGGCATCCTTTTATTTTCCCATCCTTTTACTTTCAAACTACATCTGTAAATTATTTAATTTTTGAGACTAGGGGCGGGTCTCACAATGTTGCCCCAGCTATTCTGAAGTGATGGGCTCAAATAATCTATTTGCCTCAGCATACCTGCCTGCAATTTAGTTTATAATGGGGTCAAAATGAATATGAGATATTTTCACTGCTGCTTGCTTGTAATCTTGCCAAGTAGAAGTTTTGTTTTATTTTATTTTATTTTGGATTTCAAGACAGGGTAGCCTTGGCTGTCCTGGACTCACTCTTTAGACCAGGCTGGCCTCGAACTCACAGAGATCCACCTGCCTCTGCCTCCCGAGTGCTGGGATTAAAGGCGTGCTACACCACACCCCGCAAAACTTTTTGTTTTGTTTTTCCCCAGAGTTTCTCTGTGTAGCCATGGTTGTCCTGGGCTCACTTTGTAGACCAGGCTGGCCTCAAACTCACATCGATTCACCTGCCTCTGCCTCCCAAGTGCTGGGATTAAAGGCGTGTGCTACCACGTCTGGCTTTTGAAATTTTATTTTGATAGAAATATTTATTTGAAGTTTTAAAAGTACCTTTCTCTTTTGTTTTTGTTTTAAGATTTATTTATCATCTTACTTTGGGGTTTTGATTCCCCCACCCCCACCCCAGAGACAGGGTTTCTCTGTATAGTCCTGGACTCACTTTGTAGACCCGGCTGGCCTCGAACTCACAGCAACCTGCCTGCCTCTGCCTCTGCCTCCCCAAGTGCTGGGATTAAAGGTGTTTGCCACCATGCCTGGCTAAATTTTTATTTTATTTTTTATTTTTTGGTTTTTTGAGACAGAGTTTCTCTGTGTAACAGCTCTAGCTGTCCTGGAACTTGTTCTGTAGTCCAGGCTGGCCTCGAAATCACAGAGATCTACTTGCCTCTGCCTCCCAAGACCTGGGATTAAATGTGTGTGCCACCACCACCTGGCTTTAATTATTTTAATTATGTGTAGGTGCGCATTTATGCTGGTATCCTAGGAAGCCAGAGACATTGGATCCCTGGAGCTGGATTTGCAAGTGGCTGTGAGCCACCACCCAGTGTAGGTGCTAGGAACTGAACTTTGGTCCTCTGGAAGAGCAACACATGCTCTTTGACCACTGAGCCATTTCTTTCTTTCTTTTTCTTGCTTTCTTTTTTTTTTCTTCAAGACAGGGTTTCTCAGTGTAGTTTACTGAGGTATTTCTTTCTTTCTTTTTTCTCTTTGGTTTTTCGAGACAGAGTTTCTTTGTGTAGCCTTAGCTGTCCTGAACTCACTTTTTAGACCAGGCTGGCCTCAAACTCATAGCGATCCACCTGCCTCTGCCTCCTGAGTCCTGGGATTAAAGTTGTGTACCGCCTCTGCCCCGCCTGAGCCATTTCTTAAGCCCTCATTTATTTTAAAACTTACTTATTTGGTGACTCAGTAGTCACCAGTCTTCTGTGATAGTACTAATCTTACGCTGCTAATCACACACACAGGTGCTGTGAATTCAAGACTACAAGCCCTGGGGCTGGCGAGTGGGTTCAGTGGTTAAGAGCACTTGCTGCACATCTTACCTGTGTTGTGACATGCAGGGTCTCTGGCTCTTGGTGACAGTTCTTCCCCAGCAGCCAGCACAACACCTTCCTGCACTGTGAGGGCTAGCCGCTAGGGCGGAAGCTTCCAGCTCAGTCCCGGCTTGATTTCTCCACCATCAGCTGGCCCAGCAGTGGAGTTTTGTCTGGTTTTTTTGTTTGTTTGTTTCTGGTTTGTTGGTTTGGTTGGTTTGGTTTTTGAGGCAGGGTTTCTCTGTGTAGCCTTGGCCGACCTAGACTTATTTTGAAGACCAGGCTGACTTCGAACTCTCGATCATCTGCCTCTGCCTCCCGAGTGCTGGGACTAAAGATGTGCGCCACCATGCCCGGCCAGCAGTAGAGTCTTATTCTCTCATCTAGTGCTGATAGTCAGCCAACAGTTGGGCAGTGGCCTGTATTGTTTTGGGGACCTGGGGACTTACATGACCAACAACTTGTATGGATGCTGAGGTTTTCATTTAATAACCTGTGTAGGGGCAGCTTAATTCCCCCCACAGAGAACCTCCATTCACTTTTTTTTTCAACTTTTTTTTTTCTTTCAACTTTTTATTGTTTGTTTCACATCATGCACCCCAGTCCTGCTCATCTCCCTATCCCCTCATATATGCCCTTCACCCTTGCAGAGGCAGGCGGGTCTCTGTGAGTTCGAGGCCAGTGTAGTCTACAAAGTGAGTCCAGGACAGCCAAGGCTACACAGAAAGACCCTGTCTCAAAAAAAAAAAAAAATCAGAAGCCCGGTATGGTGGTGCACACCTTTAATCCCAGCACTCAGGAGTCAGAGGCGGGCGGATCACTGTGAGTTCAAGCCCTGCCTGGTCTACAGTGCAAGTCCAGGTCAGCCAAGGCTACACAGAGAAACCGTGTCTCGAAAAACCAAAAAAAAAAAAAAAAAAAAAATCAGGTCTGAAGAGATGGCTCAGTGGTTAAGAGTACTGACTACTCTTCCAAAGGACCTGAGTTCAATTCCCAGCACCCACATGGCAGCTCACAACTGTCTGTAACTCCAAGATCAGACACCCTTACACATACATGCAGGCAAAACACCAATGTACATAAAATAAAATTTTTAAAATTCTGTACAATTGCAATAGCAGAGAGGATAAAGGTGCTTGCTGTACATGCCTGACTACCTGACTTAGAGCCCCAGAGCCTATATTGGAAGTAGAGAACCAACTCTGGGAGGTTGTCCTCTGAGTTCATTGTGTGCTGTGCTCTGTGCATGTGTGCCACCACCACCCCTGAATGTCATGTATGCACTCAATACTGCAATGCAAGTTTTGGTTTCTTTGTAAACTCAGTTATGTAAATATTTTGTTTTAATCCCAAGTGTGGGATCTTAATTTGGGCTTTAGTTTGTGCACAGCTCATACTTGCCTCATGAGGGGCAGGGTCTTTGCGAGCTGGTAACAGCCTGCTTCCTGCAGCACAGAGAAAGAGGGTGTGGCATGGGGCCTGTAGCAGGTTGGAGAGACCAGAGACTGGTGGACAGAGAAAGGTTTCAACACAGTGGCTCAGAGGACACTGCTTGCTGCGTTTGCTGTTGATGGAGATTGCTATTGACCCTAAACAGCTGACAGAAGTAAGGGGATGGTAGAAAGCGGGAGAGGTATCAGTGCCCCAAATACAAGTGTCCCCAGCACTCAGGAGGTAGAGGCAGGTGGATCACTGCAAGTTCGAGGCCATGGTCTACAAAGCTAGTTCCAGGACAGCCAGCGCTACACGCAGAGAAATCCTGTCTTGGGGGAAAAAAAAAAAAAGTCAACACAATATCAGTAGTTCTTATTTTAGCCAGGTGGTGGTGGGGCACACCTTTAATCCCAGCACTTGGGAGGCAGAGGCAGGTGGATCTCTTGAGTTCGAGGCCAGCCTGGGCTACAGAGTGAGTCCAGGAGAGCCAGGGCTCTATTACACAGAGAAACCCTGTCTTGGGGAAAAAAAGTATTTATTGTGCGTATTGTGTGCATGAGAGACAGAAGGTACATGTGTGCTCTGATGACAGGACAATTTTCAGAAGTCCAGTGTGGGTTTTGGGGGATACTTAGGTCATCAGGCTTGTGAGGCAACACTTTACCCACAGAGCCATTTCTCTGGTCCTTGTATTTTCTGAAATGGGCTCATATAGCTTACCTACACTGAAAATGTTCTTGAACTCAGATTTTAAAAAAATAATTTCACGTGTATGGATTTTTGTCTAGATGTATGTCTGTTTTTCTTGTGTGTGTGCCTGGTATCTTCTGAGTTAAGAAGAGGGCATCAGATCCCCTAGAACTGGAGTTACAGATGGTTGTGAGTCACTCTGTGGATGCTGGGAATCAAACCTACATCCTCCAGAACAGCAGTCAATTCTCTTAACTGCTGAGCTGTCTCTCCAACCCTCTTGGGTTGATCTCGGTCTTGCCTCCTGAGTGCTAGGGTTCGGGGAGTACACTGCCATGTCCAACTCAAAAGTTTGCATTTCTGAGGATTGACACCCTTCCTGACAATCCTACGCCATTCTGAATGAGATTCTCAAATGGGCCTAGATGGGAGGGTAGGTAGGCATGATCCTTGTGACACAGGGTCGCACCAGTAACAGTCACCAGTGGCGGGTACACAGTATTCATCTTACGATGTCCAGGCTAACTCACACTTGCTGTTTAGTTGAAGATGACTCTAAACTCTGATCCTCCTATCCTACCTCCCAGACTCGCATTACAGGTATTTGCCACCATGCCCCGCTTAAGCAGACAATCTTAACATCACTTGCAAGGTTCTTGGAATGTAAGAGTCCGCATCCAACCTTATCCAAGAGATGAAATTTCAGTCTGTTTTGGGTTTTGAAAATATTGTACCTAATCCGCTGCCCATTCTCTTATTGAGCATACTGTTCTTGTGGCCCCAGATGAACTCAGCCTTCTGTGGCGAGTCAAAGCTCAGACAACAGAATTTGTAAAATCAGCCACTGGAAGCAAGTCTTTAAAACAAGTTATCACAAAAACACAAACACCCAGACCCAAGAGATGCAGTTTGTTTTGTTGTAAAACAGGATAAAGTTAGCTGGGCATGGTAGTGTAGTGTATGCCTTTAGTCTCAGACAAAGGCAAGTGGATCCCTGAGTTCGAGGCCGGTCCTGTCTACAGAATGAGTTCCAGGACAGCCAGGGCTGCACAGAGAAACCCTGTCTTGAAAGAATGAAGAGTGAAAGTGTTAGGTCCCCTGGGCATGGTGGCACAGCCCCTTTAATCCCAGCACTTGGGAGGCAGAGGCAGGGGGATTGCTGTGAGGTCTACAAAGCAAGTCCAGGACAGCCAATGCTACACTGAGAAACCCTGTCTCAAAAAAACAATGTCAGGCCCTGCTGCAGGGGGTGGTTTATATAGAGATTCTCTTTGAGAGAGGATGCCCCGCCCCTAGCTTGAAGGTAGGGCATGTAAGCCACAACTTGCAGCTGGACCTAACAGAGGGAGGGAGGGAGGGAGGGAGGAAGGAAGGAAGGAAGGAAGGAAGGAAGGAAGGAAGGAAGGAAGGAAGGAAGGAAGAAAAAGACAGACAAAAACAGAACAAATGAAATATCGAAGCCAAATCTTTGCTTAAAAAGCATGGTTGACAGGAGAATCCCAGAACTTCTAAGTGTAGGGTAAGGACGTCTCAAGATTATCCAGCCTAATTATTTTTACCTTTAAAAAAAAAGATTATTAAATATACAGTGCTCTGCCCACATGTATGTTGCACACTATGAGCCATCATGTGGTTGCTGGGAATTGAACTCAAGACCTCTGGAAGACCAGAACCATCTCTCCAGCCCTTAATTTTACTTCTAAAAAAAATATTTTTACGTATACAGTGCTCTGCCTGCATGTACACCTGCATTTCAGAACAGGACATCAGATCACATTATTGATGGTTCTGAGCCACCATGTGGTTGCTGGGAATTGAACTCAGGACCTCTGGAAGAACAGTCAGTGCTCTTAACCTCTGAGCCATCTCTCCAGCCCCTTACTTTTTTAACAAAATATTTATTTTACTTTTTACTTTTTTTTACTTATTTTTTACTTTTTAAAATGTGTTTTTAAGGACTGGAGAGATGGCTCAGCAGTTAAGAGCACTGACTGCTCTTCCAGAGGTCATGAGTTCAATTCCCAGCAACCACATGGTAGCTCACAACCATCTATCATGTGATCTGATGCCCTCCTCTGGTCTGCAGTTGTACATGCAGACAGAGCACTATATACATAATAATAAATAAATAAATAAATCTTTTTTCAAATGTGTTTTAAAATTATTTTATTTTACTTATGTGTCTGTAAATGTGAGTGCACACGTGTATGCATGTGCTCAGGAAAGCTAAAAAAGGGTGTCAGATCCCCTGGGGCTGGAGCTAACTTTATGATGAACAGAAGCTGCCTCCTGCTGAAGGTCACAGGTCTGAGCCAATTGGCTCCAGGTCACTGTTTCACCCCTCTGTTGGCTACTTGGTCCCATGTGGCAGTGTGTGTGTTTGTGTGTGTATTTGGGGGTTCATAAATACAGCAGCATGGCTATATAAGAAGGGGCTGTGTGCAAGGGAAGCCTCAGAGGAGGAAAGGCAGGTGACCTGGGCCCTTCTAGGGCTAAGGTTAGAGATTGTGTTAAGAAGGAAGGTTTACCCTTGAGGCAGGGGTGAAGTTAAGGCAGAGATGAGGGGTATCAGTCTGGTGGTGGTATGCAGACTGCACCTGAGGAGGGTTGTTCTGAGACAGGCAGTGGTGACACAGCTGCAGTGTGAAGAAGTGTGCCAGCTTGTTTTGTTTTTTTAGAGACAGGATTTCTCTGTGTAACAGCTTTGGCTGTCCTGGAACTCACTTTGTAGACCAGGCTGGCCTGGTAAACTCAAACAGTCTTGCCTTTTTAATATTTTGTTTGTCAGTGCTGCATTGATACACATGTGTGTATATGAGCGGAAAGGGAAAAGGTGGGATGGTAGGTTCCGCCTGGTGCTCAGTTGGATTCATGTTTTCTGGGACATGTTGGATGAACACACTGGGCAGCTTTCCAAAAGCCTGACCTCCAAACTACCTTGAGTAATTTCCACAATTTCCATCCTCCCTTGCCCACCTGCACACTTCAGCTGAAGAGCATCTACTTACTCAAGCAGTCGTAAGTACAAATAGGCCTGTTGACAGTACATTATGAACCAAGAAGCCAGTGGCACCCCCTCCCACCCAGCCCGAGGTTTGAATTCCTCCCATCTGGACACATGGAACAGGAACTGTGCTCATGGCTACTTTTATAAAAAGACTCAGCTGCACCATTCTCCATTTCTCCACTGCAAGGCAAGCTGGCAGTCTCCAGCCCTACACACCCTCAGAACTGCCTGGTGATGTTTTCACCAGCTGCAGGCTGTGACAAAAGAGCAGGCCCAAGGGAAGATTACCCAAGGTCAGGCCTTTGTCATTGAGACTGGCACAGCTGCACCAGAATAAAAATTCAGGCAGATCGCATTACTTTCTTTTTAAAAAATGCTTCTACGTATAATTGATACTATAATTGTTCTTATCTACAGACGTGTTAATCTTTATCATTTTGGAGTAAATTTGTTTTTTGTTGGTTTGTTTGAGACAGGGTTTCTGTGTGTACCCTTGACTGTCCTAGATTCACTTGGTAGACCAGGCTGGCCTCAAACTCACAGTGATCCACCTGCCTCTGCCTCCCAAGTGCTAGGATTATAGGCGTGAGCTACCATGCCCAGCTAGAGTAATATTTTTAACAAATTTATAGCACAAAGTTATTACCTCATCAGGGACATAGAATTTTATTTTTGTTTGTTTGTTGGAATCATTAACACTCTAACAAATTTTGTAGATTTTTTTTTTAATGTGTATGAGTTTTTTGCCTGTGTTTTTATATATGTACTTTGTGTGGTCTGGTGCCTTTGGAAGTCAGAAGAGGGCATCTCTTGTTTTTTTGTTTGTTTGTTTGGTTGGTTGGTTTGGTTTTTTTTTTTTTTTTTTTTTTTTTTTTTTTTTTTT
>OU015746.1:32235642-32251979 GCA_907169655.1 Acomys percivali
TTTTTGTTTTTTGAGACAGGGTTTCTCTGTGTATCCCTGGCTGTCCTGGACTCCCTTTGTAGACCAGGCTAGCCTCTAATTCACAGTGATCCACCTGCCTCTGCCTCCCGAGTGCAAAGAGGGCATCTCTTAAATCCTCTAGAACTGAGTTACTACTGATGGTTGTTAGCTGCCATGTGGGTTCTGGGAATCAAACCTTTGTCCTCTAGAGAAGCAGCCAAGCTTTTAACCACTGCTACATCTCCAGCCGCATAACTTTTTCTTTTTTTAACAGAAGCTTATGTAGTACAGGCTGGCCTCTAAATCAATGTGTAATTTAGGATGCCCTTGAACTTCTGATCCTCCTGTCTCCACCTCCTGAGTGCTGGGATTACAGGCATTTGCTGTTAGTTCATGTTTATTCATTGCTAGGATCAAACCTAGGGCTTTGCGTGTGCTAGGCAGGCATTCCACCTGCTGAGCCACATCCTTGCCTGGTACAAGTCATTTTTAAAAACTAGTTGTGGTCAAACAATGTCATTCTCCTCATCCAAATGCACCTCTGAAATTCTGTTCTTTCTTAGTTCCTTTAGGTCTGAATACAGTCTCAACTTAGTGGTTAAAATGTATGATAATGAAGATTCCAAATATGACATAAAATTAAGGTTCCTCCTGTGCCTCCAGCTCAGACTCCGTATCTAGAAAAAAAATGACACTGAAAAGTATTTCTGTCCTTTTAGTTGTGTGTACGTCTGCATATAGGTATGTGCACATGATTGCAGGTGCCCACAAAGGAGTTAGACTCCCTGAAGTTGGAGTTATGGCAGTTGTAAGCCACCTGTAATAGATGGCTGCTGGGAATTGACCTGGTCCTCCAGAAGAGCAGACAGTTCTCTCAACCACTGAGCCATCACTTTTGCCCCAAAAATTAAACTCCTATTAAAAAAAATTATGGCCGGGCGGTGTTGGCGCACGCCTTTAATCCCAGCACTTGGGAGGCAGAGGCAGGCAGATCGCTGTGAGTTCGAGGCCAGCCTGGTCTACAAAGTGAGTCTAGGACAGCCAAGGCTACACAGAGAGACCCTGTCTCGAAAAACCAAAAAAAAAAAATTATGGTGGTGGAGTGATGGCTCAGCAGTTAATAGCACTGGCTGCTTTCCCAAAGGACCTGGATTCTGTTCCTAGCACCTCATGGCAGCTTACAACTGTAAGCAATTCCAGTTCCAGGGGATCTGATGCCTTCTAACGTCTAATGGTACCAGGCTCACATTCAGTGCACAAACATACATGAAGGTAAAACACTCTACACATTTATATAATTTTGATATGAGTGTGTGCCTGTGTGAGCTTATATGCACTACATGTGTGCAAGAGGCCAGAAGAGGGCACCGGATCCCCTGGAATTGGAGTTAAAGGTGGTTGTGAATCACCAGATGGATGCTGGAAACTGAATGCAGGTCCTCTGCAAGATCAGTAAATGTGTTCCACCACTGAGCTACCCAGGACCAAACTCTGCTTGGCAGTAAATGCTTCTGCCTCCTGGGATATTCCAATGGCCCCTTTTTTCTTTCTTTCTTTCTTTCTTTCTTTCTTTCTTTCTTTTTTTATTTTTTGTGGGGGGCGGAGTTTTTGAGACAAGGTTTCTCTGTGTGGCCTTGGCTGTCCTAGACTTGCTTTGTAGACCAGGCTGGCCTCAAACTCACAGCAATCCACCTGCCTCTGCCTTCCAAGTGCTGGGATTAAAGGCATGCACCACCACCGCCCAGCCCAATGGCCCCTTTCATGCTTCTCTTTTTTTATTTTTCTTAAAGATGTATTTATTTATTTGGTTTTTCAAGACAGGGTTTCTCTGTGTAGCCTTGGCTGTCCTGGTCTCACTTTGTAGACCAGGCTGACCTTAAACTCACAGTGATCTGCCTGCCTCTGCCTCCAGAGTACTGGGATTACAGGTGTGTGCCACCATCAGCTGGCTGATTTACTTATTTTATATATACATGAGTGCTTTGTTTTCATGCACACCAGAAGCGGGAATCAGATTCCATTACAGGTGGTTGTGAGTCACCATATGGTTGCTGGGAATTGAAGTTAGGAACTCAGGAACAGCAGCCAGTGCTCTTAACTGCTGACGGTTCTCTTTAGCTCCCCTTTTTTGTTTTTTGTAGTGGTGGTGGTGGTGGTGGTAGTGGTAGTGGTTTTTTTTTTTTTTTTTTTAGACAGGGCTTTTCTGTGTAGCCCTGGCTGTCCTGGACTCACCTTGTAGACCAGGCTGGCCTTGAACTCACAGCGATCCGATTGCCTCTGCCTCTCGAGTGCTGGGATTAAAGGCGCGCGCCACCACCGCCCAGCTCCCCTTTCCTACTTTTTATGCTGTGGCTCTGGATCCTTGCAGTGCTGCAGTGGGACAGAAGCAGGTAAATTTCCACTTCCTTGTTCCTGGCATGGGGATCTGGCACTGGTGTCTCCTGCACTTGGCAGGTGTTTGTTGCTGACACTTGTGTGGTGCTTTATGTTCTCTCACTGCTGGGACCTCAGTTTAGGCAAACATCATCCTTGGGTGCATTTCTCACTCACTCAGCCCTAAGCATCTGGCCCTCTCTTGAACTTCTGCTGGCTCAGATCTTGTTGTCCTTCCAAGTTGCCGTCTTGGGTAGTACCTGCAGTCATGACAAGTGTTAGGGCTTGGAAATGCTTTTTTTGTTTTTTAAAGCAGCTCACTACCAAGAATAGACTTGATACCCTATGAGCATATATAAGGGGAGGAGGTCCCCCTCAGGCACAGTCATAGGGGAGGGGAGTAAGGGGAAAATGGGAGGGAGGGAGGAATGGGAGGATACAAGGGATGGGATAACCATTGAGATGTAATATGAATAAATTAATTTAAAAAGATGGAAGAATACAAATAAATAAATAAAGCAGCTCACTGTGTAGTTGAATACGATCTGGAACTCTTGAACTCTTGGTCCTCCTGCTTCCACCTCACCAGTGCCGGGATTACAGGTGCGCATCATCATGCCTGGTTTATGTGGTGCTGAGGATGGAAAGCAAGGCTTTGTGCATAGCAGGCAAACGCTTTACCAACTGGGTACATCCGTAATCCATATAGTTTGAATATTAGATGACCCCCCCCCAATAGGCTTATGTACTGGGAGCTTGGTCACTTGTTGCTCTGGAGCCTGGAGTGCACTTCTTCCCTTCAGGGCATCCAGGGCACCAGTGCATACTGTACTGGACTCAAAGGAGTGAAGCTGGTGGGTCTGCAGTATCCCCACTCAGCAGTGAGTGCTGGGAGGTTGTGAGGAGTACCATCTCCCATAAAGCTCTTTCAATAATACAGCCCTTTTAGTGACACAGCTCTTCCAATGACACCACTCTCTTTGTTGGGGCAAATAAGGACTATATAGACCTTGGGGAAGTGGGTAGGGGAGTTTAGGTGAGAGAACATCATTGGCTGGGGCTCAGGTGCTGGGAATGTTTCATTTACACAGAAAGGAGTTCCAGGTTCTAGAATACATGACTACCTGAGAATTGCAAGGGTGGAGGTCGCAAGACTATGTGCACCAGGGCATCCAGGCACAGAACAGGGAGGGAGCAATCCTTACCCTGGAGATGGAGATCTTCAGGGTTTGGACACATCTCGACCACACTAGCTCCAGGCCAGTTTGCCTGGTTGCACAGTTCACATGTCCCACAGTCACTGATGGGCTCTTGGGAAGTGATTGGATCACAAGGGTGCTGACCTACTCAGTGCATTATATCTTTGATGGGTTCAAAATGTGATGTCATTACTGGGAGGTGGTGGAAAACAGGTGCCTAGTTGGAGGAAGTAAGCCATTGGGTGCATGCTGGGAAAATGTATTGTTCCCTGTGTTTTCCTCTTTCTCTCATGTTTCTCTCATGTGCCATGAGGTGAGTTGGGTACTCTACCACTCGTCCCCACAATGATATCCAGCCTTATCTCAGACCATAGAAATAAAATCAGCCAGTTATGGACTAACCCTGTGAGGCAGAGCCAGCTGGGCAGATCACTGTGAGTTCGAGGCCAGCCTGGTCTACAATGTGAGTCTAGGACAGCCAAGGCCCCACAGAGAAACCGTCTCAACACCCTCCTTCCTCAAAAAAACAAAAACAAACAAACAGAAAAACCCTCATCAGTCCAGGTATGGTAGAACATGACTTTAAACCCAGCACTTGGGAGGCAGAAGGAGGCAGATCTCTGTAAGTTCTAGGCCAACATGTCTACATATGGAATGCTACATAGTGAGACCTGACTCAGGGAAAAAAAAGTTCTACACCATCTTCTAATGGAGGCCAGGGTGAAGTACATGTGACTCTGTGTAGGCTTAGATTTTTCTTTTTCTTTTTTTTAAAGATTTATTTATTTTATTTATTGCATATGAGTGTTTTATCTGCAGAAGAGGGCATTAGATTACATTATAGGTGGTTGTGAGCCACCATGTGGTTGCTGGGAATTGAACTCAGGACCTCTGGAAGAGCAGGTGGCGCTCTTAACCACTGAGCCATCTCTCTAGCCTGGCTTAGATTTTTCAAAACCTACTTTATTTAGGGTTCTTAAATGCTTCAACCTCCCTTCCAACCCACCAACCAGAGGTAGGGGAGAAAGATAGTTAATAGGAAAAGAGGGTTGTGGACATGTTTAGAAGTAGTTCCTTGGGGGGTATTCCACTCTTCATCGTCAGGATACCAGCAGTCCAGTCCAATAGCAAACGCCAAACAGTAACACAAATCGGTAGCAGCAGCAGGATCCAGCAGAAACAGCAAGGCTCTGCTGAATCTGCATGAGTCAGTGGAAGCGGCCAGAATCAGCTGGAATACCACCAGGAGAAGTTCTCTGGGAAGTTTCTCTCTATGAAGACCAGAGAAGACCAGTCAAGCATTGTATGGCATAACACTGTAAAAGTGTTGTCTCATGTCTGTGGGGTTCTATTTATATTTGGTTGGTTGGTTTTTTTCCTAGACAGGGTTGCTCTGTCAGCCCTGGCACAGGCCTTTAATCCCAGAAGAGGTAGGGAGATCTCTGAGTGCAAGGCCAGCCTTGTCTACAGAGTAAGTCCCAGGATAGCCAGAGCTATACAGAGAAACCCTGGGTGGGGAGGGGGAGGGAGGGAGACACAAACAAAAAAAGTGAAAGTGTTTCACTCAAGATCTAAAAGCCTTGGACCATCCCTGGATAGTACCCTAACCCTGGTGGAGGGGAGGGAGCAAGTCCCCTTTCCTGGCATCCCTAGGGGATGGTTCGAAAAGGTGGAGGGTAGCAAGGGCTATCTTCTTGCATATTGAGACTTTGCTGGGAATTTTCCAAAGGAAGACCTGGATGATAAACAGGTTTGGAAAACTTGGACCATGCAGAACCTGAAAATATCACTTAGTCCCTCCTAAGCCTTGCCTTCCACATGTGTAGGATGTAAACGATGTCATCTTCCCAGAGGAGATCTTATGGAAGGCTTCCTGAGAGGTATGCAGCACGTGTCACAGGCATGCTGGTAGCTGGATCCTGCTTAGTCTGTCTTCGGGCTGTGTTTACCCTGTAGTCAAGAACTCATGTTTTTCTGCTCTTGGTGTGAGCGCAGGTTCACAGATAGGATTGCCTTGCTGTTGGAGAGCTTGTGGGTGTTTATCTCTCACAAGCCTCCATCTGGTGGAGGCTGAAATAAGAGAAGCCAGCGCTACTCTAGCCTCACCACCGCCTCACCACTGTCTTCCTCCAGAATGGAGCCCAAATGCCTTTAACCCTTTATGTGACTAGTTAGGTTCTTTTCCCAAGATTTTTTTTATTTTTTTCAAACATTGAATCCAATTCCTTTTGCTTCGAGACTCAAATTTCTATCCCTGAGATTTTGGTTTTTTGTTTTTTTTTTTTTTTTGCTTTTTCCCATGTTCTCTCAATCCTGAGTCTCTTTACATCTGACTGCCTCTGGGTTTTCATTTCTCCTCATGAGCTGTATTCAGCACTCAGACGGGTGGCTGGGTGGCTAGGAACGCATAGGCTAGGAATCCCCAGCAACCTCGAGTTAGTGCACGGGAGCCTTAAGCTTGGTGATTACCACAATTGTTGCTTAGTGGGAAAGTGCGCCATTAACTGGGCTCTCACCCTCCTATTAGTATTACCCTGTAATTTAGTGACAATTAGGTTCCCAGAAGCCGAGACATAGGAAACAAGTGGGCAAAGGAGGCAGATGGCAGAAAGCAACAGTAGTTGGGGGTTTAATTAAAGGCACTGTTTCCAGAAGGGGCAAGGCCAGGGATGAGTGGGGCTGGAGCTTGGAGCAAGGTAATCATGCAAATGACTAAAGGAACTCTGAGTTTATTTATTGGCTTTGAGGTTAGGGGCCACCATGTTGAGCCCATGAGCTGGGCTAGCCTAGTGGTGAGCAATGGGATTAAAAGAGACCTATGAGGCCCGTCCATCTGCCTTGCTCCATCTCCTTGGGCTCCCAGAGTGCTTCCTCTAGATTTCTCCCTGGAGGAGTACACCTGTCCATGTCTCCCAAGTGCTGGGATTAAAGGCGTGCGCTAGCACATCCATCCCTATCCCTATCTAGCTTGTTCTCTCTCTCTCTCTCTCTCTCTCTCTCTCTCTCTCTCTCTCTCTCTCACACACACACACACACACACACACACACACACTACTATGCCATCTGTCATCCGCCATGAGACCTTCACTGGAGCCAAGCTTAAGCTAACATCCACGACCTTGCATCTCCAGAATCCCTTTTCTTTCTAAAGTATATAGCCTTGGGTGTTTGATTATAGTATGAGAAAATGAATCCATCCTGAAAGGAAGAGAAATTGTGAGAGAGAGAAGGTGGGGGGAAGATGTTCATAGATCCTTTCATAGAGCTACTTTCCTGTTCAAGCTTCAGGATTTCATCTCTATGTCAAACCCTAGAGTTGGATGGAGGTCTCAATGGTAACTATTACATCACTCTTTCATGAAACTGATTCAGGAAGAAGAGCACCAGTTGTAAAATGTCAGCCTAGCCCAGTCTCTCTTCATTCTGCAGCAGTAGCCACCTTTAGCTGTAGTCACTGCTGATGGCAGTGTCGGCTGAGCATACTAAGGGGGTGTGTGTGTGTGCGCGCGCGAGTGCCCGAGTGCGGTGAGGTAGGAGTGGACCCAGGCCAGGGAGGAAGGATCTGCCAGCCCAAGCAGATATGAGAAGCGTTAGGAAACACTACCGAGGGCTCCCATTTCTCCTCAGTCTCCACTTCTCATGCCTGTCAGGGTCCAGTTCTTCTAAAGTACTTAAAGCCACTGAAGTATTTAGTGGTGAAACACCTTCAAGGAGCATAGAAGATTCTAATATATTAAGGAGTTGGAGAAACCCCAAACCTCCCCCCAAAACAAGAGGGCAGAGCCCGGGTGCATAGGGGAGAGGGTTTCCCCTTCCTTCTGACTTTCTTGGCATCGAATTCTCTACTTCCACTGTAACCATGTGATTCCAAGTTGGGAACTTTCCAGGAGAGTTTCAGTTTTAAACTATTGTAGCCTATTGTCCTCTGAAGTACTTATGAGGCCACATGCCCCAATTTTGTTGTGGAAAAAAACCACAAATACAATCCCAGCTTAGAGCGTTTCCTGTCTGGCTAAGACTACATAAATCTTGACCTTCCCTGGCACCTTGGAATTGTGGCGTTTGGAAGATTTGCAGGAACCCCACCTAAGTTGTAGTTGCAGCTTGGAGACAAAGATGGGTGCCCTCTGATTTTCTGGGAACAGTCCGATTCTGAAGCTCCCCAAAATATACAAAAACTCACCTGTCCTGAACAGGCTCAGACCTCTACCATTAAGGCTCAGTGGCTTTAGAGAGAGTTTCCAGCTCTTTATAATTCTCACAATAACAAAGTGAGTAAAGGTGCCTTTGGTGGCGAACAGTCTGTTTTGTTTTGTTTTGTTTTTTAAGACAAGGTTTCTCTGTGTAGTCCTGGCTGCCCTGGAACGCATTCTGCAGACTAGGCTGGCCTTGAATTTAGAGTTCTGCCTACCTCTGCCTTCCAAGTGCTGGGATTAAAGGTGTGTGCCACCACCACTGCCTCACTTGAAAAGTCGTCCTCTATAATGTAAGAGGTAACTGGCCTCTTCTTGTGGGGTGCTTTGGTTACACTGCTTTTTTTGTTTGTTTGTTTGTTTGTTTTGTTTTTTCCGAGACAGGGTTTCTCTGTGTAGCCTTGGCTGTCCTGGACTCACTTTGTAGACCAGGCTGGCCTCGAACTCACAGTGATCTGCCTGCCTCTGCCTCCGGAGTGCTGGGGTTACACTGCTCTTAATCCACTGTTGGGTCATAAAATCAGATGTGTGTCCTGAACTTTGGCAAAACTTCAAGGCTATTTTATATGCAATTAAACTAGAATGGGGTAATAATATACCACATATAAACTATTATGTACTATATACACATGGATACATTTGATAGAAAACAGACCAGACCAGAATGCATTGTATTTGGTTTGAATAAGTATTTCTTTCCTTCCTTTCCTGGAAATCACTCTGTAGACCAGGCTGGCCTCGAACTCACAACGATCCACCTGCCTCTGCCTCCCGAGTGCTGGGATTATAGGCATGCACCACCACGCCCGGCCAGAAAAGCAGTCTTAACCACTCTTAACCACTGAGCCATCTCTCCAGCCCCCACCTTTCTTTTTGATCCCTGTCAGCTGGTTGGTTGTTCTGCGTCTTGACCTAGGGTTAACTTTATTTAATCCTGTTTACATAAAGCTCTTGGATTAAAAGTGTGTGCTAGGGCTGAGCCACACCACTAGTACTTGTTTACAGTAAACAGGAAGCTCTAGAGTCAAAGGCTGAACCATACTACAATTAAGACAGATTTTTCAAGTCCACAATTTCAAGGTTCACAATGGGATCAAATATCCTGCAATAGCAATCGGTTTGCTCACCACATGGGTCCTAGGGATTGAACTCAGGTCGTCAGTCTTGGTTAGCACCTTTGTTCACTGAGCCATCTAGTGGGTCCCATGCCTTAATTTATTTCAGTTTCTATGTGACTATGACTTGTCCCAACGGAATGGTCTCAAGCACTTTAAACTGTGGCCTTTGAAATAAAGCTTATGGTCCAGGACAGCCAAGGCTACACAGAGAGACCCTGTCTCAGGAAAAAAAAAAAAAAAAAAAAAAGACTGTTTTTCTGAAGGTCCTGAGTTCAATTCCCAGCAACCACATGGTGGCTAACAACCATCTATAATGTGATCTGATGCCTTCTTCTGGCCTGCAGGGGTACAAGCAGGCAGAGCACTGTATTCATAATAAATAAATAAAATAAATAAATCTTCAAAGAGAAAGGTGGGACATTGAGTTGAGGTATTAAGGCAGCATGGAGAAGGAGGAGCTTTTTCTTCCTGGCATGTCTGCTGAGTGGAGAGGTCAGCTGGATGCCTTCTCTGTCTCTCTGAGTTAGTAAGCTTTCACCCCAGCATCAGGGTCTTAGTAGTAAAATCGAACAACTGAGATTTTGTGTTTAAAACAATAAACTCCCGCTTCCTCCTGTCGCAGCTGCCATCAGAGAGCAGAAGCCGTGGCCCTGCGGTACCCCATGGCTGTGGGCCTCAACAGGGCCACAAGGTGACGAAGAACGTCAGTCAGCAAGCCCAGGCTCAGCCAGCGCCTCGGGCGCCTCACCAAGCACACCAAGTTCATGCGGGACATGATCAGGGAGGTGTGCGGCTTCGCACCCTATGAGCGGCGCGCCATGGAGCTGCCCAAGGTGTCCAAGGACAAGCGCGCGCTCAAGTTCATCAAGAAGCGGGTGGGCACGCACATCCGGGCCAAGAAGAAGCAGGAGGAGCTTAGCAACGTGCTGGCAGCCATGAGGAAGGCAGCGGCCAAGAAGGACTGACGCCCCCTCCCTCAATATTCGTTTGTGCGCCCAAAAAAATAAAAAATAAAAAATAAGCTCCCATAAGTTGTTTCCATATTAAGTACTGTGGAATGTTTGTGCCCCCATAAATAAATAAATGTAAAAAAATAAAAAGTAATACATCTGTTAAAGAACTAATGCCACAGGGGAGGAAAAAAAGAAGAGCAGGCTACGGAGTACACTTTGGAGAGGAGCCTGGGCCAGTGAGACAGTACAGAAAGGAGAAAGCAAGGGGTCTGTGTGTATGCAGGCTCAGGCCCCCTCCCGTCTCCTCACACAGCTGTCTGCACAGGCAGCCCTGCCCCCCCTGCAGTGTGTTAAATTAGTTACGTCAGTCTCACCACACCCACTAGAGAAGCAGCACTGTGTTTACTGTCCCGGTTTTATAGCTGAGCAAGCTGAGGTTCTCTTGCCCACTGTCACTTTGCTTCTATGTTGCAGACAAAACTTGGCCTGGAACCTGGGGTGCCCATCTTCAGCCCAAGTCCTCCTCCTCCTTTTCCTTCTTCCTGTCTTCTGCTGCTTCCTTCTTCTTCTTTTACTTGTTTTCTGTGTAGCCCTGGCTATTCTGGAACTCATTCTGTAGACCAGGCTGGCCTTGAACTCACAGACATCTGCCTGTGACTGGGGCAGATGTCTAGGACTAAAGGCATTCACTACCACTGTCTGGATTCCCAAACCCTTCTTAAGTCAGCAGCAGACAGCTCTCCTTTGCCATATGAAAGGGGCTTGGGGCTGGCCCAGAATCAGTGGTTAAGAGTGGCCAGCCCCAGGATCCTGCCTGAGGATGCTGGGTAGGCAAGGGCCTGAAGTAGAGGAGCCCAGGTTTTATAGCTCAGGGCTGGGGCCTGGTGGCTGCGAGGGTGGCAGCCTTTCCCTAGCCCTGCTCCTGCTCACTGCCTGATCTGCAATCGCAGAATATGCTGCTAATTATAACCAAACACAATGAGCAATCAGAGCCTGCTGGCGGTGGAGTTCTCCTTAAAGATCTGGCAGGCTTTTCATTTAGAGCTTCCCAGTAGCCCAGAGGCTGCGGCAGGCAGGCGCTGCTCCATTCTTCCCTCCCTCCTCCCTCTGTCTTCTCCCTCTTAGCTCCCACTGTGCCCAGTTCAGTGCAGCAAGGGGAATAGGAGCCAGGACTTTGTTCTTGCCTTGTGTGAGCTAATCATCTTCCCAGCAGTCTCTTGATTAGAATAAAAAATATGTGTGGCCTAAAGGAGTTTTCAGCTCCCTGTGTCCTTGGCTGCTTTTCTCTGAGGCTTTTCTTTGGGCATTTGTGAACATTTATTTGAACACAAAAGCACTCACTCTGGCGCTGCTGGTCTCTGAAGGATATGCCAGGGAGGGGACCCCTTCCCAATTTTGGGGGGACATAAACCCGAGTCAATAAAGATATGCATAAAGCCATTACAGGAACATTTCTCAAATGTGTATTTTGAGGACTGGGGACCGGAAAGGCATGAAGGTAAGGGGAAAGACAGCTGGAGGTCCAGCTCATCTTTCTTGGGTTCTAGAGAAATGCCTATAGCTGTTTTGAGGCCGAACCCATGGGCAGGCTGTTTTTTTTTTTTTTTTTAAAGATACATTACATATAGAGTGTTCTGCCTACATTTATGCCTCACACCAGAAGAGGGCACCAGATCTCATTATAGATGGTTATAAGCCACCATGTGGTTGCTGGGAATTGAACTCAGGACCTCTGGAAGTGCAGCCTATGCTCTTTACCTCTGAGCCATCTCTCTAGCCCTGGCAGGCTGATTCTTGGTCCTTTTTATGGTTGCTTTGCCCTTTCTGACACCTAGAGTCTTTGAGGTATCAGCAGGGAAGCACTCCTGTGTCTCAAACTGGAGTTTCTTTATCAGTTCTTTTGTTACTCAGACAAAATCCCTGACAGAAACAATTTAAGGAGGAAAGCTCAGCAGGAGTGTCTCACCTCTTGGCCAATGAGGAGAGCAGAAAGCTCAGGTAAGAACTAAGGGTTAAGCCGGAAATGGTGGCACACGCCTTTAATCCCAGCACTTGGGAGACAGAGGCAGGTGGATCGCTGTGAGTTAGAGGTCAGCCTGGTCTACAAAAGGAGTCCAGGACAGCCAAGGCTACACAGAGAAACTGTCTCAAAAAAAACCAAAACAAAACAAACCAAAACAAACAAAAAACAAAACAAAAGAACTAAGAGTTAGTTTAAAGGTTTAAGCACACACCTTTAATCCCAGCATTCAGAAGGCAAAGGCAGGCAGATCTTCAGCTCTTCAGGAATTTGAGGCCAGCCTGGTCTACAAAGGAAGTTCCAGGACAGCCAGGGCTATTACACAGAGAATCCTAGTCTTTTGTTTTTTTGTTTTTTGTTTTGTTTTTTAAAGATTTATTTATTTATTATGTATACAGTGCACATCAGATCACATTATAAATGGTCATGAGCCACCATGTGGTTGCTGGGAATTGAACTCAGGACCTCTGGAAGAAAAGACAGTGCTCTTAACCGCTGAGCCATCTCTCCAGCCCTCGAGAATCCTAGTCTTAAAAAACAAACAAAAAAAAAAAAAAAAAAAAAAAAAGAACATCTCCCTTATGGTCCACCCTAGTGACTCAGTTCTGTTAGCCGCCCCCTTGCCAGCAAGGCTCTACCACTTCCCAAAACAGTGGCACCAGCAGAGGATTGCGTGTTCAAAGACGTGTGCTTGTGGGAAATAGTTCAGATTCAATCCACTGCACCTGCTGTACCTGAGGCACATTAATGCTTTAGTTGGAAATTCATCAAGCTGTCACTCCTGGGGAACCAACGTGGAGTGAGGGATGGTCGGTCCTATTCATTGAGGGTTCTCCAAAGCCTCTGTGGCACAGAGCTGACCCAGAGCAGCACAGCAGTGGTGGATGAAGGAAGGACCAGAGCATCATGAGAGGACATCTGGTCCCAGTCTGCTCCGGACTGAGGACATTTCCAGGAGATGAAACTTTCAGTCTTAAAAACCAGACAAGTTCTTGCAGATGGAAGTTGAGAAGGTGGGAAAGAAAGAACAGTGGTGGTGGTGAAGGGTTGGGTTATTTACTGGAAAAGTGACAAGACAGAGACTGGGAAAGCAATCTTTTGTTCTTTCATCACCTCCTGGGTGCTTTAGCCTCCAGGGTTGAGATTACAGAAATGCTTCAGCATACCTAGCACACCTAGTGAGAAGGCAGTTCAAGGCCTTACTTAGCCTTAAAGTGGCTATATGGCAGAGGATGACCTTGAACTGGTTCTCCTGTCTCTCTGTCTCACAAGTGGTCTGATAACAAGATTTATACCATCATGTTGGAAGTTTTGGGGATGCTATAGATGGAACCTGGTGTTTTAGCCAAGCTAGGCAAGTATTCTACCTACATCCCCAAGCCAAGATGGCAACTGTTTTTGTCTTTTTTGAGGCAGGGTCTCACTATGCACGTCTGGTATGGAACTTACTATGAAGACCAGACTAGCCTCAGACTCACATAGATATGCCTGCCTCTGCCTCCCAAGCAATGGGATTAAAGAATGTATCACTAGGGGGCTGGAGAGATGGCTCAGAGGTTAAGAGCCCTGACTGCTCTTCCAGAGGTCCTGAGTTCAATTCCCAGCCAACCACATGGTGGCTCGCAACCATCTATACTGTGATCTGGTACCCTCTTGGTCTGCAGGTGTGCATGCAGGCAGAGCACTGTATACATAATAAGAAATAAATCTTTATAAAAATTTATCACTGCACTTGAACTACACATAGATTAAGAAATGAAGACCTAAGCCAGCCATGGTGGTGCATCCCTTCAATCCCAGCACTGGGACTTGAGGGGCCAGAGGCAGGTGGATCTCTCAGTTTGAGGCCAGTCTGGTCTACAGAGCAGAGTTCCAGGACAGCCAGGGCTACACAGAGAAACTCCATCCCAGGAAAACAAAAACCACCACAAAAAGCCCCCACAAAGACCTAGATATGGTCTCTAAATACACAGAACAAAAGTTTCAAGTCACCAGGATCATCGAATTACAGACTAAATTTCATTTATTTGTCAAAGACTTAAGGCCAAGATTTTTATTTACTGGCAGAAATTGAAACTGCTTCTTCAGTCTCTCTGCAGAGAAGTTTGATTCCAAATTTTAAAAGCAAGAGGCTGGGGAATTGGCTCAGCAGTGCTTAAGGGCACTTGTCACTTATCCAGAGACCCAGGTTCAATTCCCAGCATGCAGGCTCACAGCGCTGTGTAACTTCAGTCCCAAGGGATACTCTGCCTTCTCCTGACCTTAGACACCTGGCACAGAAGTAGTACACATGCACATACATGCCGGCAAGTCAATTACACACACAAAATAATACATAAGTATAAAGCTGAGAAACCAAAAAGCAAGCTGTACTGCATCTGTGTGACGCTGGGTGTGGTGCAGAGTGCTTTTAATAAGTGGTTCTCAACTTATTTTTTAAAGATTTATTTATTCATGCATTTTATATGTGAGTGATCTGCTTTCATGCACACCAGAAGGGGCAATCAGATCCCATTGCAGATGGTTGTGAGCCACCATGTGATTGCTGGGAATTGAACTCAGGACCTCTGGAAGAGCAATCAAGTGCTCTTTACCACTGAGCCATCTCTCCAGCCCCAGTTCTCAATTTTTTTAATGCCAAGGCCCTTTAATACATTCCTCATATTGTGTGACCCCCAACCATAATTTTGTCTCCCAAGACAAGGTGTCTCTGTGTAGCCCTGGCTGTCCTGGATTCCTTTGTAGACCAGGCTGGCCTCAAACTTACAGAGATCTCCCTGCCTCTGCCTCCTGAGTGCTGGGATTAAAGGAGTGTGCCACCACCACTTTCCGGCTAAATAATCAGTTTTTTGGGCCTTCAGGAAATAATCAGAGATATGATCCAAATTTGGGGTACTGTACAAGGACACCACTTCAAAATAAAGTCAAATTGCAGGCAAATTAAAATTTCCTCTCAGGAAGCCAAATGCAACCCCTCCACCAAAATGAAACCCAACTAAATTTCTCTGTCTTTAGCAAAGCAACTCAACTCTTTTTGTTCTGCCCTCAATTCTCAATTTATGCCCCACAGCCTATATTTTAGACTAAAATAGTTCTTTTCCAAAGAAGAATGTCACCATTAGCCCTTAGGATATTTTTTTCCCCAGTCGTTCTTAGCTTGCACAACTCATAGGCTATTTGGTGCCTTTGGCATAAATTCAGTCAGAACATTTTTGGCTGTACATTATGGAAACCATCTCAGGCTAAAGGAGCAGGAGGCAGGGGATGAGGAGGAAGAGTGGGAGCAGATTCTAATGAATGTTGGGGCTTCACCTAAATTGCCTTGGCTCGAGGTAGACATCTCACCTTTAATTCTAGCACTAGGGAGGCAGCCAGTGGATCTCTGTGAGCTTGAGGCCACTCTAATCTACAGTGTGAGTCCCACCCAGATCAGCCAGGACTATACAGTGAGACCCTGTGAATACAATAAAATAAACAGCTAAATAAAAATTCCCTGGGGGTTGGGGCGGGGCTAGATGTATGGTTTGGTAGGGCAAAGCATCGGCTACTGTTATAAAGGACCTGAGTTTGATTCCTAACACCCAGATGGCAGCCCCCAGCCACTTGTATCTCCAGGCCCAGGGAATCTAAAACTCTCTCTGATCCCTGTGGGCACAGACATAGGTGCAGCCAAAACACTTGTTGCAATTATCAGTATGGCTTAGGACGCAAGTAACAGACACAGTGAGATTTTAGTGTATTTTAAACCTACAACCACTACACTGGGAAGAATCTAAACTACTCTAATCCTATGGCCTCAAAACTAACATATAGACCAATTATCTTGCCAATCTGATGACTCCTGGGGTAGCTTCTTTCCCAACTGTCAACTGTCCAGCTACCAGCTCCTCCAACCTCCTGCTGGAAGCTCCGCCTTCCACTGCCTGTCCTGCCTAGCTAATTGACCAAACAGCTCTTTATTGACAACTGCTACAGCCACTCAAGGCATTCCATCACAAACAACCAGACACATAAAATAACGAAGTGGGGCCAGGTGTGGTGGCTCATGTCTTTAATCCTAGCACTCCGGAGGCAGAAAAGGGTGGATCTCTGTGAGTTCAAGGCCAGCCTGGTCTACAAAGCCAATCTAAGATAGCCAAGACTACAAAGAGAGAGAAAGAAAAAAAGAAACAAAGAACAGAAATAAATAATAAAATAATAAAAATAAAAAACTGCACTTATGTATTAGTTGGTTACTTTGCAATGGTGGAAATACAGCTGTGCCACAGAGCATGGGTGTGTGGAGGGCAGAGGATAGCTCACAGGAAGTGGTTCTCACCTCCCACCCTGTGAGGACTGTGGTCAAACTCAGGTCTTCAGTCTTAGTGACAAGTACCTTTACCCACTGAATCAACTTGCCAGCCTATTTTGTTTTTGTTCCTAGCTCCTGACAGATTTCTTTCTTTCTTTCTTTCTTTCTTTCTTTCTTTCTTTCTTTCTTT
>OU015746.1:32261017-32277618 GCA_907169655.1 Acomys percivali
CCCTCCTCTCATTGCCTCTGCCCTCCTCCCCTCCCCTCCTCTCATTGCCTCTGCCCTCCTCCCCTCCCCTCCTCTCATTGCCTCTGCCCTCCTCCCCTCCCCTCCTCTCCCCTCCTTCTCCTGTATCTGCTTCCACACTCTGCTGTCTCTCTAAGCCAGAGCCTCTCCAGAGCCCAGAATGAAGCAAAGTCTTTCCTCCCTTTGTGTGTGTCTAGTGCACGTGCCTGCCCTGGATTTGTGGGCGTGTATGTAGAAGCCAAAGGTCAATGACGTCATTTTTAGGAGCTTCCTAGTTTGTTTGTTTGTTTGTTTGTTTGTTTCCTAGTTTGTTTTTTGATACAGGGTTCTTCACTAGCCAGACATGCACATGATTTTGTCAAGATAGCCGAGGAGGGTTTGGAAGGGACTCACTGTCTCTCAGTCCCAAACTCTGGTATTGCCAGCATGTGGCCACCATGCCAGCCTTTTTATGTGGACGCTGGGGATCAAACACAAGTCCCTTTCCTGACAGCTCTGTTGTTCCAGCCCCCGTTTTGGCACTACTTTCCCCAATTCTCAGCAGTTTTTATTCCTTCCCTTGATACCCAATGTATTTATACTCAAGGGCAAGAGCTAGGGTTGAAACAATCACCTAGAGGTTTCCGCTCCCTGTCTTGTGCATTACGGAAATATTTATTCAAATTTAACTGAACTACCTCTTTCAGGAAGCAATATCTACACCTGTCCTAAAGGCAAAAGTTACCCTCTTCCCTTGCAGTGAAATGGCAAACACAGGAAGATAGCGTTCAAGTCTCCCCAGCTCAGGAATGGAAGCAGGAATACATGTAGATTTGGGAGATGGGAAGGCTTTCCAGAGTCACTGGAGTGTGCTCACTGCTGACTTGGTCTTCCTGTGAGATGTACCTGAGTTTTCCAGACAGGGCTTCTCACGTCTAACCTCCTGCCTCTGCCTCCCAGGTGCTGGGATTCAAGACATGCGCCACCATGCCCACCACACCTGCCCCAGTTTTCTGTCTTGATATTTGTGGAGATGTTAAGAGTGCTGGAGAGTTGCAACACCAGGCATGTGGAGAGCTGTGAGTGTGAGAGAATGAGAGAAAGGGGCTTAAGAAAACACTGCCACTCAGTAGGCAGAGGCAGGCTCTCGAAAAACAAAACAAAACAAAACAAACAAACAAAAATATATATATAATGAGAGCCAAGCATGGTACTGCATGCCTCTAATCCCAGGACTCAGGAGGCAGAGGACTCAGGAGGCAGAGGCCAGCTTGGTCTACAAAGCAAGGCCAGGACACCCAGAGCTACACAGAAAAACCCTGCCTCGAAAAACCTAAATAAATAAATAAAAATAAAATGATTGAAATTCCTTTTAAAGTTACCTTCACTTTCTGATTTTTTTTTTTAATTGTGCATGTGGCAAACATGTCAGGCACATGTGGAGGGCCGAGGACGGCTCTGTCTCTATGCGGTTGCACACATGGTCTCTCTGTGTACATGTGCACATGGGCCTATGTTTGCACACGTGTGCATACGTTTATGTTTCTCTGTGTATATTTGCACACCCATGTATGTTGCAGGATATTTGATCCCATTGTGATCCCTGAGATTGTGAACTGTAAAAACCTGCCTTTTGTTTGGCATGGTTGAGACCTAGCACACACCTTTAATCCAAGAGCTTTTCTGTACACAGGATTTAATAAAGTTAACCCTAGGTTAAGAGGCAGAGCAAGAAAGCAGCTGGCGGGCTGGAGAGATGGCTCAGAGGTTAAGAACATCTGCCTGTTCTTCTGAAGGTCCTGAGTTCAATTCCCAGCAACCACATGGTGGCTCACAACCATCTATACTGAGATCTGGTGCTCTCTTCTGGCGGGCAGGCCCACAAGCAGGATGCTGTATACATAATAAATAAATAAATAAATAAATAAATAAATAAATAAATAAAAAAAGAAAGCAGCTGGCAGGCTGGAGAGATGGCTCAGCGGTTTAGAGCACTGGCTGTGCTTCCAAAGGTCCTGAGTTCAACTCCCAGCAGCCACATGGTGCCTCACAACCATCTACAGTGAGATCTTCTGGCATGCAGGTGTACATGCAGACAGAGCACTGCATACATAATAAATACATCTTTAAAAAGAAAAAAGAAAAAAAAAAAAAAAGAAAGCAGCTGGCAGGGATTAAAGAGTTGGAGGGCCTTTGGGTTGGAGGATATTTAAGACATCCTGTAGAAGCGGAAGGAGCTGTTCTTTAGCTCCTTGGCCTTTGGGCTTTTGGGCTTTTTGAGCTTTGAGCTAGCAAGCCTCGGGTTTTTTGCCTTTTCCTCCTGGGCTGTCATCTGAGTTAGTGATCCTTTGGAGCCTTTTCCTTCGAGACATGAGCGAGTAGGAAGGGCAGCTGAGTACTTTCTCTGCCTCCTGTGGGCTGGCAGGTTTTCACCCCAGCATCTGGTTCCTGAGTCTTTGTTGATAAAATAGAACGTTTGGGATTTTCATTTAAAACAACACATGTAATATATACATATACTATTGTAGGTAAGCCTACCAAACTATAAAATATATAAACTTCCCAAAAGCTTCTCTCTTCCTCTTTACGGCCTCTCTGCCCTCCCACTGACCTTCCAGCTGCCTTAGAATCCTTCTACTCCCGCTATATCAGCTGGCAGCTGGTGGCCTCTGGAGTCAGCCCTGTTAGAGGCAGATGACTCCTAACAGTGGACACCTGGGCTGGGGAGCCCTTCATGCTCAAAAGTAGAAATTACTGGTAGAATTTCAGGCTTCGGGACAAGCAAAAGGATACAGCTGGCCTCGAACTCACAGTGATCTGCCCTGCCTCTGCCTCCCAAGTGCTGGGATTACAGGTGTACACCATCATGCCTGGCTTACAGAGGATCTCCTGTAGGGAGAGGTCTTACCACACTGTGTGGTGGCTAACTATATTCATCACCTGAGGTAGTTCTCCACCTCAGAACATACACTCTGTGTGTGTGTGTGTATGTGTGTGAAAGAGAGAGAGAGAGACTTATTTTTACATAGCCCATAGCAAGTGTTAAACCACAAAAATTTTCACAATAAAGAGCGAACACATATAAGGAAAATGTACTTTTGTTTGTTTTATTTTTGGTTTGTTTTGCTTTTCAAGACAGGGTTTCTCTGTGTAGCCCTGGCTGTCCTCGAACTCTTTGTAGACCAGGCTGGCCTCAAACTCACAGAGATCCACCTGACTCTGCCTACCAAGTGCTGGAATTAAAGGCATGCACCACCTTGCCCGGCTCAAAAATGTAAGGGTTTTTTTGGTTTTTGTATTGTTTTTTTTCTTTGAGACAGTGTTTCTCTGTATAACAGCCCTGGCTGTCCTGGACTCGCTTTGTAGACCAGGCTGGCCTTGAACTCACAGAAATCCACTTGCGTCTACCTCCGGAGTGCTGGGATTAAAGGCATGTGCCACCACGCCTGGTGAAAATAAGTTTTTGTTTTTTAAAAAAAAATTATTTAGGCTCATTGGTGGTTTGCCTGCATGCATGTCTGTGTGAGGGTGTCAGATATTGGAATTACAGACAGTTGTGAGCTGCCATGTGAGTGCTAAGAATTGAACTGAGATCTTTTGGAAGAGCAATCTTAGCTGCTGAGCCATCTCTTCAGCCCGAAAATGTAAGTTTTTATGGAGTGTGCAACCTTCTTTTTCGGGGAAAAATATCAGTGCATTTTCAGCATTGAGCCTCACCAACAGGCAAGCTCTTCAAGATGAGGAGAAACGTCCGGAAATATGAGTTTGTCATGGAAACGCTGACAGGGCTCCATCTGAGGGCCTGCTCACAGGTGCAGCCTGGAATGGCGCAGCCTCACATGGCTGATTTCCATCCCAGCCTGCTGAGTGACTTCTCTTTCCTGTAGCCGGGCCCTGGGATAGTCTGAAGGTTTTCTGGGGAGCTGGGGAGTTCTTACCTGGCAGGTGAGGGGCTTCAGATTCCTGGAGCTGGAAATAATCTTAGTGTCAGTTTTACAGAGGAAGAAGGGTTTCTACAGAGGGTGTAGTGGAGAATGATACAGAAAAGGAGGGCACGACCCAGTTGCACACAGGCATCATTTTCACGCCTTCATCCCTGTAGTTCTGTAGCCCACTGAGGTGCCTGGAGTTCTCTGGGTGTTATAGAAAGGCACACAGGCTGGTCCAGGAACCAGGACCACGTTCTTGGGTGGACTGGGCAGCCTACTGCCATAGGATTTGGGAGCATGCCTTGAGGTAACCATTGTGGCTGATACCAAAGGCAGGAAGTACAGGCTTTACCTTAGCTAGCGCGGAGAAGGCTGCCCACTGACCACCTCTTGGTCCTGTCAAGACATGAGTGAGGGACCTATAATCGGGCCTTTGCTTTAAAGTGGGCTTTGCATCCTTGAAGATAGTCTTTGTTGTTTCCAAATGGACACCCCACCCCCCACCCACCTCCTAGCTCTAGCTAGGAGGCTAGGAAAAGCACCAGCAGCTTTAGGAAGTCAATGGGCTGGGCCTCCATGGCTCTGAGGGGGTTGTGTAAAGAAAAGGTTAACCCTGGAAAGCTTCCATCTAGTAAGGAAAATGTGCTCCCTATGACTCCCTGTCTAAACTGGTAGAGGAGACAAGTTCAAAAATAATGAAAGACTCAGTCCATACATCGCTAAAGTGACAGTCTAAATGAAAAACAAACAGAAAACACTAGCACGTTTTCCTACCCAGACCACAAAACCCTTATTTGCCGTCTGTTACATTGAAGTCACCCATGTTCCTTGGACTGTGGCAAAAGCTGAGGTGAAAGCTAAATCTATTTACCAACATTCTGGTGGGGATGGGGGACTGGGGGGAGGGGAGAGAGACGAGGGTGGGGGTGGGGGGTGGGGTGGGGGCTGGTGTCCCAGACTAGCTTCAATGGCCCTGCTAGGGGGCTGCTGTTCCCGGAGCTGTTCAGATCAGTTACAGAGCTGATCTCCGGCCCCATCTGTTCCCTGCAACACAGATCCCACCTTTCTTGCCCAACCGGGAGTCCTCAGAACTTGGGAGACATTCCACAGCGCTCTGGCTCCACATGAATTTGTCGCTCAGTGCACAAGGCAATCAGAACCGACTTCTCTCCTTTTTCCCTCAGAGGTGTTGATAGTAACAGTAGCAACGAGCTGCCAAGTTGGCAGAAGAACAGAGCGGCTGTGCACTGCGGATGGAGGCGAGGGGTGGGGAGGTGGGGGGATGGGGGAGCCCTCAGAAGGCTGAGCCCTCTATTTATCCTGAAATTAAAAGGGTCCCTCCAGGCTGAGCGGCCAGCATCCTACCTAGGGGTGGGGCGGGGATGCTGTGGTTTGAAGGTTGAGGCCCCAAGGGCGGC
Source organism: Acomys percivali (assembly GCA_907169655.1). NCBI lineage: Eukaryota > Metazoa > Chordata > Mammalia > Rodentia > Muridae > Acomys > Acomys percivali. Next base: position 32,266,362 of record OU015746.1, read on the forward strand.
CTGGGGCTGATGATGCAGGTGACGCTGATGAGGCAGCCCCTGAGAGGCTCTCAGCTCACGTTGTTGCTGTAGTCTGGGGAGGGACCTGCTAGCTCGGCCCAGAGGGCTAGCAGGGCTCAGAGGCAGGGTGGAGATCACCTTTGTTACAGTTCTGGAGTTACGGGCTGTGGCTTCCAAGCCAGAATGGCTGTGAGACACAAGGGGGGCTATCTATTGTGAATTTACTTCCTCCTAAGGAGGTGACAACTAGGGGCATTTAGGAGGGCACTCATGCGCCATCAATCAAACAGAGCTGGGCCTCTCAGGAGAGTCATTCAACTCCCTGGAGCCCACTTCAGAGCGTTGTCTGAAGATAACAGAAGCAGAATAGCCAAAGCTTACTATGAGGCAGACAAGGTACCAAGGTACCAAGGGAGATCAATTCACTTGCTCGTCAGACTCTACCAAGCCCATGTTACTATTAGCATTCCCGTTCTCTTAATGAAGTAGCTGAGACATAGGGCCCTTAACTTACTCAAGATCACAGAGGCAGCTGGGCAGCATGGTGGCCCATGCCTTTAGTCCCAGCACTTGGGAGGCAGAGGCCAGCCTGGTCTACAAAGTAAGTCTAGGACAGCCAAAGCTGTTGTTACATAGAGAAACTCTGTCTCCAAAAACCAAAAACTAAAAAAAAAACAAAAAACAAAAACCAAAAAAAACAAAACAAACAAACAAACCCCACAGAACCGTAAGTAGCAAAGTCAAAGACCCGAGCCCAGTTGTGTGTTGTGTGGTCTACACACTGACTTCATAGTAAAATTTAGCCCTCGGCACAGTGCTCGCTTGGAATAGAACATAAGGGCTAGCTACCACCATGACACAGTTGAGGGTTTCCTGACAGGACCCAGGGACTTTGTGGGACCCTAGCTCCCAACTCTGTCTTTGGCTTCCACTCCACGTTTGTTTTAGAAGTTAGAGGAATTCTCCTTTAGGCAACCTGTTGGCCTCACTTGATTCTCTGTTCCTCCATTCCCCTCTTCCTCCTCCTCCTCCTCCTTCTCCTCCTCCTCCTCCTCCTCAAGGTAGAGCAGAACTCTCAGCTCCCTTTAGTTACCCTCAGCTTGCAAAGCAAACATAGTCTGCTGTATCTGCTGCCAGTTCCTCTTGGGTGACAGCCGCAAGCCGGGTGTCGGGTGCCAACCCCAGCCTGTGTCGGGGGTATAGCCAAAAGCCTGGGGCTGGACCTCAGGGCTGTACCAGAGCTGAGCTAGGCATGGTAAGTGTGGGCTTCTGTGTTGGAGTTGGAGGAGCCGGGAACTTTTAGCTGTAACAGCTCGGGACAAATGCGCCCCCCTCCCCATGTGTTGCTGGGGATCTATGCCTGTGGCATGTTGGGCAAGTGTCCTCCTACTAAGGTAAATTTCCAGCCCTTAGTTCTTTGTTTATTAGTTTTTTTTTTCTGCGTAGCCTTGGCTGTCCTGGATTCACTTGTAGACCAGGCTGGCCTCAAACTCACAGCGGTCCTGGATTCACTTGTAGACCAGGCTGGCCTCAAACTCACAGCAGTCCACCAGTCTCTGCCTCCTGAGTGCTGGGATTAAAGGCGTGCGCCACCATGCCTGGCTAAACCCTTAGTTTTTGTTTGTTTGTTTTTTGGTTTTTCAAGACGGTTTCTCTGTGTAGCCTTTTTTTTAAATTTTTTAAAAATTTTTTATTTTTTGGTTTTTCGAGACAGGCTTTCTCTGTGTAGCCTTGGCTGTCCTGGACTCACTTTTGTAGACCAGGCTGGCCTTGAACTCACAATGATCCGCCTGCCTCTGCCTCCTGAGTGCTAGGACCAAAGGCATGCACCACCACACCTACCTGGCACTCTTTAAAAACTCTTGAACTCAGCAGGCGTGATGGCTCATGCCTTTAATCCCAGCACTTGGCAGACAGAGGCAGGCAGATCTCTGTGAATTCGAGGCCAGCCTGGTCTACAAATCAAGTCCAGGACAGCCAAGGCTACACAGAGAAACCCTGTCTCAAAAAAACAGAAACAAAACCAAAAAAACAAAAGAAACACAAAAAACTCTTGAACCTATCTTGGAATCCTGTTTAGCTTCTGATTCCTAGTCCTCCTGTGTCCACCTCCTGGGTGCTGGGATTACAGGCATGGACCACTAGGTGCAGCTGTTATCTACTGTAGCAGCAGAAATCCTGTTTGCTACTGGGCATGGTGGCCCACAGCTAAGATCCTGGCGAGAACCCTGTCTCGAAAAACCAAAACAAAAATCTGGACTGAAACAAAACATAAACAACAATGACAACAAAAAATAACAACTTCTTGCTGTCCATTTCACTTCACTGATCTGCATACTGACCCTTCTGCCAGCACTGGGGGGGGGGGGGGAGCAGGGGGAGGGAAGAGAGACCGAGGCTGGGATCAGGGGTTCAAGGCCAGACTGGGCTACAGTGAATCGGGCATCAATGCAACTTTGTAAATTAGCAATGAACTCTCCAGGTCCGATAAGCTGTGCTATGGGCACTCTTGTTTCTTGCAAGGGACCAGACAGATAATTCCATGCCACTTCCTGAGGTGCTAAAGCACTTTCTGTCAGGTCAAACAAGAGCCAGATGCTGTTTGCCAACTGCTTCTTAGGCTGAGTACCAGCCTGGGACAATTAAGCCTGAATCCTCTGCAGGGCAGGGGGTGGGGTGGGTGGGGTGGGTGGTGGGCAAAGCACAGTATAGGTGTCTCAGAACAACACTGTTGTTCACATATGTACTGAGGAGGGCTGATTCGGGGCCACAATCATCCCGATTGCCTCCTTCACATAAGACATGATTTAGGAGGCTGCACAGGAGTGGTGCAGGTGAGTAAATCCCTGCTATGGTAACTTGTAGAGGAATTTTAATTCAGAACATGGCTGTTCTGGCAAAAGACCACATCCAAAGACTTTTTAGCTCTAGAATACAGACATGCCTTTAAACCCAGGAGACAGAGGCAAGCAGATTTCTGAGTTCAAGGCCAGCCTGGTGCAGAGCAAGTTTTAGGTAAAGAAAAGCTTAGTTCCAGGTGTAGTGGTGTGTGCCTTTAATCCCAGCACTCAGAAGACAGAGGTATGTAGCTCTCTGAGTTCTAGTTAGTGCTGTGTGGGCAGTTTGGTTGAGAGTGAGTTGAGACACAGTACAGTGGAATTTGTGGCAGTTCAGGTTTGGAATTCAGAGGTAATTTTTTTCCTAGGAGAGTTTTACAGAGAGAGGTTGAAGAGAGAACAAGCTAGACACAGGTGAAGACAGAGCAAGCCAAAAAATGAGAAGGGGCCAGAAGATTAGAACAGACTGCTAGAGTTAGTTTTGAGGCCAAGCAGAGCAATTCAGCCAGATCGACTCAGTCAGCTTGGAGAGGAGTTTGAGACAGAACAGCTGAGTTGAACCAGCCAGCCAGAGCTCAGAAAAAGCTAGAAAGGGTGATCTTATTAAGCAGTAAGTCTCAGAGGCTGCAAACATTCTAGGTTTAGATTAGATTGTATGGAGGCTGGAAGCTTCCAGGAGTAGGCCTAGGCTAGCAGATGGAGGCAGTAAGCCTCCAAGATGGCAGTTACCTCAGGTGAATAAAAGATACTTTAACAGAGGTAGGAAGCAGAAAGCCAGAGCTGAACAAAGAGGGAAGAATGTACCAGGAGGGAGAGAATAAAGAAAGGACAGGCCGCCGGGTGTGGTGGCGCCCACCTTTAATCCCAGCACTTGGGAGTCGGAGTCAGAGGCAGGTGGATCGATGTGAGTTCAAGGCCAGCCTGGTCTACAAAGTGAGTCCAGGACAGCCAAGGCAACACAGAGAGACCCTGTCTCGAAAAACCAAAAAAAAAAAAAAAGGACACGCCTTTAATCCCAGCACTCAGGAGGCAGAGGCAGGCGGATCTCTGTGAGTTTGAAGCCAGCTTGGTCTACAAAGTGAGTCCAGGACAGTCAAGCTACACAGAGAAACCCTGTCTCGAAAAACCAAAGGGAAAAAAAGGGGGAAGGCATGATGAATGGTTGCCTGCTTGTGGGAGACTGACCACATCTCTTCAGCTCCTGACGTCTTGGATGAAGGCTTATAGAGTCCAGCCCAGAGGCAGGGGCATGCCTGAGATGACCTTTGAGAGTTCCTTGCCTTCCAAGTCTTCTGAAGGAAGAGTGAACAGCAGAAGTGGGTCAAGGTCCTGTTCTGAGGACGCTCTGTGCTGGAAGCAAGATGTGTTATGTCGCCTCTTCACTTATTCATGATGCTATCGATTATAATGCGGCTTTTCCACAGGCTCCTGAGGTAGCATGAGTTGGGAGAAGAAAGCAAGCTAACTTCGTTTGCTCTGCAGATGTCAGGAGCTCGGGCAGGACCCCTGCCATAACTGCCTCCATGCCTCCGCGCCCCCCCCGCAACTCCTTTCTTACCCTAGCAGAAGTCCTCATGACCTGAGGATTGAGAACTGTGACTAGCCTTTTGTATCAATTTCTTTACTTGTTGCTGTGATTAAAATACTCCAACAGCCGGGTGTAGTGGTGCATGCCTTTAATCACAGCACTTGGGAGGCAGAGGCAGGAGGATGGCTGTGAGTTCGAGGCCAGCCTGGTTGACAAAGCAAGTGCAGACAGCCAAGGATACACAGAGAAACCTTGTCTCAAAAAAACAAACAAACAAAAATCCCAAAACAACAACAACAACAAATACTCTGACAAAAACAATTGAAGGGGGAAAGGGCTTATTTGGGGGCAATCAAGGGAGCAAGAGCAGGAACAGGTTGCAGCATGTCCACAATAAAGAAGCAGAGAGACGGGCCAGGCCGTGGTGGCGCACATCTTTAATCCCAGCACTCGGGAGGCAGAGGCAGGTGGATTGCTGTGAGTTCGAAGCCAGCCTGGTCTACAAAGCAAGTCCAGGACAGTCAAGGCTACACAGAGAAACCCTGTCTCAAACACACAAAAAATAGCTTTTTATTTACAATTCAATACTTGTTGAATGTTGCTTGAATTAATGATAAATGTATGGTCCATTTAAACAAAACCATAAAATGCTATGTTTATTTCTCCTGTACTAGTGGAGACCTGAAAGCTCTCAAGTTCCCCTACCCTAAGTCCCAGCCAGTTGGCTTACAATGGTTTGTCAACTACCTTAGGCAAAATGTGTACCTGAAATAGAATTGATTCTCCCTGCTTGGCTATGGTTTTTTTCCTTTAAAAACTCACTCTGACTCGGGAGGCAGAGGCAGGCGGATCGCTGTGAGTTTGAGGCCAGCCTGGACTACAAAGTGAGTCCAGGACAGTCAAGGCTACACAGAGAAACCCTGTCTCAACCCCCCCCCCCAAAAAAAAACCAAAAAAAAAACCCTCACTCTGAGAGTGGCTCAGGGTCACAGTCTTGGTTCCTGAATCCAGACTGTGTCCCAGGTCAGTCTTTGTTCAGTGTTCAATAAACTGAAATCCATCTGAATCTGGTGTTTGAGGGGTCAGTGTGTGGCTATTCCTGACTTCAACAGCCTTCACCCAAACACTTTCAAAAATGGCTACATGGAAAATTCTTTCTAGAGATGAGCTTCATTCTGTCCTGGGGGTGATGAGAGAAAGAGAGGGACAGTCTTCACTCAGCACAAGGAGAATTAATCCATGTTCCTAATATCCTGTGGGCTTTGGTCTGGAGATTTTTCCTTCTAGAAACAAGAGGTCCACACCAAAAACCAGAGAAGTAGAGACAAGAATGAATAAACAAGCAGGGCAATGTGGCACATGCCTGTAATCCCAGTACTTCAGGGGCAGAGGCAGAGGCTGTGAGTTCGAGGCCAGCCTGGTCTACAAAGCGAGTCCAGAACAGCCAAGGCTACACAGAGAAACCCTGTCTTTGGGGGAGAAAAAAGTGAAGCAAAAGCAAATGTGGGGCTCTACCACTCGCTTACCACATGAGAAGACACACAGCCTTCCTGGGCCTTAGCTGCTTGCTGGTATTTTAAAACAACAAAAAACAAAACAAAACAAAACAACAACAACAACAACAACAACAACTTTCTGTATCCTGAAGGGATTTTTGTAAGGATGGAAAGAGACGGTGGATGCAGGTAGGTTTGTCAGCCAGTCATTTTCTCACTGTGACAACAACAGAACAGCAACAACAACAAAAAAAACCTTTATTCTGGCTCATGATTCCAGCACTTTGGCCCCAAGATTTGGTTCCGTTACTGTGGGCCTAAGGCAAAGCAGAACACATTAGCAAGTGGGCGGCTTTGGAGTAGATGGCTGCTTACCTCCAGCAAGGAAGAGGCATCAGAGAGGGCCAAGACGAAAGCATCACAGATGTAAGACGCGCCTTCAGTAGCTCGCTTTCTCCAGCCAGCCTTCCCTTCCACTGTTCCACTGCCTTCCGGGACGTGGAAATCCGAATCCATCAGTAGACTAAACTGTTCACTAGGCAAAAGCCTTCACCATGTAATGGTCTCCAGAAATGCCTCCATGGACGCACAAAAGGCAGGCTTTTTTGGTTTTGGTTTTGGTTTTTTTGTTTTTTTTTTCGAGACAGGGTCTCTCTGTGTAGCCTTGGCTGTCCTAGACTCACTTTGCTGACCAGGCTGGCCTAAAACTCACACCTCCAGAGTGCTGGGATTAAGGTGTGCGCCACCATGCCCAGCCCAAAGGCAGGCGTTATTAGTCCACATATCCCTCAGTCCAAAGAGCTGAACCATCTCATTGGTTGGATAGTGCGGAGGCCATAGCAGACATACCTGTAAGAGCAAACAGTTTTAAATGGTTGGTCTGATTAGCGGGAGATGCACAAGCAATTGTGGGAAGGAGGGTGGGTGAGTGTGGGCCCACGTTCTGTATTTTGTAACGCACAGATGGATTTGCACAGAGGAAGAACCAAAAATTGTCCTCTTGGCCCTGGCCCTGGCCCTTGGCCCTTGGCCTTCCTGTTCCAACTCCTAGTGGCAAATACCCTTATTCCAGGCATTCAGGAGGCAGAGGCAGGTGGATCTCTGGGAGTGCCAGGACAGCTAGGGATACATGAGATCTTGTTTTCAAAATGACAACAGAGCCAGGTTTGGTGGCGCATGCCTGTAATCCCAGCACTCCAGAGGCAGAGGCAGAGGCAGGTGGATCTCTGTGAGTTCGAGGCCAACCTGGCCTACAAAGAGACTTCTAAGCCTGCCAGGACTACAATAGAAAACATGTCTCGAAAAAACAAAATAGATAAATATAAAAAATTTTAAAATAAATAAATAAAAAGAACAAAAGCAAAACAGACAATACAAGACTCCCACCTGCCCAGCTAGAAGTGGGGATTTGGTGTAGATGGAACAAGATCCCCAAACATGCTAAACAAGCATCTTACTGCTGACCCACATCTCCAGTCCCCCAAACGGGTAGAACGTACCCTGGAGGTCTTTGCTTCTGCTCCAGGCCCTGCATGACTCAGGCCCTGCCATATCACACTAGGCAATCAGTAGTGCCTGCCTTTCCCAGCCTGGAAGGCCTCAATCACATGGATCCCCAGCAGCTGCTTAGATGATGCTAATTACACAGCTTTGTGCTGCTCTCTTAGCTCATCTGTGAACACTCCATTTCCTTCCTTTCCCAGGATGCCTTTGAAAAGGCAAAGGGAGGCCAGAATCCTCCAGAAAGAGAATTCTAACTCCCTATTACACAGTGGGGGTGGGGTGGGGCTGAGGGAGGGGCTTTGGAGAAGCATTAGCTCTTGCTGTGATTCAGAGCTATTCAACAATCTCCTAAAGACAACAGAAATGTGTGACAGGCAAAGGGCAGACCAAACCCTAGGCAGAGAAAGGAATTGTTGGTCAGGACAGCTGTTTCTTTTTGTTTTGTTTTGTTTTTTGGGACAGGGTTTCTCTGTGTAGCCTTGGCTATCCTGGACTTGATTTGTAGACCAGGCTGGCCTTGAACTCACTTCAATCCGCCTGTCTCTGCCTCCCGAGTGAGTAGCACATACCTTTAATCCCAGCACTTTGTAGGCAGAGGCAGGCAGATCTCTGTGAGTTTGACAGCAGCCTGTTCTACAGAGTGAGTTCCAGGACAGCCAAGCTACACAAAGAAATCCTGTCTCAAAAGGAGGAGAAAGAGGAGGAAGAAGTGGGGAGGAGGGGGAGAGAAGGATGTGTGTGTGCTTGAGTGTGTGCTTGTATGTGCCTTTATGTGCACGTGTGGGTGCACAAGTATGTGTGTATGTGTGTGGGGGCTAGTTGTCAGCCTTGGGTGTCATTTCTCAGGAACCCATCCACTTTGTTTGTGGCGACATGGTCTCTCACTGGGATGTGGGGCCTGGCAGTTAGGTTAGGGGAGCTGGCCCCTGAGCCTCCTCAGCGCTGGGATGACTATGGTTTCCTACTGCGCCTGCTCCTTACACACCTGAAGCTGGAGCCCAGGCCCTCATGCTTGTGTGATAAGTACTTTGCTGACTGCGTGCTCTCCCCAGCTCCTGGACATCTGGTGCTTATGGAGTACCCACAATCACACTATTTAACACTCACCTAACTGTGTGACTGGCCATATAGCCACTCAGAATAAGCAAAAATATCAGTCACCTTTATAGCTGTTATGGCCATGGAGTATAAGCACATGTGGAAAGGCATTCTGGAGTCTGAGGCGCCATCTTGGACCATGAGGTAAAGCTGAGGATGTTAAGATGGCAGAAAACAGAAGGGTCATGAGATCCTAAGAACTGGGGAGACACTGTACCAGAACTGGACTTTAATAAGATAGATTTAGGTTGGGCGGTGGTGGCACACGCCTTTAATCCAGCACTCGGGAGGCAGAGGCAGGTGAGTTCGAGGCCAGTCTGGTCTACAAAGCGAGTCCAGGACAGCCAAGGCTACACAGAGAAACCCTGTCTCAAAAAAAAAATTAGAATTAAACTTCTGAGGGTAGGAGAGATGGCTCAACTGTCAAGAATGGCTAGTCTGGGCTGGAGAGATGGCTCAGAGCTTAAGAGCACTGACTGCTCTTCCAGAGGTCCTGAGTTCAGTTCCTAGCAACCACATGGTGGCTCACAACCATTATAATGAGACCTGGTGTCCTTTTCTGGTACATGCAGATAGAACACTGTATACATAATAAATAAATAAATCTTTAAAAAAAAAAAAGAATGGCTAGAGCTTTGTTAAGCCAAGTTTGGCTCCCAGCACTCCCAACGCTCACACCAGGCCGCTCACAACAGAGAAACCAATAAACAAAGTATCCAACAGTCAGTTAAAGCTGATGAACCTAAACATCCGGGGGGGGGGGGGGCGGGGGGGCGGGGAAGACCATCAGTAGACTTGAAGTTGCCAGGTGATGATTGGCCATGAAGCCATGGCGACATGAGATCACTAAGAAAGAGAACAGGAGCTAGAGCAGAATTCCGAGGAGCAGCAACACTTGAAGGATGGGCAGAGGAAGAGGAGCCTGCAGAGGAAACTGGAGGGAGTAATCAGAGAGGTAGGATAAAGCCAGGGCAGCATTGTGTCACAGGATCCCAGAGGAGGGGTCCAGACAGGGACCCAATCAACAGTGGAGGAGGCAGCTACTTCCGTTGGTTTCTATAGGGGGTTGATGGTACCATGGAGCCCCAGAGAAACAAATTTAGGTTTCTGTTGTCTCAGATCCTACTGGGCTAGCTTTCTGAAACTGTGACAAAATCCCTATAGTAATCACCTTATAAGAAGGAAAGGTTTGCCGGGTGTGGTGGCGCATGCCCATAATCCCAGCACTCGGGAGACAGAAGCAGGCGGATGGCTGCGAGTTCGAGGGCAGCCTGGTCTACACAGCGAGTCCAGGACAGCCAAGGCTAAATGGAGAAACCCTATCTCGAAACACCGCCCCCCCCAAACAATGAACAAATAAAATTTAAAAAAAAAATTATTTTTTAGAAAGGAAGGAAAGGTTTGGGTTTGGGCTCACTGTTTCAGAGAGTTCAGTCCCTGGTCACTTGGTGCAGATGTTTTGGGCCTGTGCTAATGCAGTTTGTCATGGCAGGAGCGTGTGGTACCTCATGCTGTCAAGATGGGGAGAGAGACAGAGACAGAGGGGATGAGCCAACCATGACAGCAATGATCTTTGCATGAATCCCCTATGACTTACCTCTTTCTACTACGTCTACCACCTAAAGTACCCACTACCTCACAATAGCGCCATGGGTTAGGTACCAAACCCACCACACGTGGCCCTTTGGAGGGGCTTTCAAGATCTATGCTATAACACCTAGGGATGGGTCCTCCTACCATCTCCCGGCTGTGCATCCACTAGGGTTAGGTTCTAGGTCCTCAGCTCATCTTTTGTTCTTGCATTTTATGTATGAGTGTTCTGTCTTCATGCACACCAGAAGACGCAATCAGATCCCACTGCAGATGGTTGTGAGCCACCATGTGGTTGCTGGGAATTGAACTCAGGACCTCTGGAAGAGCGGTCAAGTGCTCTTAAGCTCTGAGCCATCTCTCCAGCCCCCTCAGCTCATCTTTTGGACCCTGCCAAGGTCCGGCCTTCGCCCTTCTCAGCTGCTCGCTAGTCTCTTCCTTCCAGGAAGGTGAGAACGGTCCTGATGTATCTGGCTTCCCGCTATTCCTTGCTTGAGATGCTTCTGTCTGAAGACTGTTCCTTTCCCCCTAAACCCCACCCACTCTTTATATAAAAAATGTCGGCTCTTCTGCTCCCTAGTTCTTCAGGCAAATTGGTTGCCCCAAGTCTGTGCCCTCGGAGCACTTTGCTAAACTGGGTTGTGTATGTCTCCAACGACCTTGAGAACTCGGAAAAAGTAATTTTGTCAAGTTGGCAGTACTTCCCAGATTCAATACAACCCCTATAAAAATAGCTTTTAAAAAAAGATTTGTGTGTGTGTGTGTGTGTGTGTGTGTGTGTGTGTGTGTGTGCCCACATGAGTTTATGTGCACCATATGGATACAGGTGCCCTTGGCGACCAGAGGTTAGTGATTCCCCTGGAAATGAGTTATAGGCAGTTGTGAGCGGCCTGATGTGGGTGCTGTGAACTGGTTCTCTGGGAGAACGGTAAACTCTTAACCTCTGGGCTATCCATTGAGCTCCCTTTCTTTCTTTCTTTCTTTCTTTCTTTCTTTCTTTCTTTTTTTTTTTTTTCGAGACAGGGTTTCTCTGTGTAGCCTTGACTGTCCTGGACTCACTTTGTAGACCAGACTGGCCTCGAACTCATAGCGATCCCCCTGCCTCTGCCTCCCGAGTGCTGGGTTTAAAGGCGTGCACCACCACGCCCAGCCTCTTTCTTTCTTTCTTTCTTTCTTTCTTTCTTTCTTTCTTTCTTTCTTTCTTT
>OU015746.1:32277980-32321801 GCA_907169655.1 Acomys percivali
GTGTGTGTGTGTGTGTGTGTGTGTGTGTGTGTGTGTGTGTGTGTGTGCTTGAAATACTGTCTTTCCATGTAGCTCAAGCTGGTCTAGAACTGTCTTTGTAACCAAGGCTGGCTCAGTCTCCCTAGTGCCTAGTGTGCCCAGCTAAGGAGGCTCAGCTTCCCTTGACCAGTCCTTAAGAAAGGCAAAGCTGAGCCGGGCGTGGTGGCGCACGCCTTTAATCCCAGCACTCGGGAGGCAGAGGCAGGTGGATCGCTGTGAGTTCGAGGCCAGCCTGGTCTACAAAGCGAGTCCAGGACAGTCAAGGCTACACAGAGAGACCCTGTCTCGAAAAAAAAAAGAAGAAAAAAAAAGAAAAAAATAAAAAAGAAAGGCAAAGCTGGAAGAGTCACTTTACTGCTCAGTAGCTTCAGAAATGGCAACAGTTCGGTGCTGGCAGAGGGGTCAGTATGCAGATCAGTGAAGTGAAATGGACAGCAAGAAGTAAATGTTTACATTTAGAGTGGTTATTTTTGTTGTCATTGTTGTTTTTGTTTTGTTTCGGTCCAGTTATTTTTGACAAGGGTCTCAAGACAAGTCTGATATGTCTCCTCAGCTAATGACATAGGGTAACTGGTATCATACCCGAGAAGCAATGATATAGACCCTACCCTTCCTTCATGTAGATAAAAATTTTACTCAGGCCAGGTATGGTGGTGCACACTTTTTTTATTTTTTAATTTTGTTTTTTTGTTTTTGTTTTTTTCTGAGACAGGGTTTCTCTGTGTAGCCTTGGCTGTCCTGGACTCACTTTGTAGACCAGGCTGGCCTCGAACTCACAAAGATCCGCCTGCCTCTGCCTCCCCCAAGTGCTGGGATTATAGGTATGCGCTACTGTGCCTGGCTGGTGGTGTACACTTTTTTTTTTTAATATTTTTATTTAATTTTAATTTATGTGCATTGGTGTGAGGGTGTCAGATCTTGGAGTTACAGACAGTTGTGAGCTGCCATGTGGGTGCTGGGAATTGAACCTGGGACCTTTGGAAGAGCAGACAGTACTCTTAACCACTAAGCCAACTCTCCAGCCCGGTGGTGTACACTTTTAAACACAACATTCAGGAAGCAGACAGGCAGACAAATCTCCATGTGTTTCAGGTTAGCCAGGACTACATACCCTATCTTAAGAAAAAAAAAAAAAAATTCAGATCATTGATCTAAAAATGGAAGTTCTAAAATTCTTAGAAGAAAATACAGGAGTAAGTCTTTGCAATTTGTTCTCGTGGTATTTATCATACTTTTTTCCCCCGTTTTTTCCAACAAGGTTTCTCTATGTAGCCTTGCCTGTGCTGTTCTGGAACTCTCTTTATAGACCAGGCTGACTTTGAACTCACAGCAATCTGCCTGCCTCTGCCTCCTGAGTGCTGGAATTAAAGGCGTGAGCCACCAAGCCTGGCTAGTCTGTGCAATTTGGGAGTCATTTTTTGGATATAATATCAAAGCGCAAGGGGAGAAATAAAACACAAATTGTATTTTGTCAAAATTTAAAATTTCTGCGCTTCAAAGGACAGTCAAGAAACTGAAAATAAAACCCACAGAAAGCCAGGCGTGGTGGCGCACGCCTTTAATCCCAGCACTTGGGAGGCAGAGGCAGGTGGATTGCTGTGAGTTCGAGGCCAACCTGGTCTACAAAGAGAGTTCAGGACAGCCAAGGCTACACAGAGAAACCCTGTCTCGAAAAACCAAAAAAAAAAAAAAAAAAAAAAAAAAAAAAAAAAAAAAAAAAAAAAAACCACAGAAAAGGAGAAACTATTTGTAAACCATGAGTCTTATGAGGGTCTAATATCTAGAATGTATAAAGAACACATAGAGGCTGGAGAGAAGGCTTGGCCCTTAACAGCAAACACTCTTCCTCCAGAGGACCCAAGTTCAATTCCCAGCACCCACCCGGATCAGGCATTTCACACACGTGGAACTCCAGCTGTGGGGGGAATCCAACTCCTCTGGTCTCCACAAGAGCCCATACTCACATATAGAGACACATACTTTAAGGTCATAAGGATAATTTAAAATGCCAGGCATAGCCAGGCGTGGTGAAAGACGAGAATGACTCCTGCAACTTGTGCAGGTCTTAGGTTTCTAGTGAAAACCACCATGACCAAAAGCAACTTAGGCAGGAAAGACTTACTTCATGTTAATTCTGGGAACCAATTCTCCGCCCCCTGCCCCCCCAATTCTTTACTGTAGGAAACCAGAGCAGGAGTTCAAGGCAGGAACTGAGGCAGAACGGACTGTAGAGGAACACTGCTTTCTGCCTTGTGCCCCATGGCTTGCTCAGTTGGCTTTATCAATTCAGGGACACCTGCCCAGGGGTAGCACCACCCACAGTGGGCTAGGCCTTCCCACAGCCATCATTAACAAAGAAAATGGTCTACAGATGGACCAGTCTGATGGAAGTGATTCCTTAACTGAGGTTCCTCCTTTCCCAGGGATCTCTAGTTTGTATCAAATTGATAACACCTTTAATCCCAGCACTCAGGCGGTAGAGGCAGGCGGATCGCTGTGAGTTCGAGGCCAGCCTGGTCTACAAAGGGAGTCCAGGACAGCCAAGAGAGACCCTATCTCGGTGGGGGGGGGGGAACAAACAAACAAACAATCCCAACCAACCAACCAAACAAACAAAAAACCAGAAAAAAAAATTTCATAAAAGGAAGAAGGTGGGCCTGGAGCCCTGCTGAATGGCAGAGAACTTCCCTGGCTTGTGTTATAGGCCTGGATTCAACCTCCAGTACTGTTGAAAGGGGGGACATAAGAGGGACGGAGGTATAGATCTGTTATGAGCTCATCTGATTCTCAGAGACTGAGGATAAGAAAGTGTTTTTGTACAGTAAGGACAGAGACCCCCTTATCCATGATACATTCTCGACACACCGCCCCCCAAACTCTTTGCACCCTCCTTTCTCTTCCCTTCTTCCCTAGCTCCCTCTTTCTTAGACAGGGTTTCACTTTGTAGCACAGTTTGGGCTAGAACTCACTATGTAGCCCAGGCTAAACCTTCTGCAATTTCCTGTTGCCTTTGAAGTAATTCACCCAATGGAGGGAGGGCTTGGCGAAATGACTTCTATCACTTCCATGGCCTGTGGTTTCACCCCTGTAGGAGACCCGGTCAGCTGAAGTTTCCATAAGGATCCCAGCCAAATGCTCAGGAGAAAGTGAGGAGGTAGTCCCTTTAGAAATCAAGGCTGAGCTTTCCCCAGCACTGACAGCGATTTATTTTAGCTGGCAGTTCTGGGCAGGGAGAGCAGGGACACCCCGAAGAGGAGGAGTGCTCTTCCAGCTGAGTTTTTCCAGCCACTGATGGGCATGGCATGTTACCTAGTACCTAGGAATATTTGCCCTTGTTTCATGTATTAGCACCTTCGGTATACACAGAAGTCACATGGGAAACCCTATCTGCAAGAAAGGATAATAGCAGACAAGCCTAACTTTGACAACTTAAATAGGAAATGGTTAGTGAAGAGCCCTGGAAGTCACAGAGCACAGGAACACACAGTCAGTCCCCTGCCGAGGTCCAGGGAAGGCAGCGTAGAAGTGAGAGTAAGCCAGGAAGGAAAACTACAAGTCTCAAGAGGGAAGGAAGCCTTTGAACAGAGGTGTGGAATCTGCGTGTGGGAAGTGCAGGCAGCTGCTGAGGTGTTAGAGGAGCAGCAGGCATGAGGTGTGGGGAGACCTGGCAGAGAGTGTGTGTGTGTGTGTGTGTGTGTGTGTGTGTGTGTGTGTGTAGAAGTGGGGGTTGGGAGGGTGGGGGAGGGGGAGGGGTTGGCATGTTATAGAAAAAGGCAAAGTCTTTATTCTGAGCAGGGGAGAAATGTCTGCCTTGTTAATGGATTCCTGCTATAGAAACTGACCTTTGGGGGCAAAACTAAAGTTATAAAGGATCATCACAACCACCTTTATGGTTGAGGGTCACCACAACATGAGGAACTGCAGCCAGGCAAGCAGTAATGAGCATGGGCTGGATTTAAGAGGGAGGATTTAAGAGTCCAGGGAGGGTTCCCTGTTTCTGGCTTGTGCCTGGGGCTTTGAACGGGAGTAAGAACTGCAGGGAAGGGAAACAGCTGCAGTGGCTAATGTTTATTCATCAGCTACATGGACCAGGCACCTGGGCCAAGGGCTTTCATGCATTTCCCCCCTGACCTTTATTATTATTATTATTATTATTATTATTATTATTATTATTATTATTATTATTATTATTATTTTAATATTTTATTTAGTTTTAATCTATGTGCATTGGTGTGAAAGTGTCAGATCTTGGAGTTATAGACAGTAGTGAGCTGCCATGTGGGTGCTGGGAATTGAACTCAGGACCTTTGGAAGAGCAGGCAGTGCTCTTAATCACTGAGCCATCTTTCCGGACCCCCCCCCCTTATCTTTATAAAGAAAATATTACTCCCAATTTATAGGTGAGCAAAATGAAATTTTGTGATCTGAAGAGCTTGGCCAGATCTGTACCCTGCACAAGTTTTTTTTTGTTTCGTTTTTCGAGACAGGGTTTCTCTGTGTAGCCTTGGCTTCCCTGGACTCAATTCGTAGACTAGGGCTGGCCTCGAACTCACAAAGATCTACCTGCCTCTGCCTCCTTGAGTGCTGGGGATTATAGGTATGCTCCACTGAAGCTGGCTCTGCACAGCTTTTGAATTGTGGAAAGAAGTCAGAATCAAAGGCATCCATTTCTGGACCACTGCTGCTAACCATTAGGTGGTGTGTGTGTGTGTGTGTGTGTAGTGTGTGTCAAGAAATCTGGGGATATGGGTGAAACTTTTAAGTTGAGAGGTGATCTGAAGAGCTCTAAAATTAAAACAGATGAGGGTAAGAGGCCCACAAACAAGACAAAATCAGCCCCTTCTGTCTTAAATCAGAAGACATGACTGACAGCAAAGGAGACCAGATTATTTCTAACAGTTGTGTCAAATAGACATTCCCCCAAGTTAGGTGACTATATTGCCATAGTTACAATGCCGCACAGCAATTAGGTTAGGCAGTAAGTATTTTGCATAAATAGCATTAATTAATAGAGAACAAATTTCTTAAACTCTGTTCCTGGAGATACTAGTGTTTGAAATTTTAAAAAAGACTTTGGAAGCAGTGGCACATGCTTGTAATTTCAGCACTCGGAGGCAGAGGCAGGTGGATCTTTGTGAGTTCAAGGCCAGCATGGTGTACAAAGTGAGCCCAGAACAGCCAAGGCTACACAGAGAGACCCTGTCTCGAAAAACCAATAACTAACTAACTAACTAAATAAGTAAAAGGACTTTGGAGCTGGGAGTAACGGCACATACCTCACATCTTTAAACCCAGTACTTGGAAGGCAGAGGTTGAGAGAGATTATTATGAATTTGAGGCCAGTCTGGTCTACATAGTAAGTTCCAGGACAGCCAGGGCTACTTAGTGAGACCCTGTCTTTAAAAAAAAAAAAGAAAAAGAAAAGAAAAGAGAAACAGGGCTTTGGAGGCAGGTGGAGAGCTAAAAGCACTAGCTGCTATTCCTGAAGACCTTGGTTCAATTCCCAGCAGCCACATGACATCTTACAACCACATGTAACTCCTCTCCAGGGACCAGACATTCTCTTCTGGCCTCTATGAAGACCAGGCACACATGTGGTGCACCGGCGCACGTGCAGGCAAAAGACTCAAATACATAAAATAGACAACGTAGGAAGACACCTTTTAAAGGACTTTGCAGTTAGATACGTTTCGGAAATGCCGGTGGTGTAGGTAGAGCCAAGTCCGTCTATACTTTTATCTCAGTTAGTGGCAGTGGAGCCTACTGTAAGGCGGTAAAGCATTTGGAAGGAGCTGGGCTTGAGTCCTGCAGATGACAAGCTGGGTGACTTTAGGCAAGCCACTGAACTACACTAACAACTGCTCATCCAGGCCAGGTGTGGGTGTGGGGGTGGGTGGGAGGGGTGGGGTGGGGGGTGGGGGTGGGGACACACTAACCCATTCACTTCCAAAAAGCACTGCATTTGAAACTCTTAGAGCCTGGCACAGAGGAAGGGCTCCATAAAGATTAGTTATCTATAAACCATACTGTCTGGAGAGCAAACCCACTGGGTGCCTGGAGCATGCTGGGCAAGCGTGTGTTCTACCACGGAGCTACATGCCCAACCTCACACCACACTGTTTTAACAAGTCTCATACATTTGCTCCCTCCACTGCATGTCCTTGGGCATCGAACAGCTTATACAGCCTTACGTTACAGCTGTGACCTTCAGAGCTTGGAAGCTAAAGAAGGTTCGGGAAAGAGGGTATAATCACTCCCCAAGAAGTTCCTAAGAGTTGCTCTGCAAAAGCCCCAGGTGGATGACCCATCCTCTAGCCCCTCCCCCCACGAGCCCCACCCCTCATTCATTAGCCCAGGCTGACGTCAGAATACCCTCTGGATGCAGGGATACTCGGGCCTGCCCTGGTTGAGTCCTTTATTGAAGATGGGAAAAGAGCTGGAGAATGCAGAAGCCTGAGGGGACGGTTTTCCAAGGGTGGCTGGGTTGAACACGTAATGAGCACTAAATTATGATACTCCCAAGCAGGGCAGGCTAAGGCCAGAGCTAGTCTGACTTCTCACTCTCGGTTAGGGTCGAGGGAAGAGAAAAAGACCCGCACAGAGGAGCTATCCCAGGTGTTTTCCTAATTTCTGCTGAGGCCAAAATATTTGACCTCCCACTGAAGACTTTAGGTAGACCTGTTGTGAGTAAAAGCTTAGGAAGAAAAACTGACATTTCCTGGGTGTCTTCGGGGTTGGAGTATCAACATTTTTTGAACACACACACACACACACACACACACACACACACAAACACACACACGTCTGCTGCCTGAACTTTAAAGCTTCCTGTTCAAGTGTAGTTCAAGGGAACTATCCTGGCAAAGGGTCTGAATCTGTGTTCTGTCTACGTTTTTGTTTTTGAGACAGGGTTTCCCTGTGTAGCCCTTGTGGTCCTGGGAAACTCCGTGGACCAGGCTGGCCTCAGAGATGAGCCTGCTTCTGCCTCCAGAGTACTGGGATAAAAGGAGTGCACCATAGCCACTGCCCAGCACATTCTGTCTACATTTCTGGGCTATAGATGAAGTCGGTTTTTTGTTTTTTTGTTTTAGTTTTTCGAGACAGGATTTCTCTGTGTAGCCTTGGCTGTCCTAGACTCGCTTTACGGATCAGGATGGCCTCGAACTCACAGAGATCCATCTGCCTCTGGCTCCCGCGTACTGGGATTAAAGGCGTGTGCTCACGCCCAGGGATGAAGTCGTTACCTCACTGCTCATACCTATCCGTTCCTTTCAGTCCCCTCGGGTCCTGTTTAACTGGACAGGTGGGGATGCCTGACCTATTACCTCTATCCTCAAAGGACCATAAACCGCAGAGGCTGTACTGCTATTGTTTTTGAAGATGGTGGTTAGGGACCTAGCTATGGGTAGGCAGAATGGCTGAGCAGGAAGCAAAAGGGACCTTTCCAGAATGTGAGGGTGGCGGTAGGGGTGTGGGGAAACCGAGGACTGCTTATGCCTTTCCTTCATCGTGGGGCTTGGCTGCTCCTCTCACAAGTGTTGCCAGCTGAGGGAAATGGTGCCCTGTATAATCTTCAGTCCCTCGTGATTTTTAATCCCCTCCTCTGTCGCTTTCTGAAGTTGGGACCTGGAGCCCTTCTCTGCTGAGTCTGAAATCTCCATGCCTCCACTCTTCCCTTCTTGGACCTGTGGTCTTCACGCCTCTCTCTCTCTCTCTTTTTGCGGGGACGGAAGGGGGGAGTGGTACTCTTTTTATATCTCCCCACAGTGGTCTCTCCAAGCCTGGGCAGACATGGGTCTGCTTTCTCCTTTCTCCTCCTTCTAAGGCCTCAGTTCCCTCCCCCCACCTTCCCCAGGTCCCCTTCCCCACCCCACCCCCTCCTCCGCCCCGAGGCATTGTGGGAGGAAACAAGATGTGGAGCGAGAGCGGCGCGGGGAGAAGCCCGCAGTGCGGGGCCGGGCGGGCGCAGCCAATGGGGAGCGCGGACGGCGGCGCGCGCGGCAGGGGGGCGGGGGCGGGGCTCTATTTCAGGGCCGCGCGTCGGCCACGCTCAGCGGCGGAGCGGAGCGGACTGCGAGGCGCCGAACGGGTACAGGCGGTCGGCCGGGTGGCGCAAGGCGGAGCGCGGGCGGCCGGGGGAGCTCGGAGGGCGGACGGCAGCGCGAGCGCTCGGCTCGGGGCCGCGGGAGCAAGGGGGACACCGCGGCGGCAGCGGCTGCTGCTGCAGGACGAGCCCAGGGGGACACCGCCCCTGCCCGCGCTCTGCTACAGCCCAGCGCTGCTCCCCAGGGGCCCGTGCGGACTCGCCTGCGTGACGGTGAGCGGGGGCCCGGGGACTAGCCCTCGCCCTGGTCGCCTCGGCCTCCGGAAGGCCCCGCAGCCCCTCGGGGGAGCCCGCCCGCCCGCGGTGCGCGGAGTCCTCTAGGGGTCCGAGGAGGGTGAGCGGAGGGCCGGCAGGCCGAGTCGGGTGGAGAGGGCTCCGGCATGACGCGGCTCCTCAGGCCGCCGCCGCCGCCACCCTCCGGGGCGTCCTTCCTGCAGCGAGGTCGCCCCGTCACTCCGGCGAGGTTCCAGGCCTGGCGAGGGAGGGCGGAGGACTGGCTGCGGCCTGTGGACGAGGCGGGGAGGCGGATGCTTTCTCATTCCCCAGGTGCTGCCCTTCGTGGTCCCTGCCCTCCTGATGAAGGGATGGGGTGTGTGTGTGTACGGGGGAGGGGGTACGGCCCCGTTGGAAATCCGAAACGAGGCAATAACGCTTGTGCGTTTCAAGAAATGGTGCAGGGCGGTCCGTGTCATTTGGACAGTTGGAGGCTTCCCTCCCCCCCTCCGGGTGAGACCGGGAACAGAGGATGAGAGAGATGTCCTGGTGCTCCTTTTGCGGGAGCTCCTGGCTCGTGACTCAGGAAGCTGGCTTGGGGCCCTTTGGCCATCCTTTTATCTGGAGGCCGAGCCTCCCCCCTCCCCTCCCGAGGACGGAAAAGATAGCTGGGCGTTTAGCTCTATCTAAGCTTTTTCTCTCAGGCACCTTGGATAGAGGTTGCTAGGGCTGGGCCTCACCTTTCTGAGACGCCTGAGGGGCCAGGGGTGAATCGTGGCATTGTAGTCACAAGACCAGCATTATGTAATCGCAGGATCTCTCTCTTGGAGAGTAAGACAGCTCTTAATTACTGTGACAAAGTTGATCCTTTGGACTTGGGGGGGGGGGGGATGAAGCAGTGAAGCAGGTGAGTTTTTTAGCAAAATGGTGCCAATTTCATACTTCGTTGTCTGTAGCCAGGCTCCACCCCCAACCTCTGGAATTGTAAACAGTGCCCCCTTCTGAGTGGTAACCTGGAACAGGCCACCAGGTGACATTTTTTTTCTTCTTCTTCTAGAAAGGTCTCACCCTTTCCTTTGCTCAAACCTCATGGATATTGCCCCGTTCCTCTCATTACAGCTATTCTTTTTAAACGCGGTTGTTTACCCAAGGTCATAGAGCTAGTCAGTCTAGAACAGGCATCTCTTGACCTTTTCTTAACCACCACAGACTCCTTGAGGCTCTGGTTTTTCTCTGGTGTGGAGGCTTCTGAGCTGAACACTAGCCAGTGTCGCTTAAGAGGAAGAAGCCTTGCCGAGGTGCCCTGGGTGCAGCTAAGGGCCACTTTGCTTGGCAACACACGTTGTGTGCATTTGAGGGTCTCGGTGGGTAGTGCGGACTTAAAAGTGGATTGGAACGATACCAGGAATTTCCTTGAGCAGTCAGCCTTCTGTGTAGCCTCGTATCAAGACTAGGAGGGGGATAGCATCTCTTTCCACTGGGCTGGGCCACAACCAGTGGCGCTTTTGGAGTTGAGGTGAGGGGAATCAATACTGCTATGTGTGATGAGAGTGGTTAAGGACGGGGCCGGGTTTTGTCGCTCATGTATTGTAAAGTAGCTCATATAACTATAGACTGCCGAGGTAGATGAGTCCGCGCTGAGTCTACCTCAGAAGTCTGGTTGCTTGCCGGATGGTGAATGCCATGGCCCAGGAAGCACGGCTGTGAAAGAACGCTATAGAAATATTAATAACCCCTTTTAGCCCACATACGCCCGTGTCTTGCACCTCCTCCATCTCCAGGTTTTTCTCGGTCATGTGTATTTATTGTTTGAAACAAGGTCTCATTGTAGCTGAGGTTGGCTTTGAATGCCTGGTCTTCTGCCTCCACATCCCAAGTGTTAAAATTTCAGGTGTGAACCACCACACCTAGTGGCCCTGTTTTCATTTAAGGGGAAGTGCTCAGCTCTCCCATCAGCATAATTATTTAAGTTTTCACTTCATTAATGCTTATTGAATGAATAAAAGCAATTTTTATGCCAGGTGTGGTGGCACATGCCTGTAATTCCAGCACTCAGGCAGCGGCAGGTGGATATCTGAGTTCTAGGTCAGCCTGAACTACCCGTCTTAAACCAAAACCACAAATCCAACCAAACGTAAACGGGAAGCAAAAAGTCAGGACAAATCCTTGTTGGAGCCTGACTTTGAATATTGAACACTGTAGTGAGGAGAGTGAGGAAGCAGGATTGGACGTGGTGGTGACACCTCCCTGCTTCTCTAGTTAGAGGTACATGGGCCCATTATTTAAGAGGTCATTATCTTTGCCACCAGGCTTTATGTATGAAGTCCTTTGTTATTTTTACCAAACTGGAGTTGGCTCCCCCCACCTTTTTTATTTTTTAGTTTTTAAAGACGGTGTTTCTCTGTGTAGCCTTGGCTGTCCTGGACTCACTTTGTAGACCAGGCTGTCCTTGAACTCTCACTGATCTGCCTGCTTCTGCTCTCAAGTGCTGGGATTACAGGCGTGTGCCCGGCTTTAGTTAGCCTTTTTTTCTGTGAGGGGACCGAGTATTTTAACCTTTGTAGTCAGAACAGTCTCTAGTAATGTGTTCCTATGAAACTTTGATTTGTAAGAACAGGTAGGTGGTGGTTGAGTGTGGCTGATCCCAGCCAGCCCCCTGCACAGGTGCCCCTTGTTTGCAGGTGCTCTCACATAACCTAGTTAATTCTTAAACAACCTCCAGTTGAGAGCTGACCTCGTTGCTAAAATGGAAGTAATCGATACAGAAAGGCCAAACGCCTTGCCGAGACCACAAAGGTTCAGAGTCAGGACCAGAAATCAGGAATACTGACTTTTAGCAGGTGTTTTCTGCTGTGAGACCAGGGGTATATAATAGTCATTAAACTATGCGCTGCATCCTTGAGGTGTTAGCTTCTAGTTTACCCTTAGGATTATGCTGCAGTCCCTGTTTTACAGACGGTGACATAAAAACAGGTAAATTAACTTGCTGAAAGATAAGTTAGTGATGCATTGTTGTATTGCTGCAGCTCTCAGTGTTGGGCTAAAGGTCAGAGTGTATGAAATAAGTAGCTATTAGAAGTTAAAAAAAACTCTTGTATTTTTAAAACATGACATCTTAACATTTACATCTTTTACTTTTAATACTTGCCTTGTATGGTAGGGACCATATTTCTGCTAAAAGCTTGTAAGCAGTTAAAAAAATTTTTTGGAGACAAGGGTTTTTGTATGCTAGGCTGGCTTTGAGCTCAGATCTTACTACCTCTGTCTCCCAGGTGCTGGGATTTAAGGCATGTGCCACCTTCCCCAGCATAAACTTCCCCTTAATTAATGTCTCTTGTCTGTGTTTCATACCCTCCCACTTTCTATACTATCCTCTAGGCCTGAGGCTCCCAACCCATAGCTTGGTCTGTTTATTGCTCACACTGAGAAGTTGTCAGCTTGACTTTTGTGCTCCTACTGCAGTGTCACGATGTCTGACCGGAAGGCAGTGATCAAGAACGCAGACATGTCTGAGGACATGCAACAGGATGCCGTTGACTGCGCCACACAGGCCATGGAGAAGTACAACATAGAGAAAGACATTGCCGCCTATATCAAGAAGGTAAGGCAGGAGTGAGGCCTGATGCTGAGCTGCCTGGGTGGGGTGGGGGGCGGGGTGAGGGGCGCGGCCTTGGCCCGCCAGGTGTAGCCCCTTCACACAGAACTCTGCAGATTTGTGAAGCAGCTGAATTGTGGGCTGATTCTGAGTTGCCAAAGCAATCACCTTAGTGGTTCTTGCTGAGGCTTTGCTGAAGCTGTGTTAGTTTTACAGATAGTTTTGTCACTGCAAGGCATTGAAGGAGGGAAAGGCTATGCAGAGAAACTTCAGAACTAATATCACGGGCCCAGTTGAGAACTATTTAATATATGATCCTGAGCAGATTTTCAGGGAACTTCATTTACAGTAGTGTATCCCTTATAATTCTCATAATTACAATTAAAATTTTCCCTTAAAAGACAGGTTCTGCATATTTTGCAATATTTACTACTCTTTTCCCTATATTTTATTTTTTTAAAATTAACCTTATGTGTATGAGTATGTTGCCTATATGTGTGTCTCTACCGCATGCATGCCTGATCCCGTGGAGGCCAGAAGAAGCCATTTAGGCCCCTGAGGCTGGAGCTATGGATGGTTTTGAACTGCTATGTGGGTGCTATGAATTGAGCCCAGGTCCCTGGAAGAGCTGCAAGTGCTCTTAACTGCTGAGCCATCTCCAGCAGTCCCCTCCTTGCTTTTTTTTTTTTTTTTATGGAGACAACAGTTTTATTTTCTGTTTTGTTTTCCGAGACAAGGTTTCTCTGTGTAGCCTTAGCTGTCCTGGACTCACTTTGTAGACCAGGCTGGCCTCAAACTCAAGAGCTACCTCTGCCTCTGTTTTCTAAGATCTGGGATTAAAGGCATGCGCCATCACGCCTGGCTAGCAGTTTTATTTTTATTGGAAATGTGAAATGTACTCATTACAGAAAATAAAGTAGAAAGTAGGTTTTTGTTCTTTGTTTTTGTATCAAAATGTCACCTTTAGACCAGAAGTCCTTAGCTCTGACATAACAGAGAGGCTGATGGTCTAGCAGGAGGGAGTATGTCAAGGGCAAGAATCAGCACTGCCCAGCCTGGAGTCTGGACATGTAGCTGAGGAGCCCAGCCCCAAGACCTGACAGGTCAGACAGTGTTCTTAAAGGACACTCGGCATCACCAAGAGTCCTACTTTAGAGTGCCAGAAAGAACAGATTTGACTTTAGAAAAAGCCTAAGGAAATCACCAAAGTGGCTTTGCCTTTAAATGGAATTGTGAGACTAGTGTGGCTGGGTTTCAGAATTCCATGGATGACATCATGGGATCTCATGCTGCTTTCCTGGTAGATATTACAGGTCTTTGTAGACCTAGCTTGAGTAGCGCAGATTGCTTCAAGCTCATGAGCCTCTTGAGTAGTGAAGTATCACGAGTGCACGGCCACCCTCTTAAAGCATATATACTTTGATTCTTTTATCAGCCAAGTCAAGGCTCCTGTACACTGATGGAGAAACTGAGGTTTCTGGAAACAAATCAGACACTGGGAATGGTACCCAGGGTCCTGCTCTTGCGCACAGGCACATGCACAACCAGGTGGCTCTCACCTGGGAATGCGTGCATGTGGTGAGCCATTGGGTGGTGGCAGGGAGTCGCTCATGTGTGCTGTGTTAGTTGGGAACTCAGAACTGAGACAGGCCACATCTGAGAGGTAAGACTCAGCAGTTTCCTAAAGCTTAAATCAGGGACTTAACTTGATTCTCAGAGCTGGCCTGAGCTCTCCACAGGGCAGCTCTTGGGCCAGCCTCTACTTAGTGTCTTCAGCAGATGCCCTCCTACATTCTTAAAAGATTGAGCTGGGCCGTGGTGGCGCACGCCTTTAATTCCAGCACTCAGGAGGCAGAGGGAGGCAGATTGCTGTGAGGTTGAGACCAGCCTGGTCTACAAAGGGAGTCCAGGACAGCCAAGGCTACACAGAGAGACCCTGTCTCAAAACAACAACAAGAACAAAATGAAGAATGAGCTCAGATAGTCAGTCCTTTGCTTTTCAATACGTGCCATTTTTTTTTTTCTGAATATTTAAAGTCTATGGTTGAATATATAGATGTACAAGTCACATATAGAGGGCTGGCTGTGTAATTTTTATAAAAATGGTTCAATATCAGAGTTACTGAAAATTTCCTAAATGGGGCTGGTGAGATGGCTTTGTGGGCAAAGGTGTTTGCTTACAAACCTAAAGATCTGAGTTTGAGCCCTGAAACCCAGATGGTGGAAGGGGAAGATGGACTCCAGCAGGCTGTCCTCAGGCTTGCACACGTGTGCACTGGCACCCTGTCCATTCCCAAATAAATGTAAACACTCAAAAATCCCAAATGACTGCCTGAGGGGAATGGCTGAACCCGGAGCAAGAGCAAAGGCCCCTGGGTTCCAGATAGGACCTAGGGTTTTATTTTTTTTTATTTTTTATTTTTTTATTTATTTATTTTTTTGTTTTTGTTTTTTGTTTTTGTTTTTCGAGACAGGGTCTCTCTGTGTAGCCTTGGCCGTCCTGGACTCACTTTGTAGACCAGGCTGGCCTCGAACTCACAGCGATCCGCCTGCCTCTGCCTCCCAAGTGCTGGGATTAAAGGCGTGCGCCACCACGCCCGGCTTGGACCTAGGGTTTTATGTCTCCTGCTTTCTTTCTCATTTTTTTGTTTTTGTTTTGTTTTTTTCGAGACAGGGTCTATCTGTGTAGCCTTGGCTGTCCTGGACTCGCTTTGTAGACCAGGCTGGCCTCCAGCTCACAGTGATCCGCCTGCCTCTGCCTCCTGAGTGCTGGGATTAAAGTGTGTTTTGTATTTTTACTTTATATCTTTTATTATTAGTATGTGAATGTTTTGCCTTCATGTATGTCTGTCACGTCTGTGCTTGGTCCCTGTGAAGGTCAGAAGAAGGCATCAGATCCTTTGGAATAGGTGTTATAGGTGGCTGTGAGTGCCTGTGTCAGTGCCAGGTCCTCCACAAGAGTAGCCAGTGCTCTTCACTGATTTCTCTCTTTCCAATCCCCAAGACCCATGTCTAACCTAGAGACATAGGCCCAGTCTTTGGTCATCTAAGCCCTGACATCCTAAGAAGAGGATGCGTAAGAGTATGGTGGCAGTCTGCATAGTACTTAGATGTACCCTGTGGGGTCTCCAGTTTCTCAGAACTTTGTTTTCCTACCCTTGAGGGTAGGATCAGACAAGGAAGTCATGAGAATGAAACCTTCCTGTTATGGAGCTGGGGGAACAGTCAGCCCTACATGACTGATGGGTTTGCTAATCCACCCAGGGAAAGAAGGTAGATTCAGTCTCTTAGAATGAGAGGAATCCTTGTGTGACCCAGGAAAGTGGTGATGGCTCTCCTTCACGTCAGACAGAGTCTAGAGTCAGGATTGACCTTGGATTCGCCTGCCTTTGTTCCTTAGTGCCTCCTGGAATTGTGTGGTATGGGTGCTTTAGGAGGTTAGACAAGTACGTGGCGCATTCAGTAGACAAGAGCCGTGAGGCAGCCTTGATGTGCCCATGGTTGAGGGCTACTGTCCTTCCACAATTTGTGAAGGACACATCCAGAACCAAGTTGTAGCCTGAGCCACAGTGTGCTAGGGAACTGTCTGATGCCCCAGAGGGTTGCTTGGGTGGTTTTGGAGAACGAGGGAATTGGTGCATACCACACTTGGTGCTCTACAACTGCTCTGTGTTGCTTCACACTTAGTCCTCAATTGTTTTAGTAATGTGTGAGGCAGTGGTGGCCAGGCCCCACTTGCTATGCTGTATGATGACATCCTGGTCTCTCTGATTATTATCTTGAAGGATCATAGGGTGGGCAGGTCTGGGTGTGGGGTGACTAGAGGATGGAGAGATGATCAGGGTGTAGAGTGCTCGAGGCTTGGCAGAGAGGAATAATGGAGCCTTTGTGGTGTTCCATTATTGATGAGGGTACAGTGTTGTTGCCAGCCTTAGAACCTGAGCTTCAGAGGTTCGAGAGCTGAGGCCTGGGGCTAGGGGAGCAGGGCTGGGGTGGGATCCTGGACAAGGTGGGTGGGAACACAAAATGTGTGTGTTATTGCTGGGAGTGGTTCCTGTGTTCATTTCTTCTCCAACAACCTAAACTACATTTTCTTTCCCTCTTTTATTCTTTTTTAGGAATTTGACAAGAAATATAACCCTACCTGGCATTGTATCGTGGGCCGAAATTTTGGCAGCTATGTCACACACGAGACAAAGCACTTCATCTATTTTTACTTGGGTCAAGTTGCAATCCTCCTCTTCAAGTCGGGCTAGGTGGCCGAGGTGAAGGTGTCAGTGGCGGCGGCAGCGATGGCAAGCAGGCAGCGTTGCTGGGACTGTTTTGCCCTGGGGCCAGCATCAGGAAGTCCTCTCCAATGGCTGTGCTACTGCATGGACTGTGTACTCGATTTCATGTGTGTGTCGCAGTAAACAAAAACCAAACTTCTTTCTGTTTAGTTGCCTGGGGAAGAAGGCTGCTTTATGTTTTTTTTTTTAAGACTTTAAAAATATTTTTTTGGTTGTACTGCACTAGGAAATCTCTCCCACCCTCCTTTTCCTCTTTGTCTCCCTAGTTAAATAAAAGGCCCTCAGCGAGCTGGAAAGACTAGGAGGGCTGGGGAATAGAAGTAGGTTTCAAGGCTGGAAAAAGACTGCAGCTGCCTCTCAAGTGGTGGATGCTGCTCTGAGAGGGCCGGGGGCCTGTGAGGACAGGTAAGGGTTGGCACAGAGAGGGTAGGTAGGTGGGGGACTGCTAGTACCAGGGAGAATATTCCACTGAACTGTGACTTTAGGCTTAGGGCAGGGGTGGTTGGGGTGCAGTCTTTAAGGGGCCCTGCGATGTGTTTGTGGTGTGGAGTGGGAGCAGACTCGTCTTGCTGTCTTTGTCAGGATTTCTGAGTAAGGGCTGTGTCTTTGTGGGTTACCTTCCTTTATTCTTCCAGCCAGAGATCGTGTTGGTAGGAAGCTGGGAGTAAGATTAGCTTGACTTTTCCCTTTATAGTCTTCTGTCTGCTCCCTGCTTAGCCCTCTGTTTTTCTCATTCCTCAGTTCTCTTAGGGCAGCCCCTGTTGTTGGCTGGCAAGGGAATTCCTGGTGACTGTAGTTCCTTAGTTAGGTCTTAGCAATCAAACCAAATCAGTGTCCCTCTTGATTCTTCTTTGTGTATGTCTGTGTTTGTCTGTGTGTGTGCGGGGGTGGGTTTCGGGTAGAGGTGGGGGAAGGGGCAGGAGAAGTGGAATCTCTAGGATGTGTGGGGAGGTAGAGGGGGCACAGCTAGTTCTAAGTGGGCTTTTATGTCACCTGTTGTGGGGGTGGGGACAGGCTGGTGTCAGACCATCCCCTTTCCCTCAGGCATCGAGCTTAGATACTCTGCTGTGCCCTGTGGCTGGCTGGCTGGCTGTTCCCTGGAGAAGTTTTTGGAAGGTCACCTAGGACAAGATGGCCATACTGCCATCTGCCCTGGAGTTGGATTTGGGGCAGGGGACAACTTGTGGTCCCAGCCTCTAGTGGGAAGGGCAGAGGGCCTCCTAGGAACAGGTTTGAAGTGTAATAATCAAGCTCTGGGTGCCGGGAGGCGGAGAAGGGCTGCAGGTGGGAAGAGATTCCAGAGGGTGCAAGGGCAACCTTGCCTGTTGGTGACATGATGGGGTGGGTGGGAGTTGTCATTGCCAATTGAGCTGCTGGTTCTTTGAATCACATTCAGAACTTATGTAGGGTTGACACTGTAAGGGGTGGGGACATGTAGCGCTTTCCCCAGTCCATTCTTGGTGGGGGGAGGCAGGAGAATGCCCCTTCCTCCTAAGCCCTTAGTGTGTGTTGAGCTTTTGTTTTTCTTCAGTGCTGGCAGGGGAGGGTGGGAACTGGTGGTGACTGAGTTCCCTGTTCAAACCTTTCATTGGGTACAAGACTGAATGTTTGAATTTAGGTTTTATTTTTCTTATGAATGTCTAGATCTGTGTTTCTCTCTGCCCTCCAAGACTCTGGCCAGTTGGAAGTGTCTAGTTTTGTTCATCTCTCATTTCTGGTGCAGGGACTGAGACCCTGCCACATCTATGCTCTGCATCCACGCCTCTTTTGGACATTAAAGGTCGATTGATGCACTTCTGAGCTTTTGGGTTTCTTTGGGAGTGAAGGGTTGGGTTGGTCTGATGCTGTTGGTGCCACACAGTGGGTAGGGTTGGGTGGTGTTTCCTAGGGTAAAGGGGAATGCGAGTGTGGTGTTGGTGGGTATTGGAGGCCGGAGGGCTTCAGGGTTGGCTGGATGGTGGGTGGAGGAGGACTGGGGCAGTGAAGCACCAAGGGATGAATTAGACTTCAGACCCTGACTTGTTGCTGCCTTTGCTGCTTAGTGACTGACAGCCTTGGCGGGTGTGTGTGTGTGTGTGTGTGTGTGTGTGCGTGCGCCAGGACAGGGCTGTGACAATGGAACCGTAGGCCCAAAGTTACCGCGCGCCAGGACAGGGCTGTGACGATGGAACCGTAGGCCCAAAGTTACCTTCTCCTGCTCCAGATGTCACACGTGTGGCAACATTTCTGCACAGGTAAGCCTAGTCTGGTTGTGCAGGATTTCTGGAGACCAGGCCCATCTTGTGGGGCCCTAGAAGGGAATGATGTAAACAAGATCATGTGGGACTGAGGAAGGAAGATGGGAGCTGTAATTCTTGTAGAAGAAACAGCCACTTACTGACGGGGTGGAGAAAAGGGACATGACTTGTTTTTCAATCTTGGAGTCACCTCTACCCCTTTGAGGGTCTGGAGGGGGTGTGCCCCCCACCTCACTGCAGAGGAAAGTAAGAATGCTGGCCTGAATAAATGGAGGGTGTCCTGCAGAAGCGAACAGTGTGACAGTGGGTAGGAGTTGTTGATGTAGTGTTGCTGTCATTGTTTCCCTGTACCTGAATCCTAGTGACCTCTAGCCTAGGCCCAAGGTGTAGCTATTAGCGTTTTTGCTCAGTTATCAGACCCCTGGACACTGCAGAATGGTGTGCCTTCCCTCCACCACTGCCTAGTCGTCTGCCACCCACATCCTCAACTGCTTTATCTTGGAGCATAGCTGTGCCCATCTGCAGCGAGTGCTGGAAAAAAGTCATTCCTGGCTAGCTGGAAACAGCATACGACAGTCTAGGCAGCCCCCTTTGATGGGTCACCTGGCCTTCTGGAAGAATTTGATTAGCAAGCCTTAGATAATCTTGCTTGGCAGCTCTGCAAGAGAAATAAGATGCATTTTTCTTTTTGTTTTTTGGTTTTTTGTTTTTTTTTTCGAGACAGGGATCAATTTTTAAAACATTGCTTTCATGTTTGCTTGAGACTCAAAGAGCAGTCATTAATCAAATTATTATGGATGAGCAAACCGAATCATCCTAAACCCGCTCAGTTGGTATGCTGCTTAGCTGGCATGGATGGTGGGTTCTCACTGGTACACCTTACGGTTTAGGCTTAACCTAAATTGGGTGAGGAGCCCTAACTCCACTGGTGATTTTCAGTTGCTCTGCTTGACCAAGAGCAGGAAAAGATGAGGTGTTTCCCTTCCCTCATCCATCCTTCTCCCAAGGGTTGCGCTGCCCGCTTTGTAAGGCCTCTCTCTGTCTTAGAGGAGCTCAGCCACTCCCTGAGTTCTGATCGCCAGTCTACCAATGAAAGACACTGTTAACCTCTTCACTAAAAGCTCAGGTGTTCCTGTATATGATGTGTGTGAACTTGGGGTTCACACCAGTAGGCGCAGACATCCACAGGTGGCTGCTGTGTTAATTCAGAGAGGCCTCTGAGAGGTTGGAGAGATCCAGCAGAGTGCCCAGTTCCTATAGTGATACCTGTCTATCTTGGTTGGGCTTTTTTTATTTTGTTTTTTTTTTTTGAGACAGGGTTTCTCTGTGTAGCCTTGGCTGTCCTGGACTCACTTTGTAGACCAGGCTGGCCTTGAACTCACAATGATCCACCTGCCTCTGCCTCTCCAGTGCTGGGATTAAAGGAGTGTGCCACCACCACCTGGCTTGGTTGGGCTTTTTAGAGAGAGGTCCAATATGCAAAAGCAGTGTTGTGGGGACAATGTGTAAAGTCACCTTAGCTCCAGCATGTCTGTCCTATGCATATGGAGAAGTCTGGCTTTTCTGAATTGTCATCTGTGCTCTTTGCTAAAGTGTGGTTGTGAGGATCCATTGTGATGTCAGAGTGCTTTGAGTTGATTGAAATGAAGACACCTGCGTAATAAAGTCTGAGGAGACAGGATTTGGGGGGAAGTCAAGATTCTCACGTCACACCAGCCTTTTCCTTCTCCACACATTTGTATACATACAGGAAGTCCAGGACCAGAAACATACCTACAGCCTCGTGGGCGCTAGGACAGACGAGATGTAAGCTTAGGCTCCTGACTAGAAGCTAGGTTTGATCTTGGTTTGGGGGCAACAGCATGGACTGGTTTGTTACGAGGTTCTACTCTGCTGGTACACAGCTCAGTGGAGTAAATCTCAGATACTCATGTGCAAACATCAACTTCAGACCACTTACGTCCCCCTTGAAAGAAATCCTGTAGCTATTTGCAGTCAATCCCCACTCCCTCTTCAGCCTGTAAAAAACACTAATCTACTATGCTTGTGCCCAAGTCTGGAGCCCAGTGGTTGACACTGGGTGTCCCCACCACTCTTAGTTTTGGAGATGGTCTCCCTGAGGTTGGAGTTGCTTGTCATCCATCCAGTCCAGCCAAATCAGCAAGTCCCAGTCCTAGCTGCCTCCCCTATCCTGGGACTACTGACATGTGCCACTGCATCTCCCCCCCCCACCCCCAATTCATTTTATTTTTATTTTTGGTTTTTCAAGATAAGGTTTCTCTGTGTAGCCTTGGCTGTTCTGGACTTGCTTTGTTAGACGAGGCTAGCCCCCCCCAACCCTCAGAGATCCTCCTGTCTATGTCTTGAGTGCTGGGATTAAAAGCATGTGCCACCACACCCAGCAATGAATTCATTAATTTATGATTATTTGTGTAGATGCTTTGCAAACATACATGTCTGCATGGCATATATATGTATTGTGCCTATAATACATGTTTGAGCCCCCGGAACTAGAGTTAGAGTTGTGAACATGTGGGTGCTGGGAGTTGAACCTAAGACCTTTGGAAGAACAGTCAGTGTTCTTAACCCCTGAGCCAAACCTCCAGCCTCTACACCTGGTGTTTAAAGTGTAGATCCTGGGAGATTGAGCTCTGGTCCTGTTGCTTGTGTGCCAAGCGCTTTACCGACTGAGCCACCTCCGCAGCCCATTAATCTACTTTGACTGGACCACACTTGGCCAAAACCCAATGTAGACGTCTTTAAACTACAGAAGGTGAGTTCTCCCTCTATTCTGCAGCCAGTGGGTTCCCCTCCATTGCTGTAGTTGGTGTTAGGATGGGTGGTTTTTCCAACCTGTTGGAAGCAGCTGGTACCGGGCACCATCAGAGTGGCGGTGTAATACTCTGCTACATGCAGACGGTGGAACACGAATGTGCTAAACGCTATTCGAGGAGTGTAACCTTGAGACACTGCCTGACTCCTCCATCAAAACAATCCTCTGAATTCCTGGGACTGGCATGCTGTTAAATGCCTTGACTTATTTTTGTGCAAACCAGCCTTCAACTCTCCAGGGAAGCGAGATTTTCTCTGATTTATATAAAAGTCACTTCTAACTCCAGAAACAGCCAGCAGCACTAGTAGGCTTGTCTTGTCTATTAGCCACCTATCTAGGTAAGTCCCTTGCAGGGAATTGCCTTATGTAGTTGTGGGGCCTGGCTAGGCAGGGCTGAAGTCTGTAGGTCAGGCTGGGAGCTCAGGCAGTGGATGAGATCTCAGAAGCCCCAGGGTCTATAGGTGGCTCCCTGCTATGCAGGGGTGATCTCAGTAGCTGACTGAACATCAGGTCTGCCGAACAGCTTCTTCACGTCACAGCAGCAACCTACAGTTTGGACGTAACCGTAAAGCTCAACCAGCTCCACGGGATGGGCTGTCCCAGTGTGTGTGTCTTTCCCACTCGGTCCCCACGCAGCTCCCTAAACCCAGTGTCTGCAGAGGAAAACAGCTGCACAGTGCGGCCACCCTGTGGACCGCCGGAGATGAGTAAGAGCCGCTGGGTGCTCTGTCTGCACACCTTCACCCTGGGATGTAGTTAGCCGTTATGAACACATTTATGGTACGTGACAAGGGGAGAAGAGGGAGGGAAACGTGTGCTGCACATACATGCGCAAGACAGAACGGGGGTGGGAGTGGGTGGGTGAGGGTAGGTACAAAGTCTTGTTGGCTGCAGCCTCCGGGCTCAGCTTCTCTGTCCTTGGCACTGCAAGCAACCGCATCAGGTGGCCTGAAGAGTGACGGCAGCCTGGACAGCAGCCCTAACCTGTCTCACAGAGATGCCTCTCTTGGGGGGACCTCAAATCTAGCATGGGTGGGGTCCCCTGGTGAGTGGGCAGTACACTCAGCAGGCTCCATCTGCTACCCCACCACAAAAGGTGAAGTTTTAAAAATAATATTTCTGTGATACTGTATGGACCCCAGGGCTTCATCGTAGGCAAGCACTCTGCCACTGCACTGCTGAGGCCAGGCTGGTGACACAGCACGTTCTAGGCCAGCCAGGGCTGCACTGCACTTCAGGCCACAAGTGACAAAGAGGCCAGCTATGTCCTCAAATTTCTTTTGTTGTTTTGTTTTGCTTTCAGCTATACAAGGGGCTCAACACAATAACATCACTCACTTTGGGGGGGAAAATCTTGACTTAGTCCACCCAGGATACTGAACCCCTAGAAATTCCACCAGAAGTCTTGACATATTATCAAGTGGATTTCCTGTCCTGTGAAATGCAAATATCTTAACGACTGCTACTCTGCTCACTACTAGTCCCTGTAGCGTTACTGTCACTCATGGAGTGGACCACTGTGACATCTAGTGGAAGGGAAAGATAAAGTCCCTGTGAACTAAATGATGACAAGGCTGGATAGGGATTCCCTGGATGTAGGCCAGTTAGAGTGCTTGTGTTGACCGCGGGGTGCAAATGGCTTCTGGTCTTTACAAACAGGTTAAGAAAGGCATTTGCTACCTCAAAAGCTGTGTACCAAATGCCAGGAAAGGTGTTGAGCCCTTTTCAGGGCAGACTAAGTCACCTCGCAGTTTGCGCAGGGAATTGAAGCCTTGAATTCATGTGTGTGGTCCGTCCGCCCCGCCCTGTTTTAACCATATCAGTAATTTGTTGCAGTGACAAAATAAGTGACCACAGCAACTCGAGGAAGGGCTTCCTCCAGCTTGTAGTCCCAGGAGCTTGAGACACCTGGTCATATTGCCTTCAGTCAGGAAGCGGAGGATGGACTCAGGTTCACAACTCATTGTTTTCTTTTTCTTCGGTCCAGGGTCCCGGGCCGTGGCATGGTCTTGGCCACAGTGAAGGCAAGCCTTCCCACCTTGGTGGCCCCGTCGCCTGTCTCCTAGGTTATTTTGGATTCTGTCAAGTTGACAGTTGCTATGATAAAATACCTGAACAAAAGCAACTTCAAGAGTTGCTGCACACCTTTAATCCCAGCACTCGGGAGGCAGAGGCTGGTGGATCGCTGTGAGTTCGAGGCCAGCCTGGTCTACAAAGTGAGTCCAGGACAGTCAGGGCTACACAGAGAAACCCTGTCTCAAAAAAAAAAAAAACCGAGAGAGAGAGAGAGAGAGAGAGAGAGAGCGCGAGCGCTAAATCTCACAGCAAAGAAGTCAAAGCAGCACCTCGAGGCAGCTGAGCCACAGGCACAGCAGCGAGGAGAGCAGAGGGAGAATAAACTCACACACGCTGGCTCTCTTCTTGTGCAGCCCGGGGCTCTCCAGACTCAAGCCCAGGGGGCGCTGTGCTTTTGTTCAGGGCGTTCTTCCCACCTCAAAGTAGACAAGACACTCCCCAACCCATGTGCCCACAGGCCAGCCCAGGTGAGCTGAGGGCAGGCTGGTCTACATAGCAAGTTCTAGGCCAGCCAGGGCTGCATAGGGAGACCCTATCTAAGAAAAAGTAAGTGGGGCTGGACCAATGGCTCAGAGGTTAAGGGCTCTTCCAAAGTTCCCGAGTTCAATTCCCAGCAACCCTATGGTGGCTCACAATCACCTATAATGAGATCTGGTGCCCTCTTCTGGCGGGCAGGCACACATGCAGGCAAACATTGTATACATAATAAATACATCTTTAAAAAAAAAAAAAAAAAGCATCATAACTGTACCCCTTGTCAGCTTCACAATTACGAATGTATCACTTTAAGCCACAACATTCTACCTCTTGTCCCCAAAGTCTCATGTGTAAAATGTCTCATAAGGTAAAATGTGGTTCAGCTAAAAAAAAAAAAAAAAACCATAGTGTTTTAATTTAGAGTCACTGTTGCTGTGATGAAACACCATGACCAAAAGCAAGCTGAGAAGGAAGGGCTTATTTGGCTTACACTTCCACATCATTGGTCATTATCAAAGAAAGAGCAGACACTCGAGCAAGGCAGGAACCTGGAGGCAGGAGCTGATGCAGACACCAGGGAGGATGCTGCTTACTGGCTTGCTCCTCATGGCTAGCTCAGCCTTCTTTTCTTTTTCTGGTTTTTTCAAGACAGGGTTTCTCGTATAGTCCTGGCTGTCCTGGACTTGTAGACCAGGCTGGCCTTGAACTCACAGAGATTCGCCTGCCTCTGCCTCCCGAGTGCTGGGACTTTTTGCCCCACTCTGTCCAGCAGCCTGCTTTCTTTTCTTTCTTCTTTCTTTCTTTCTTTCTTTCTTTCTTTCTTTCTTTCTTTCTTTCTTTCTTTTTTTTTTTTAAACAAAATCCACTTTATTTGCCTATGAGTGCTTTACCTGCCAAAGAGGGCATCAGATCATATTATGGATGGTTGTGAGCCACCATGTGGTTGCTGGAAATTGAACTCCTGGACCTCTGGAAGAGCAGGTGGAGCTCTTAACCACTGAGCCATCTCTCCAGCCCCCACAACCTACTTTCTTATAGAACTCAGAACCAACCATCTGCCCAGGGACGGCCCCACCCACAATGGGCTGGGCCCTCCCCCATCAATCACTAATTAAGAAAATGCCCTACAGGCTTGCCCACAGTCCATTCTTAATTTATATTTTTATTTTTTTGGTTTTTTCAAGACAGGGTTTCTCTGTGTAGCCTTGACTATTCTGGACCCGCATTGTAGACCAAGCTGGCCTTGAACTCACAGAGAATCTGCCTGCCTCTGCCCAGTGCTGGGATTAAAGGTATGCATCACCACCTCCCGGCCCATTCTTAATTTTATGGAAGGAACTCCTTTTTTTCTTTTTGGTTTTTCCAGACAGGGTTTTTCTGTGTAGCCTTGGCTGTCCTGGACTCTTTGTAGACCAGGCTGGCCTCGAACTCTGGAAGGAATTTCTCAATTGAGGTTCCCTCCTCTCAGATGACTCTAGCTTCTGTCAAGCTGACATAAAACTAGCTAGCACACCAGTCTTTAAAAAAAAAAAAAATTAAGTATTTTAAAAGTCCAAACTCTCTCAAGTTTGAGCTCAAATAAAACCAAGCAAGTTTTATCCTTTCAACATAAGATGGAACAAATAAACTTTCTTATTCCAAAACGAGAGGCCAGGGGCATAGCAAATGAACAGTGCCCCCAAAGCAAAACTGGAACCCAGCGGGGAAAACACTGTCTGGCAGTCCCAGTGTCCTGAAACCCAGCGGGGAAAACACTGTCTGGCAGTCCCAGTGTCCTGAAACCCAGCGGGGAAAACACTGTCTGGTAGTCCCAGTGTCCGACACCTGGAGCTAGTTTTGTAGTCTTGTGGGCTCCCAAGGGCTTGCGTAGCCCCACCACCAGCTCTGCCTCAGCATACATGGCTTCTTAGGCTTTGGCTGTATACACTCCACATGTGCAGTTTGCCTTGCTTGGCAGACACTCCAATACTCTGAGGGGTCTATTGCAAGCATGGCTTCGCCTCACAGCTTCGTACAGTATCCTTTCAGAGCTTCTCAGGGGGACCAAAAATCTTACACACAGTGCCTGGCCTCAGCTGCTCTCTGTAGCTTCTTCAATGTTGCATCTTTGCCTTCGAAACCAGTATCAGGTGGACCGCACTTTCGACACCATCAACTTGTCCTGCTAGCTTGCAATTAAGTCTGGCCCACTTGGACCACAGCTGTATCCACTTCCTGCTGTTGGTCCTGGAGAAACAATTTCTCAGGCAGTTACTTTTGAGGAGCAAAGAACCCCTTCACTTTAGGCTTTCTTCCTTTAAACAATTCAGATCTCTATAAAGATGGAGCCTCCAAAGGGTGGCTTTCCAGGTACCTTATGGAAAGTAGCTTGAGATTTTGGAACAAAAGCTTGCACTTTTCGATGTTTTTTAACCTGGAAAAGTTAACAGTTTCACATTTCGTTATGATTACATTGTAAGGTTCTTGAAACAAAGTCCATCCTAAAAAAATTCGCGTTGTGTAACACCTGTGCCAACTAGCACCACTGTCCTGGCCATACAAACCTTCAAATCATCCAGCTTCAAAACACAAAAAAAAACCAAAAATACCCCACCCCCCAAAACCAAACCAAACCAAACCAACAAAACAAAACCAATTTTTATATCCGTGGAGAAGCAGCGCCATCTTCTGGCATAAATGAATAGTGCAGGACAGAGCCGGAGAGGCTCAAGTGATTGTCCTGCATTGCAGCGGCAAGGCCATGCTGGAAGCAGAGCTCTTGTCTTAGAATGCCCTCCCACAGCTTGGGAAAAAATTATTCTCCTCTAAACGCTGGTTTTTGGCCTTTAAGCCATAGTATTCAATGATGTGCAACTAGGAAGAATTTTATTTAGGGTTTTGCAAGGGTGGAAATGTCACTTTCTGGATGTGTTACTTGCTAGGCACTGAGCTTGGATTTGATCTTTTGGTGTGTGGTTTTGTGTGTGTGTGTGCGCGCGCGCGCGCGCGCGCGCGCGCGTGCAGAGGTAAGAACTCTGGTGCTATCCTCAAGAATCACCCACTGTGATTTCTGAGACAGCATCTTTCACTGGCCTGGGGCTCTCCTGACTAGGCTTGTCTGGCTAGCCGGGAGCCCCAGGGAACTACCTGTGTCTGCCTCTCTGGTGCTGGGATTACAAACCCAAGCCACCAGCCGGGCATGGTGGCACACGCTTTTAATCCCAGCACTGAGGAGGCAGAGACAGGTGGATCTCTG
Organism: Acomys percivali; assembly: GCA_907169655.1. Lineage (NCBI taxonomy): Eukaryota > Metazoa > Chordata > Mammalia > Rodentia > Muridae > Acomys > Acomys percivali. The sequence continues at coordinate 32,305,079 of OU015746.1, forward strand.
TGAGCGTGAGGCCAGCCTGGTCTACAAAGGGAGTCCAGAGAAACCCTGTCTCAAAAAGACCAACAAAACAAAACAACCCAAGCCATCATGTATCCCCTCCAATTTTTAATTTTATTTTTTTCCCAATTTTTAAAATATGGGTCCTGGGGATTGAATTTACCTTTCCCGCACTCACTTTACCAACTAAGCTGTGTCCCTAGCCCCCAACACTGTCTATAAAGTATCTTAGACTTTATCATTTGTACAGTAGCAGTAATGATGGTATCTCTTTATTACAGGGCAATAAAAATGTTGGGGCTGGAGAGATGGCTCAGTGGTTAAGAGCACTGACTGCTCTTCCGAAGGACCTGTGTTCAATTCCCAGCACCCACATGGCAGCTCACAACTGTCTGTTAACTCCAAGATCTGACACCCTCACACAGACATACATGCAGTCTAAAGCCAATGCACATATAATAAAATAAATTATTTTTTTTAAATGCCATAAGATGTAAAGTGCATGCAGACGGGTAAAGTTGTTGGAACAGAGCAAGCATCCCATAAACTTCGGTATACTTCCTGGATGCAGTTATCTGGTAACTGCTTGGCCCTTTCCTGCCTTGCTTTCATCAGGCAGATTTGGAGGGATACTTACCTCCACTATTAGTTCTGGTTCTATGCAGGAAGTAATCAGGCATCTCTCTCCCACAGTTCTCAAGCTTCCTTACACGTGTGTGCTGGAAACTAGAGAGGAGGCTCCTGCATCCCTCTGGGGCTTGCTCTCTACATAACACTCAGTTCAGCTTAGTCTCCTGAGCTTTGTTTATATCCTGTGATCTAAGGTAATCCTGGCTTCCTCGGCTTCCCGAGGTCTGGAGCTTCTTTTTCATAGGCAGGGCGTTGGGGCGCACGTTTATTGTCATTGTTTATTGTCACCTCTCTCAGGACTTGTAGTAATTTGTTAGCCTTCCCCCAAGTGCCCAGATGCTCACCTGGTTATTTTGATTGTTTGACAGGAAGATAAATCTGGCTGCGATTATTCATCCCAGGCAGAAGTCTGAACCTATCAGCTGGATCTTACAGGATAACTTACACTCAGGCATTCTACAGAGGCTCCCATTCCCTCGGTTCTGGAGACCACAGTTTGCACGAGGCAGGGGAGGTCTGCTGACGCTGCACTGCACAGCTGCGGTTGCTGGCTGTTATTGATTGGGGCGGTCTAGGTAACTGGGCCCCATGTGTGTCTCATCATTTGGTAGATCAGCCTGGGCTGGTTAATTGTGGCGCTAGCTTCCAAGAGCATGCCCAAGAAAGTCAGCTGTCATCATCCTTCAAGGCTGTTCTAGAATCACTTTGCTGCCTCTTTGCCAAAGCAAGCCCCCCAAACCCCCCCCCACGCCACCGAGAAACTAGCGGGTCACCTGTGATGGGAGGAGCCTCACAGTCAGAAGGCACAGCGCAGATATGGGAGGGGCGGGCTGTACGCAAGGATCTTTTGTAGCCATTAGCATTATTTTAATCCTCACAACAAACCAGGGTACAGGGCTTGTCATTGATACTTTACAGATTAAAACCCTGCTGTTCAGAGAGCTTAAGAGACTTGCGTAAGCACTCATAATGGGAGGCAGAGAGAGGTGTGAACCCAGGTCCTCCTGCCTCTGCCCCACCTCTAGCCACTGCGCATTAGGTGCTTGGTGTGCCGTGTGTGGTTCTGACTTGGTACTTGGCACGTGCCTGTTCAGCACCAGGTGTTTTCCATTCCCTGGCCTAGTCCCTGTTGCAAGGTGCTTACCACAGCTTTGAATTCTTCCTAACACTCTCAGGGCTTCTCCCAGCAAACATAAGGCCTTGTCCCTGGCGTCCCTTCCCCTCTGGGCTTTTTGGGTTCAGGGACACAGTGTGTGTAGGGAACCAGGGAACCTATGTCTCCAGCCAGGCTGTGCCTCAGGTGATAAGTCAGACAGTCCTTCCTGCAGCTGCAGAAGCTTCAGAAGCCTGGATGGCTCCCTGGTCACCCTGCCCCTCACGTAGAAGTTGGCCTGTTTGCCTGCACTGCTCTCTTCCCACAGGCTTCTGCAGGGACCTCTCTCTCAGTCTCTGTCTCTCTCCTCTTTCTTTTTTTCTTTCTTTTTAAAAAATATTTATTTGTTTTCATTTTATGTGCATTGGTGTTTTGCCTGCAGGTATGTCTATGTGAGAGTGTCAGATCTTGGAGTTACAGACAGTTGTGAGCTGCCATGTGGGTGCTGGGAATTGAACACAGGTCCTTCGGAAGAGCAGTCAGTGCTCTTAACCACTGAGCCAACTCTCCCGCCCTCCTCTTTCTTTCTTCTTCTATCTTTCTTTCTTTTTTCTTTCTTTCTTTCCTTTTTTTTTTTTTTTCCAAGACAGGGTTTCTCTGTGTAGCCTTGGCTGTCCTAGACTCACTTTGTAGACCAGGCTGGCCTTGAACTCATAGAGATTCGCCTGCCTCTGCCTCCCAAGTGCAGGGATTAAAGGCGTGCACCACCACGCCCGGCCCTCTTTCTGTATAAAACCTGGCCTCATTTCCCTGGCACCCTAGCCCTCTACCATCTCACCTAACCCACTTCCCCATGCTGTTTCTCACCACGCAGGCCCATTCCCTCCGCAATTTAGTGAGGGACACTGTGGCTTTTTCTCCTCTGACTGCGGCTGACAAACTGCCCTCCCATCTTCAATCCTGATCCACATGGCTCCTCCCACCCTTGCTCTAGTGTGTAGGTATTGCCTGATCACCATTTTGTGGTTTCAAAACTTCTAGAGAGAGCAGAGCCCGTCAGTGCTTGGTATCCAGCAAGGAGCCCAGAGAAATGAAATATGAATGACATACATGCCTGTGATCCCAGCTCTTCTGCAAAGGTCCAGGCCAGCCTGGTCTATATAATGAGTTCCAGGCCAGCAGAGCTATATATATCAAGATAGTGAGAGCATGTCTCAAAAGACTCCGAAGAAAAACAAGCAGAAAGGCAAAAATCAATGAGAGTTTCAGGACTCTGGAGGCCTGAAATCCTTAGGTTGAAGGATGACCGTGGACCCCAGAAACTCCAGGGACTCTGGGCAGTGAAGGGGAAAGACACTTTGTGGGACAAGTGTCCTTAGACTGTCCCTTGGGTCTCCATCCTCAGAGGCAGCTCCTCTGGCCATGTTCAGGGAGATGAGTTCAGGGAGATGGGCTCCACCAATAACTCTAGGAGGGCTTCCTAGGGACAGTGGAGAGAGACACCATGGGAAGCCACCGGCCCCCTCCCCACAAGGCGGAGTCCTGCCTCCTTCTGCAGGTATGCTGTCAAGGGCTTTGCCTCTGTCACTGTCCATCCATGCTGTAGTCTCCAGTTAAAATCTAGAGACAGCTGCATTGTGACAAAAGCAACTGAAGCTTTGAGAGAGGCCAGGGCTTCTGTGTGTGTGGTGCTTTGGGCCCAGGGAGGGCCACAGAGACTCTTTCCAGGTGTGGTGGTTTGAATAGGAATGGCCCCCATAGGCACATGTGTTTGAATGCTTGGTCTATGTAGAATGGCACTTTTAGGAGGTGTGGCCTTGTTGGAGGAAGTGTGTCACGGCAGGGGCTTCAGGGTGGGGTGAGCTTTGAGGTCTTAGATGTTTAAGTTAGGCCTAGCATAAGATTCCTTTCTGCTGTCTTCAGATCAAGATGTAGAACTTGCTGGGCATGGAGGCACATGGCTGTAATCACAGCACTTGGGGAGGCAGAGGCAGGTGGATCTCTGTGACTTTGTGGTCGCCCTGATCTACAAATCAAGTCCAGGAACAGCCAAGGCTGCACAGAGAAACCCTGTTTAGAAAGACGAAATGAAACAAAACAACAACAACAACAACAACAACAACAACAACAACAACAACAACAACAAAAAGAGTCAGAAATTGGTACCAGGAGTGGGGTATTGCTGTGATAGGCCTGACAACGCTTTTGTCCGGAGGAATATGAACTTTAGGACTTTGGGCTAGAAGTGGAATGCCTGAAGTGCAGCTTAATGTGCCATCCTGGTAGGAACATGGGAGGCCATGGTGTGAGGGTGATTTGAACTGTGGGGGCCTGGATCAAGATTTCAGAGCTACTATGTAGCTGAGAGACTGTTCTTGTGATATTTTGGCAAAGAATGTGGCTGCTTTTTGTCCTCGTCTGAAAAATCTGCCTGAGGGTAAAATGAAGAATTTTAGATGAATTCTGTTGGCAAAGGAAATCTCAAAAGGGATTAGTATTGACTCTGTTATTAGTGTTCAGTCTTATGCAGATCTAAAATGAAAAGGAGCCAGCTGAGCAAGGAAAAAGACAAACGGTAGGATTTGAGAAGAAAGGGATGCTAGGAAGTTTAATGGAGCTAAGTTCTGTGTTTAAGGAGATAAACAGATTAAAGAAAAGCCGGATGTTAAATGGAATAAACAGGATGGTGACCTCAGGGCAAGACTCCGCCCAGCTAAGCTTCCGGTTCCAGGTGTGGTGCTGCACATGCTTAATCCCAGCACTCAGAAGGCAGAAGCTGGCAAATAGCAGACTTTTGAGGCTTCAGCCCTCTGGTTCTGGCTTTAGAGTCAAGGATAGAAGACAAGGGTTATGGATCTTCCTCCATGACTAAGGAAAGCTGCTGAGGCCAGGCATGTGGCAGGGGTGTCCCTGTGTGGAAGTCTAGGGAAGTCATTGTGTGAAGTGATGAAGGTGAGGCCTGGATTGCCTTGGACACTCCAAGATGTTGGAGATGCCACTACTCTGTTTTATAGGACTTGCTGTGGTCACAGTGTCTCTTCAGGAGAAAACCCTAAGGAAGACCTCAGGACCAATTGAAATATCAACCCAAGATGGGGGCCCAGACAAGTGACTGCCAATGGGCCACAAAATCATGTAGGTTCTGCTACTGTAGAAAGTGTTCCTTATGACCTTAGGAGAGGGGGTAAGAATGAAGGGGGGAAAAAAAAAAGGCAAGAGCCAGGCGTGGTGGCACACGCCTTTAATCCCAGCACTCGGGAGGCAGAGGCAGGCAGATCGCTGTGAGTTCGAGGCCAGCCTGGTCTACAAAGTGAGTCTAGGACAGCCAAGACTACACAGAGAAACCCTGTCTCGAAAAAAACAAAACAAAACAACACAAAAGGGCTGGAGAGATGGCTCAGAGGTTAAGGGCACTGACTGTTCCTCCAAAGGTCCTGAGTTCAATTCCCAGCAACCACATGGTGGCTCACAACTATCTATGATGTGATCTGATGCCCTCTTCTGGCCTGCAGGTGTACAGGCAGGCAGAACACTGTATGCATAATAAATAAATATTAAAAAAAAAAAAAAAGCAAATGCCTCAGAGGGCTTCCCACATCAATTAATCATCAATCGAGAAAGTGTCTCCCAGGCCAATCTGATAGAGGTAGCTTCTCAAATTAGGTTCTCACAAGGCATGGTGGCGCACGCCTTTAATCCCAACACTTGTGAGGCAGAGGCAGGCAGATCACTGTGAGTTTGAGGCCAGCCTGGTCTATAAAGCGAGTCCAGCATAATCAAGGCTCCATAGAGAAACCCTGTCTCCAAAACCAAAAACAAAACAAAACAAATTAGGTTCTCTCTTCTCAAGTAATTCCAGTTTGTGTCAAGTTGACAAAAACAACAACAACAACATCAGCAGCAGCAGTAAAACTACTTAAATTTCTTGTATATTTACTTTCTTCTTAACTGTTTCTCCCACAAGAATGTACATTGTAAAAGGCCAGAGACTTTCCATGGGTCAGATCCCATTTTCTATAATACATTTGTATATGTGTATGATTATGTATGTTCATGTGTGTGTGGGCACATTGTAAGTTCAGGAGCATGTAAATGTGTATGTGTGCATATGGAGGACGGAAGTCGACCTAAAGAATCTTCCTTGACTGCTGTCCACCTTATTGGTTGAAGGTCTCTCAATTGATTTCAGAGCTCATCAATAAGGAATAGACTAGCTAGGTGGCTTGTTCTGGGGGATCTCCTTCACCATCCAAAGGTTAGAATTATGGGTTGGCTGGCCCACCCATTGGACTTTTATGTGGGTTCTGGGGATGTGAACTCTGGTCCTCATGCTTGCACAGCAAGCGCCACATCCACTGAGCCATTTGCCAGACATTAAATTGTCTTTGTATGTTTGTGTGTGTGTGTGTGTGTGTGTGTGTGTGTGTGTGTGTGTGTGTTGGAAGAGTGGGGTGCAGATGATATGCACAGAATAAAATCTGAAATTAAGGCCAAAGTAATGACTCAGTGGTTAAAAGCATTTGTTGCTGTCACAGAGGACCAGGGTTTTGTTCCCAGCACTCACATAGTAGTTAATAACCCAGTTTCAATGGGATCAGATGGCTCCTTCTGGCCCCTGTAGGCACGAGGCATGAAGCTGGTGCACAGAAACACATGCGTAAAAATAAAGTGAATCTAAAAATACGTATCTGACAGGTTAGATGCAATGTCCTGGCAGTGGAGGCAGGGAGAGGAAGCTTCGCTTGATTTCTGTGACGTCTTAGGATGATCACTGAGGGAAAGCAACAGAAATCATGAAAGGGGACAATGTTGGTGGACAACAAGCTGCCCAGAATTGTAACAGGAAACAGGCGGGGTTTCTACTACTGTAAGACAGCAGCCACACAGAGGATAGTGGGGGTGAGGCTTGATCACTCTTGTGGCTGATCTTGGGTGTCAACTTGACCACATCCATAATCAACTAAAACCCAAGCAGCTGGGCACAAAAGATCTGGTCTGGATCTTTTGAGCTGGGGAGACCGACCCTAAGTTTGGGCGGCACCTTCTGGTGGCAGCTCACATAGCAGGACATGGAAGAAAGAAACTTTTTTTTTTTTTTTTGCCTGCTCAGCCTCACTCCTGCTGGCAAGCCCATCTATCCTGCTGCTGAGGTGTTCCTTCAGAGGCATTAGGACATCCTTTTGGGGGATTGCAACTTAGACCAAAAACTAGTTGAGACATCCAGTCCCCTAGACCAAATGACTCAATTCTTGGCCTTCCTCTTGAGAGAAGGCCATTACTGGACCGGCTGCCCCACTGCCTGTAAGCCACTAATCCACTCTCTTTTGATGTATATAGATTCATTCCATCTGTTTTGTTCCTCTAGAAAACACCAGCACCAGGATTGTCTGACAGAGTCCTGCATGTCACTTGACAGGTGCTCAGACAGATATTTGCTGAAGTGCATCTAGGATCTAGCTGTCGCTCTTTGCTGCAATAAACTTTTTTCTTTTTTGCAGTAAACTTTTGATCAGTGCATTCATTTACAGTGTATTTTGAGTACTAATGCTATATCTTCCTGGGGAGGATTTCATAATCTGAATTTGTGTCTTAGTTACTGTTTTATTTCTGGGAAGAGACCGTGAATGAGGCAACTCTTATAAAAGAAAGCATTTGACTGAAGACTTGCTTACAGTTTTGGAGGATTAGTCCATAGACACCATGGCAGGGAACACAGTGATAGGCAGGCAGGCATGGGGCTACACATTTATATCCTGATCCACAGGCAAGCCGAGAGCGACACTGGCCTGGTGTGGGCTTTTGAAACCTCCTCCAAGGCCGCGCTTCATAATCCTTTCCAAACAGTTCCACTAACTGGAGACCAAGTATTCAAACACTTAAGCTCATGGGGCCTGGTCTCATTCAAAGCCCCACACTTGGGGAAAGACCCTGGATTTAGCTTGTAAGGTGTTTGTTCATTGCCAGCCATTACTAGAAAGCCGTGAGTCACTGTCCGTGGTCCTGAAACACTCTCTTCACTCTTTAAGATGGAACTTTATTTTCTACTGCAGGAGTACAGAACTCATATCTGCCATATTTCAGAGATTCTGAAATAGGTAAGGAAGAAGATAGTGGAGAAAAGCAGAAGAGATGGACGGACGGACGGACGGATGGCTGGATAGATGCATGGATGCATGGATGCATGGATGGATGCGTGGATGGATGCATGGATGGATACGATGAGGTAGAGAGAATAAACAGAAGATGTTGGAAAGGCAAACCCCTAAGATAGTAAGTACCAGAGCAGTTCATTTCCATAGTGAAACAAACTTCCAGAATCTAGGCCAGGGCCTAAATACTGAAAATCTGAGGACTGTGGAGAAATACATGGGGCAAGCTAAGCTAAGATGGGTGAGTGTGAATAAGGCTGAGAAAACAATGTCAAATGGTCCACATAAAGCATCAGTTATAATACCAAAGAGTCCATACTATATGGAAAAAGTTACATAGTTATTATATGATATGTATATTGACATAAAATTATGTCTTTCAGATGTCATACATATTAGTAATCTTATGTATATTACAAAAATTAAATATAATGTTCTTATACACATTACAGAAGCTAACTATGTTGAAATATTTAAAAAAGAAGTCAATAAACTATCCAGCTCTGTTTCCTGTAAATACCAAATTTGATCAATTGTAGGCTTGGGTTGTAACCCAAATCAATTAATCAACCAATCAACTAATCAATAAATCCTTGTATCCTGAGGATGGAACCCATAACACTTTTTTTGTTTTTTATTTTTTTGAGACAGGGTTTCTCTATGTAGTCCTCACTATCCTGGAACTTGCTCTGTAGACTAGGCTGGCTTTGAACTCACAGATATCTGCCTGTCTCTGCCTCCCAAGTGCTGGGATTAAAGTTGTGCACCACCACCCCTGCTAACCCCGGCATCTTACATGTTAGGCTCTACCACCGAGGACACTCCTGAGTGCCAGAGAATTTCCCTGCATGTTTCTTTCCCCATTTCTGTGATAAAGTGCCCTGACAAAAACAACAGAAGTGAAGAGGACTTATTTTGGCTCTCAGTTCATGGTTACAGTCTGTCACGGTGAAGAAAGTATGGTAGCAGGAGCTCCAGGGAGCCGGTCATGTTACATGCAGAGTCAAGTAAAAGGAAAAGTCAGATGATTGAGCTGGGTTGATGCTCTCTCTTTTGTACAGTCAGGGATCCCAGCCCAAGGCATGGCACCTTGGATAATAGACATATCGTCACATGTCAATTAACCTAAGGTACCCCCCACAGGTAAACCCAGAGGCCCATCTCCAAGGTGACTCTGGATCTCTTCAAGTTGGCAACTGGGGTTAGCAACCACGGCCTCTGACTGCTGTAAATACATTTCTAACATATTACTTATATTTAGGCATAACTACGAAGCTGATTAATATAGTTCTGAAACATCTTCCCTTTTAGAGTTTAATTCTTTGGATTCACTTTCTTTTGAAACAAGGAACAGTTCTATAGTTCAGGCTGACTTGAACTCACCATGTAGCCCAGGCTAGCCTCCCACTCACTGAGATCCTCCTGCCTTAGTCTCCTAGGTTCTGGAATGACAGACAGGTGCCACCATGCCTGTCCTCAATCACTTTTTGCCTCAGGCATCTCTGTGTGTGCTCGCTTGTCTGTGTGAATACAGTGGGCTCCAACAACACAGCTTCTTCACTTGTCTCCAGACTTTCAAGGCACCCAGGTGGTTTTGATGCTAGCACTGTCGCTATGCAGCCAGAAGGTGTCAGCAGTGACACCTACTTCCTCACCACCACTGGCCCCACAGCTAACACGGTCACCAGATTTCAGTTGCTCATATGTTAAGAGAAAACTCACATTTTTCATCAGACAAACAGTAAGTAGTTGACATGATTTCAAGTATGTTTCTTTGCTTGTGTATAAAAAAGGAGTGTGCAGGAGGAGTAAGTTTTATCAACTGGCAAGATTTGAAAAACAACAACAAAAGACTGAGTCCAGGACAGCCAGGGTTACCAGGGACAGCCAGAGAAACCCTGTCTCTAAAAATCAAACCAAAGGCAGTGCACTCCTGTAATCCCAGCACTCGGGAGGCAGAGGTAGGCAGATCTTCATGAGTTCAAGGCCAGCCTGGTCTACAAAGCGAGTTCAGGACATCCAGGGCTACACAGAGAAACCCTGTCTCAAAAAGAAAAAACCAAAAACAAACCAAATCACTACACACAAGTTGATCTTGCTCCAAATTTTATTAAATACACAAGTGAAGCTTAATTTTATTCAAATCTAACAGAAAATTATTTTGTTTTTATTTATTTTTTAAAATTGTATTAAAATCTAACAGGAAAAAAAGATATCTGAGAGGCTGGAACATTTGCCTTGTAAACACAAGGACCTGGGTCCAGTTCCTGAGAATCCACATGAAAAAGCTGCATATGGTGGCATATGTTTGTAATCTTATCTCTGAGATAATTATAACCAGATTCCAGGGGCTTGCCGGCCAATGAGAGAGCCTGTCTCAAAAACCAAATCTATAGTTCTTGAAGAGCACATCCAGTGCTCTGGCCTCCCATGCACACATACCCAAATAGATACACCTGCATGTGTAAACACATACACATCATACACACCACATACACACATACACACAAACTACACACACCACAGAGACACACACATACTACACACTATACACAGAAACACACACATATTACATACCACACATACATAACACACACACCACACAGAGACAAACACATATTACACACTGTACACATACCACACTACAAACACAGAGACACACACATATCATACCATACATATACATAAACACACACCACACAGAGACACACACATACCACACCACAAACACAGACACACACATATAATATACCATATGCACACACATACACATACCACACCCTTCACATAACAAACACACACACACACCACACACACATACTCCACATACATGACAGACAGCCCCCCACAATACACCCTCACATACACAAACACACATACATACCACACATACTCATATCACACACACACACACACACACACACACACACACACACACACACACACACACACCCCTTACTGAAGTAGAGCTGAATGAGACAACTTCCCTTTCACTAACTTTTCTTCCCTCAGGAGACATAAACTACCAAGAGATTCCCACGTAAGTAAAAGCCACGGAAAGCATAAAAGCATGACATAAGCAGAAATACTGATTGCCAAACTCGTGTTTTAATCTCAGACAGACCTTTTTCTTTTGTTTGTTTGTTCGTTTGTTTGTTTTTTGGAGACAGGGTCTCTCTGTGTAGCCTTGGCTGTCCTTGACTCCCTTTGTAGACCAGGCTGGCCTCGAACTCAGAGACCCGCCTGCCTCTGCCTCCCGAGTGCTGGGATTACGGGTGTGCGCCACCACACCTGGCTCCTCTTTAGATACCTATGTCTTGGTCACCTACTGTCATCTAACCTTGAGTCAGACATGACTGTTGCAAATGTGAATCAGGGTTCCTGTGACCGTCCTCACAGGACATGCATGAGACCTGACCTATTGCTATTCTGTCATGGGGGGCAAGCCTGCAGGACCCATGAGTCTTTGTGAGCCCTCACAAGGGTCTCACGTGTCACCTGGGCTCCCGGAGGTACCCTCAGTATGCTCTCTGTCTCATCAAACTAGACTGCACACACTCCTTCCTTTGGCCATCAGTGCTCTCTCTTTCTGGGCGAATTGTCTCTGATGGGAAGGCTGTGCCATATGCCATCAGTGCAGTGTGCAGCAGAGTGCCAGAACACCCTCCCAGCTGAACCTGTTGCCTGAAATCTCCCCTTTCCTTGTCTAAACACCTCACACACCTCTAGAAGCCACGGTGGATCGCTGTGAGTTCGAGGCCAGCCTGGTCTACAAAGCAAGTCCAGGACAGCCAAGGCTACACAGAGAAACCCTGTCTCAAAAAAACCAATAAATAAATAAATAAAAAAGAAAAAGAAAGAAAAAAAATCATAAGTAGGTAAGGAGTGGGCCCTCTACTGTGGGTAGTCCTAGCCCTTGAGTGCCAAAGCCTTAAGGGCCTGGCAGACTCAGGGACTCCAGATCCAAGCCCTCATAGCTAGACTCATGGCCCTGAGGGTTAGAAACCAGAGGCTTACAGCTCTGGGTGCTCAGGTTGAAGGCTTGCTTTCTGAGTTCTGAATGCCAGCAGCTTGGCACTCGAGTCAGCTAAGAAAAGCAGCCGGCGGGAGTGGCCCCTGAGCCTCGGGGGTTGGAGTCTTCCACCCTTATAGGAACTATTGATGCCACAGGCCTTAGCTCTCATGACCTTCACCCTGTACAGTGGCTGGGGTGGGCAGTTTTGACTTAGATGAGGTACCCTTGACTTCAAGGTTTGGTGACCCCCAGGACCTCTTCTAGTGACCAGGGCCACAGTCCGTCACCCACTGCCCCCAGACCCCCCTTCTGGAGCCACAACTCTGCCTCTTCTCACCTTCCTCTCAGTGCCACTGTGTTGCATCTTCTCTGCCCGTCTCTTCCACCACTGCTTCCTGCTGCCTTCTGGAACTCCCCGCTGCCCCTCAAGGCTGTCGCTACAACTGCAGCTGCTGTGGCCGCCGGTACCCACCTAGAAAGCAACTGTCCTCCTCAGCCTATTCTACTTATGGGAAAAGTCACAAGTGGCCAAAGCACAGGCTATTTAAAACTCCACAATAGGGGCTGGAGAGATGGCTCAGCGTTTAAGAGCACCGGCTGTTCTTCCAGAGGTCCTGAGTTCAATTCCCAGCAACCACATGGTGGCTCACAACCACCTATACCCTCAAATGCCCTCTTCTGTGATGCAGGTGTACATGCAGATAGAGCACTCAGATACATAAAATAAGTAAATAAAATCTTAAAACAAACAAACAAACCCACCCAACTCCCCAGTGCCTTGGGTTTCTTCACTTTTTTCTTTACAGTGTTGTTTTCATTTATATGTACAGGTGTTTTGCCTGCGTGCATGTCTATGTACCACTTGCGCTCTTGGTGCCACCTGAGGATGTCGGATCCCCTAGACTGGAGTTGCAGACACTTGCGAGCTGCCATGTGGGTGCAAAGAATGGAACCCGGGTCCTCTGCAAGAGCAGCTAGTGCTCTTACTTGCCGAGCCATTTCCCCAGCACCTTCCTTCTTTCTCTTCCTCTCTCTCTCTCCCTTTGCCTCAGTTTCCCTCCCTGCCATGTTGGCTTTTCAGCTTCATTCTCCTCCTCTCTGCTGCCATGTGACTTACAGCTTCTTTGTCCTGGGGTTTTTCTTTCCAACTCTAAGAAGCTGCCCTTGCACTTCCATTTGAGACTGTTCTTGGATTCATTAAGGACACTAAGAACCCCAAAGAGGGGACCCTGAGTTCTCAGTTTTCACACGGTGGCTTTGGCGGGTCTCCCCAAGATCTTCTATGAATCTGGAGGAAACAAAACCATCTCTGCCCTTCAGATGGCATCCTTTCTGTAGAGCCTCCCAGAGGGACGCTGTTGATTTGGGAATCTTTAATAATATAGGCATTCTTTAACTCTACATGGTCCTCTTAGAATTTCTTTTGCTTTTTATTTTTATTTATTTATTTTTGGTTTTTCGAGACAGGGTTTCTCTGTGTAGCCTTGGCTTGTCCTGGACCCGCTTTGTAGACCAGGCTGCCCTCGAACTCACAGCGATCCACCTGCCTCTGCCTCCTGAGTGCTGGGATTATAGGCGTGCGCCACCACGCCCGGTGCTTTTTATTTTTTTTAAACCTTAGATTTTTATTACATGGTGCTTTAATTTTTGTCTTGTGATATCTTTTATTCCCCTCTTTCATTTCTTCCTCATCATGGCTTAGGAATATAATGCTTAGTTCCCACAAATGTGTTCGTTTTCTTTGATCCCTCGTCCTACAATCCTCCTGTGTTTCCTCTCTCAAGGCACTTGACTTGCTTGGTAGTTCAGGCTGTAGACAATTGCTTGGACCACGTCCCTAACACACATATGCAGCTACTCAACTGCATATCATCCTCCAAACATTATTACCTCCCTTTTTACTTTTGGTTTTTCAAGGCGGGGTTTCTCTGTGTAACAGCTTTGGCTGTCCTAGACTTGCTTTGTAGACCAGGCTGGCCTCGAACTCACAGTGATCCGCCTGCCTCTGCCTCCCCAGTGCTGGGGTTAAAGACATGTGCCACCATGCTCAGCTATTTTTAGCATTTTTTAAAATTTAAAAATAAGAAAATCTTCTCACTGATTTTTTTAATTTTAAATTTTTTTTATTTTCACTAATTTTAAAAAAGATTTATTAATTTATTATTTATGCAGTATTCTGCCTGCATGCCAGGAGAAGGTACCAGATCACTTTATAGATAGATGTGAGTCACTATATGGTTGCTGAGGATTGAACTCAGAACCTCTGGAAGAGCAGACAGTGCTCTTAACTTCTGAGCCATCTCTCTAGAATTCTTTAAGAATTCATACCATGAACCTCAATCTCACTCATCTCCCTGCCCCTTCATATCCACCCTTCACCCTTGCAAACTCTCCCCCAAAATGAAACCAAAAATTAAAATGAAAAATTTCCCCCCTCGAAAAAATCAAACCATCATACCATAGAAGCTGTGGTGTGTCACAGTATATCCCACAGTATACCCTTTTGCTAAAACAGGCTTACTTGCAAATGTTCATTGCAATGAGTCATTGGTCTGGTGCGAGGCCTCTGGCTTCTGTTACACCATCAACATCAATACCGCATTCTCATGGAGATGCTTCAGAGATTCTGTTGTTGCCCGTGTCATGGAGGCCCTGCAGCTCTGGATCTGCACGGGCAGCCTTTTCATGAGCTCCTGCAGTTCATAGATGGGGCAGATGTTGGAGTGATCCCTGCATCTGGACCGGGGTGGAACCTGAGCTGGTGAGGCTCCTGTGCTCCTGCACCCGTGCCACCAGGACTAGCTCTACTGTCCTGCTCAGGTGAGGTTTGGTGGCTGCTGTCTGGGGTGCTGCAGACAGCAAGGGGTGGGGCCAGCTCTCACACCCTCAGGGAGCACCTAGGAGGTATTTTTATTTTTGGTTTTTTGGTTTTTTAAAACAGGGTTTCTTTGTGTAGCCCTGGCTGTCCTGGACTCACTTTGTAGTTCAGGCTGGCCTCCAACTCACAGCAATCTGCCTGCCTCTGCCTCCCAAGTGCTGGGATTAAAGGTGTGTGTGTGTGTGTGTGTGTGTGTGTGTGTGTGTGTACACTTAGAGGCCTGAGGTTGAAGTTAGGAGTTTTTCTTGGTTGCCTTATTCACTGAGGCAGGGTCTCTCAGTCAGACTCATGGATACGGTTAGTCTAGTTAGCCAGAGTCCTGGGCAGGGTGGGGTGGGGTGTCCTCTGTCTTCTTCTGCCAAGTGCTGGCATTACAGGCAGGTGCCATGTCCAATTGATGGTTACATGGGTGCTGGGCATCCAAACTTGAACTCTCAGAGATCTGCCTGCCTCCCGACTGCTGGGATTAAAGGAGTACACCACTGTGCCTAGTTTTATAGCCAAGTTTTTTTTCCAAATCAGATTATTTAATTTATTTACTTATTGCAAAGTAATTCAGGCTGTCCTGGAACTCATAGATATTTGACCCCTTCTGTCTCCACAATTAAACGTATAGGCTACCATGTCTTTGTGTGTGTGTGTATGTGTGTGTGTGTGTGATTTTTTTCAACTCTCTTTAAAATACTTTATACCCAGCTGAGAGTGTCTGTAATCCCAGCACTCAGGGAGGCTGAGGCAGGCAGATCTCCCGTGAGTTCCAGGCTAGCCTGGTCTACAAAGCCAGTCCAGGACAGTAAAGGCTACACAAAGAAACGCTGTCTCTAAAAACAACAACAACAACAACAAAAACCCAAAACAAGAACAACAAAAAAACAAAACACACAAAAAATTTATACCCATAGACTAGGGCTGTTCTCAACTTTCCTCAGAAAAATTTCTTTTTGCAGTGGGCGACAGTTAATGCCTAGACTCAGCTGGTCAGTATGCTGAGGATAAGTGACTATCAAATGCTCAGTTTTAAAGGGAACAGCTACATCATAACCTTCAAAGCCCAGGGAACATAAGCAAAGAGGGGGTTGAAAAAATGTAAACTCCAGAGGATGAGAAGCTGAGTCTACCTGCCCAAACCAGGCTCTTGACATAGATGGGGGCAGGGTCATGAGGCCACACCCTCACACCCCTCCCTAAGCCGACTTGGGCAGTTAACAGTTAACAAATAACAACCCCAGAGAAGGCAATGCCAAA
Source organism: Acomys percivali (assembly GCA_907169655.1). Taxonomy (NCBI): domain Eukaryota; kingdom Metazoa; phylum Chordata; class Mammalia; order Rodentia; family Muridae; genus Acomys; species Acomys percivali. The sequence goes on from OU015746.1 coordinate 32,321,086, forward strand.
AGGTGGTGCCAAAGACATAATGGAGATCTCAGAGAGTTAGAAAGGTCAGAATCATGGGATGTGTGCCAGGGAGACTGTCAGACAGTGAACAAAGCTGGCCTCAGAGGGCAGTGTGGGTCACAACCATCAGAGACTACTCAAGCAAGCCCTTGGGGCTCACATGTTGTCATGAGACATTTTGGTTAGGTCTTTCCTTTCTGTCTCACTTTCTTTCTTTCTTTCCTTTTTTTTCCTAGACAGGGTTTCTCTGTGTAGCCTTGGCTGTCCTGGACTTGCTTTGTAGACCAGGCTGGCCTTGAACACACAGTGATCCACCTGCCTCTGCCTCCTCAGTGCTGGCATTAAAGCTCTCATTTTCAAGTCAGAATGAGAACTACTGCATTTCAGAAGACTGCAACTTTGTTTTGGTTTTAGCTGGGTTCACAGCTGAGAGTTTGCCTGGAGTCTCAGAAGAGACTTTAAATTAGGCCCCTGGAATAACTTTAAACTGTTAAGGGGCTGGAGAGATGGCTCAGTGGTTAAAGCTGTGTACTGTTCTTGCAGAGGACCAGAGTTCAGTTCCCAGCACTCATGTGTGGCTCATAGTTGCCTGTAACTCCAGCCCCCGGGGACTCAATGCCCTCTTCTGGCCTCCAAGGAAATGTATATGTCTCACATGTCTCACATGTGCACACACACACACACACACACACACACACACGAAATATAAAAAATAA
>OU015746.1:32325433-32346750 GCA_907169655.1 Acomys percivali
GCACAATAGAGCTGGCCCTGGTGGAGGGGGTACAGGGGAGCCAGGCCCGAGGGCTAGAGTGCTGGAGAGCTAGCCACGACACTCTTGTCTGCTGTGAGGTGACTTGGGTGGAGAAAGATGCCCTCCTTCCCCTCACCCCACGACATCTGAGGCAGTCTGGAGAGCTGACCCCAGGGTCATGAGAGCAGGTGAGCTAGCCCTGCCCCTCATTAGCTGCGCAGCACACGGGGGGAGCAGGCCCTGGTGGAGGTGGCACAAATGAGCCAGCTCCCAGGGTGAGAGTGTCTGGCAAGATGAGAAACTCACATGTAAAAAAGTTTTTAAAAAAAATAGTATTTGGAGGCTGGAGAGATGGCTCAGTGGATAAGAGACTGCTCTTCCAGAGGTTCTGAATTCAATTCCCAGCAACCACATGGTGGCTCACAATCATCTATACTGAAGTCTGATGCCCTCTTCTGTCTTGCAGGAGTACATGCAGACAGAGCACTCATACATAAAATAAATTATCTTAAAAAATAGTATTTGGTGGATGATGGTGGCACATGGCTTTAATCCCAGCACTCATGAGGCAGAGGCAAGTGACTCTCTGAGTTCAAGGACAGCCTGATGTACATAGAGAGTTCCAGGACAGCCAGGGTTACACAGAGAAATCCTGTCTTGAAACAACCACAACAACAAAATAGCATTCAACTTTTTTTTAAAAATGAGAATTGTTATCCTTCCATATATCCAAGTGTGTTTACTTTTGTCTTATAAAGCTCTAGTAATTATAATAGCTACCGATAAACTATTGGAAAAAAATTTAAATTGTTAATTGAGAGAAACCACTCCCTGGCCCACATATTCAGTTCAGAAACTCAGGTCAGTGATGAACATCTCTGTAGCTCAATCTAAATATTTTTTTTTTCCATTCTGAAACCACATTGTACTCTGAAAGATACCAGCCTTCCTCATCTCTTCAAACTTTATCATGGAATCATAATTTCTGTAGAAATCTGTCTGCACCTTGGTTCAGTCAAGCCAGTCTCGCCCCCCACCCCCTCCTACCCCCAGACAGGGTTCTCTATATAACAGCCCTGGCTGTCCTAGAACTCACCTTCTAGACCCAGCTGGCCTTGAACTCACAGAGACCTGCCTGCCTTTGCCCTCCAAGTGTCTTGTTATAGTCATGCCCATGATGCCTGGCACCTCAGTCAAGCTAATCTTATAGGAAGCTGCAATTTCCAGGGCTATGTGCCAGGAGACCATGCATCTGAGGGTTTGGCACTGCACCAGAAGCCACGGCAGTAAATGTCCTCTACACCAGCAACTTTGCCTTTAGACATGTGAGCATTAACATTTCCTTAGGGCTGGTGTTTATTGGTTGTCTTTTCTCTTGCAGGCTGTTGAAGATTTTCCATTTGTGTGTGTTAAATAATTTTAGATCGTGTCCTGGAGATATTGCATTGGCTTTTGTCAACATTCCGGAGAATGTAAAAAAAATATTTTAAAAATATTTATTTACTTATTATGTATACAATGTTCTTCCTGCAATCCACAAGAGGGCACCAGATCTCATTACAGATGGTTGGGAGCCACCATGTGGTTGCTGGGAATTGAACTCAGGACCTTTGGAAGAGCAGACAGTGCTCTTAACCTCTGAGCCATCTCTCCAGCCCGAGAATGTCAACTTTGTTGGTTTGTTTGAGTTGTCCTTTCTGACCAGCCTATGTGAAGTCTGAGTACTTTTCAAAGGCTTTGCAGTGCCGTTTGGGTCTACACCACATAGGGAGCACCTCTGTGCCAGTCCAGGACCCCGCTGGTGGCTTATGCCATGCCTCAGGTCCCAAAGCCTTTGCTAGGTTGTTTTAAATTCTCCCCTCTCACAGGTTTAAGGATCTGTTCCCCAGCTGCCTCTGCAGGGGTTTTCTCTACACAGTCTAGAGTCTAGGTGGCCCATTTCCTGGTACTCTGATCATGAAACTGATCTTTTAGCTTCTCTGTGCTCTCATAAACTTTCCTTGACTGCATCTGTCTTTGTGTAGCCCTGGCTGTCCCAGAACTCATTCTGTAGACCAGATTGGCCTTGAGCTCACAAAAATCTGCCCGCCTCTGCCTCCTGAGTGCTGGGATTAAAAGCTTGTGCCACCATCACCCAGCCTTAATTCTTTTTCTTTCTTTTTAAAATATTTATTTATTTATTTATTATGTATACAGTGTTCTGCCTGCTTGTATGCCTTCAGACCAGAAGAGGGCAGCAGAGCTCATTATAGATGGTTATGAGCCACCATGTGCTTGCTGGGAATTGAACTCAGGACTTTTGGAAGAACAGACAGTGCTCTTAACCTCTGAGTCGTCTCTCCAGCCTTAATTCTTCTTCCTCTTCCTCTTCTTCTTTTTCTCCTCCTTCTCCTCCTCCTCCTCCTCTTCTTCTTCTTCAGAAAAGATTTATTTTATTTTATATGTATGAATGTTTTGCTTGTGTGCATGTATTGTGTGCATGTCTGGTGCTTGTGAAGGTCAGAAGAGGTCATTGGGTCATCTGAAATTGGCTATGGATGGTTGTGAGTTGCCATATGGGTGCTGGGAAACTTAGTTGCTCTGGGTGGTGGTTTGAGTAGAAATGGCCCCCATAGACTTGTGTATATGAATGCTTAGCCCATAGGGAGTGTCAGTTAGGAGGTGTGGCCTTATTGGAATAGGTGTGGCCTGGTTGGAGGAAGTGCTTCACTATGGCGGCTGGCTTTGAGGTCTCATATATATTTAAGCTATGCCCAGTGACACAGTCTCCTGCTGCTGCCTGAGGATCAAGATGGAGAGCTCTCAGCTCCTTCTCCAGCACCATGTCTGCCTGCACACTGCCATGCTTCTCACCATGATAATAATGGGCTGAACCTCTGAACTATAAGCCAGACCCAATGAAATGTTTTCCTTTATAAGAGTTGCCTTGGTCATGGTGTCTCTTCATAGCTCCAAGAAACCCGAACTCCACAAGAGCAATAAGTGGTCTTAACCACTAAGCCATCTCTGCATCCCCTTACTCCCCTAATTCCTAAGCCAGTAGCTATGGAAGGAAAAACAAAAATCAAAAAGCCAACCACCATATTGGTTATTATTCAAGTTTTGACCTAGTTGCCTGCTGTAATATGCTTTCCAATGCCACGCATTTTATTTTATGTAACATAAGAAGCAGTTGGGTGGCATTCTAACTGTAGGGTATAGTTTGGGTGTGTATGGTAGACGTGTTATGTTTTTGTTTTTGGCGTGATCTTACTATGCTTGGGTGTTAGTCCATTTGTGCTGCTGTAAAAAAACACCTTAGACAAAGCAATTTATGAACAACATAAGTTTATCTCCCTCAGCCCTGGAAGTTGGGAAGTCCTAGACCAGGGTGCTAGCAGATTCTGGTATCTGGGGAAGGACCTCTGCTTTTTAGCTAATGCCTTCTATGTGTTCTTTTTTTAAAAAACATTTATTTATTTATTATTATGTACACAGCATTCTGCCTGCATGTACACCTGCAGGTCAGAAGAGGGCATCAGATTACATCATAGATGGTTGTGAGCCACCATGTGGTTGCTGGGAATTGAACTCAGGACTTTTGGAAGAGCAGTCAGTGCTCTTAACCTCTGAGCCATCTCTCCAACCCCTTCTATGTGTTCTTGCATGAAAGTGGGACAAGGCAGCTCCCCGAGGCCTCTCTTGAGGTACTGTTGTGGAATGTTTCTCCTCCAAAGTTGAGAGGTTTTCTGTGTGACAGAATTAGCCCATGAAGCCTTTAAGGGGTAATTTGTCCACGAGGGCTCCTCTCCTGTGAATGAGATAAGAAGAGCTTGAAGAAGGTGTTGGTTTCCCTTGCTTGTCTTTATGCCTTCTTCCACATAAGGACATGTTAAGAAGACTCCCCCAGGGCCCGGAGAAATGACTCAGCGGTTAAGAGCTCTTGCTGGTTTTGCTGGCTAGTCTTATGACAACTTGACACACAAACTAGAGTTCTCTGAAAGGAAGGAATCTTAACTGGGAAAATGCCTCTGTGAGATTTTCTGTAAAGCATTTTCTTAATTAGTTATTAATGGGGGGAAGGCCCAGCCCATTGTGGGTGGGGTTATCTCTGGGATAGTGGTCTTTGGTTCTGTTGGAAAGCAGACTGAGCAAGCCATGTGGAGCAAGCCAGTAAGCAGCAGCCCTCCATGGCGTCTGCATCAGCTCCTGCCTGTCCAGGTTCCTGTTTTATTTGAGTTTCCATCTTGACTTTCTTTGTTGATGAACAGCAATATGGAAGTGTGAGCCAAAAGCCCTTTCCTCCCCTACTTGTTAATTAGTCATGGTGTTTCATAATAGCATTAACAATCCTAGCTAAGACACTGTTCTCTAGAGAACCCAAGTCCAGTTCCCAGCACCCACATCAGGTAGCTCACAACCCTCTGTAACGCCAGATCCAGGGGATTGGATACTTCTCCACTGGCCTCTGTGGGTATACTCACACAGGCACACATACAAATACACATAAATAAAACAAATACAAATAAATCTCAAAAAAAGATGACCCTTTCCAAATGCTGGTGTCTGATCCTAGACTTCTTACAGCCTCTTGAACTAGATACATAAGTGAAATCTCAAAGGACTTTTAGTTTACATTTATCTCTCTCTTTTTTAAAAGATTTATTTATTATTACATATACAGTGCTCTGCCTGCATGTACACCTACACACTAGAAGAGGGCACCAGATCTCACTATAGATGGTTGTGAGGTACCATGTGGTTGCTGGGATTGAATTCAAGACCTTTGGAAGAACAGCCAGTGCTCTTAACCTCTGAGCCATCTCTCCAGCCCCTTAGTTTACTTTTATCTGATGGCTAAAGATGGAGAACATTTTTTTAGTCTTCCCCAGATATTTGTATTTCATCCTTTAACACTCTGTATAGTTCCACATCTCATTTAAAAAATCTGGGTTGTTTGTTTTCTTGTTGTTGTTGTTTTAAGTTTATTTATTAGTATGTATATAATGCTCTGCCTGCATGTACACCTGCATGATAGGAGAGGGCATCAGATCACATTATAGATGGTTGTGAGTCACCATGTGGTTGCTGGGAATTGAACTCAGGGCCTCTGGAAGAGCAGACAGTGCTCTTAACCTCTGAGCCATCTCTCCAGCCCTGTTGTTGTTGTTTTAACTAAATAAATGGATTCTGTAACTTATCTTCAGTAACAATAGCATTCTGTGGAAGGGAGTCCCATACTTAATACACACCGTACTCAAATGGCAACTCCTCCCCAAAAAACATTAAGGAACACACAAAGAAACAGGTACACACCCCCCTTCACAGGGAAAGAGCAATGGACAGAAAATGTCCCCAAGGGAGCCAAGGCTTTGGAGTTATTAGGTAAAGACCTTACAGTGATTTTCTGAAATGTGCTTGAATAAGCAAAAGTTAATCATGGGCAGAGGGTTACAACAATTCAAGGCGTGACGTTTGAGTAAGAGGGAGATGTCAATAAAAGATAGAAATTATTACAAGCAAATAGAGATTCTGGGGAGCCAAAAAGTTAATAGTCAAGATTAAAAAACAAACAAACAAACAAACAAAAAAACCAAAAAAGAAACAAGAAACTTCATCAGATAGAAAAGAGAATCAAGGGCAGGCGTGGTGGCGCACGCCTTCAATCTCAGCACACAGGAGGCAGAGGCAGGCAGATCTCTGTGAGTTCAAGGCCAGCCTAGTCTATTGAGCAAGCCCCAGGACAGCTAGGGCTATGTAGATAAATCTTGTCTCAGATAACTAGATAGGTGTCTGAGGACTAAATAAATGAGCTTATGCAGTTGAGAAACAGAAAAAAAAAAATGAGGAAAAATGAGCAGAATCTAAGAGATCCCTGGAAAACCGCCAAGCACATGAACATCACAAGCACATGAACGCACACATTTTGTGAGTTTCGTAAAAAGAGAGAACAAGGGAAGCAGAAAAATATTTGTAAAAATAATGATTTTTAAAACCCCAAATTTTATAAAAGATGTAAACCTACACGTTCAAGATCAATTATACATCAACGGAATAAACTAAGGAGATTCACACTGAAGTTCATTAGAATCAAAGTGTCAAGAGGCTGGGCGTGGTGTCTCATGCCCAGTGTTTAATCCCAACACTAGGGAGGCAGAGGCAGGCGGATCGCTGTGAGTTCGAGGCCAGCCTGGTCTACAAAGCGAGTCCAGGACAGTCAAGGCTACACAGAGAAACCCTGTCTTGAAAAAAAAAAAAAGTGAACAGAGAAAGGAGGGGCTGGGGGATGGCTCAGATGGTAAAGTGTTTTCTATAAAACCATGGGGGCCTGAGTTTGAATATTTGACTTTATTAAACTTTCAATGGTCTTCTCCTCCCACCTTGTTTTTAACTCTTCAAATTCTTAAATACATGGAAGGAGCCCCAAGGAGGCAAAACAACTGATGAAACAGAACACTGATGAAAATAAAGAAAGAGGCCTCTCTATGTCGCAATTTAAAAGTGTAATACAAACCTACAGTAATCAAAATGATACCGTACTAGCTTAAGAACAGGTCCACAAACCAATGGAATAGAATGGAGTACCCGGAAATAAACTTAAAGTTTGATGGGCAGTTGGAATTCCACAAGGATGACAAAGGCTATTCGGTGGAGAAAGAACACTTTCCCTCAAGGAAAAGTAGGAGACACACTGACAACTGACAACTTACCAGGCACGTGCAGAACAGTAAAGCTGTACACCTACCTTGCTCTATACACAAAAATTAACTGGAATGATCGACAAACTAAGTGCAAGGCTAAAGCTATAAAAACTTCTCCAGTCATGTGTTTATTTTTTTAATAGTCCATACACAAAGTATCGGGCTTCGTTACCCCGTTCCCATGCACACTTCGCTCTGGTTGCTTATCCTCTCATTTCAGCCCTGTCCCCTGGCATCCACTTGTCTCGTCCCCCAGCGCTCTCCACTCTGCTTCCGTGTTGTCTGTGTTCTGCCTGTCTCCCTTCCTTGAGACATTTTTCTTCTCTCTCACAGCCCCTTTCTAGTTTCACAGATTGTAACCCACCCACATGTGTTCACATATAAAAATTTAAATCTAAATCTACATAGAAGAGGAAAAGTGGTCTTTGTCCCTTTTAATTTGAGTTACTGTGCTTAATACAATCTTTTCCCATTGATGAATTGACTTCAGTGTTTAAATGTACTACATGTTTTTTCTTTTTAAAATGTGTGTGTGCACATGTGTGTGTGTGTGTGTGTGTGTGTTTGTGTGTGTGTAGGTGTGTATGCATAGGTATCCAGAGGCCAGAAGAGATGTCAGATCCCTCTGAGCTAGAGGTGAGAGCATTTTCAGGGTGCTAGGCTTGTTACAGGGGTTCTGGGGTCTGAACTCCCACTTTCATGATTGTACAGCAAGTTCTCGTAACCACTGAGCCATCTCTCCAGCGCCCATGTTTTCTTTATCCTTCCGTCTGTTCCACTGGTTCCACTTCCTAACTATCATGGACAGCACAGCAATAAATATATATGTGGAAATATCTCTGTTCTGGGACTTAGAGTAGTTTGTGAATATACCTGGGAGGTGTTTTACTGGTGCATATGGTAATTTTTTAAAAAGTTCATATTGGTTTCTTTAGTGGTTGCACCAGTTTACATACCAACAATAAACAAGAGTCCCCTTCCTTCACATTCTTTTTGCTTTGCTTGGTTTTTTTCAGACAAAGTTTTTCATATAGTCTAGGTTGTCCTGGACTTGCTTTGTAGACCAGGCTGGCCTCGAACTCACAAGAGATCCACCTTCCTCTGCCTCCCGAGTGCAGGGATTAAAGGCGTGCACCACCACCGCCCAGCTTCCTTCATGTTCCTGTTGACATTTTTGGTAAGTTGTTTTCTTGACATCAAGACGTTCTGACTGGGTGTGATGGAGTCTCAAAGTAATTTTCATATGAATTTCTCTAATGGTTAAGTATGCTGAACACTTAAAAATATGTATTGGCTATTTGTGTTTCTTCTTTTGAACATTGGCGACTGTAAAATTTCCCCTTCAGACTGACCTTAGCTGCACCCCGAAGGATCTGGTAGGCTGTGCTACCATTTTTAATTATTCTAGGAATATTTTAATTTCCTCTCTGATTTCTTCAGTGATTCGTTGTTCACTCGAAAGTATTTGTTCCGTCTTCAGGAACTGATGTACTTTCTCTTGCTGTGTATTTCTGGTTTTGTTCCGTTGTGGATTGATAAGGCACAAGGGAGTCTTTCTTTCCTTTGTTCTTTTTATTTGTTAAGGCTTTTTTTTTGTGTGTGTGTGGCATATAAGATGAATGACTTTAGAGAAGGGCCCGTGAACCACTGAAAAGTTCGTAAGTTCCCTATCTGTTGGACAGAATGGTCTACAGCTATCTGCTAAGTCCATTTGACTGATGATAGAATTAACGTCTGAGTTTCTTTGTTGGTGTTTAGGCTAGAAGACCCGTCTAAAGGTGACAGTGGGATACGACTGCCTTGTGTCAGGACCCTTCTTGCTTCTTGTTCCTTTTAGTCTTTGTTTTAGGACATTGGGAGCCCAGGACATGACACATAAATATTTGTAGTTGTTATATGTCCTTAATGAACGGTGTCTGCCTCTGTGTGTGAGTTGACACTTTCTGGCTAATGGCTTGTAGCACTGTCGACTGGCTTTGTAAATTTGATATATTGACTGTGGTATTTCATGAATAATTTCTTCCCTGGCGGTGTCTCTTTGGGATTCTGTATGCCTCTTGTAGTTGCATGTCCATTTCTTTTCTAGGTTTGGGAAATTTTCTGCTGTAATTGAATGGAATAGATAGTCTATGTCTTTAGGTTTTAATTTAGCTATTATTTCTAGACTATGGATTCTTAGGTTTGGTGTCTTGGACATAGTCTGGAGTTCTTAGAAGTCTGGATCATGTTCATTATTTTTTCTTTATATATGTTTAATGTATTATTGTCTCAGTCTTGTCTGACATTCCCGAAATTCATTTTTCTGGGCCTTAATTTCATTGTTGAATTCACTCTCCAGGTTTAAGTTTCCCCTCTGAGTTACTGGCTGTTTCATTCACTTGCTAAGTTTCTTGTCTAGGCTCTGACTTGCTTTCTTTACTCCATTCATCTGGTTATTTGAGTCCTTTCTATGGTCACTGATACTTTTTAAAAAGTAAGACCCTGGGCAGGTGTGGTGGTGCACATCTGTAATCTCAGCACTCGGGGAGGAAGAGGCAGGTAGATCTCTATGAAATTGAGGCCAGCCTGGTCTACAAACCAAGAACAGAACATCCAAGGCTACATAAAGAAACCTTGTCTCAAAAAAAAAAAGAAAAAAAAAAAAAACCTGAAGGTTTTTCCTGGCAGTTAAACTGCTTCATGATCTTTTTGGTTTTTGGCAGAGCTTGTGAGCTTGCCAGAGGTGTCAGAGTGGAATGAAAAACTAAAACTCTTAGATGTAACAGACCAAATCTTCATGATCCCACGTGTGGCAGAGGAGTGTTAAATGTGACACCAAGATCACAACAAAGCAACAGAATAAACAGTCAGGTTTTACGACTACTAAGATGTTCTTTATATCATATTACAGTTTTAAGAATGTAAGCCATGTGGTGTGTGTGTGCTGGTGTGTTGTGCTGGTGTGTGCTGCACTCAGGAACAGATGTAGGAGGATCATGAACTTAAGGCTAGCCTGGGCTACATATGGAGACCCTGTCTCAAAAAGTGTGCAATGGTAATTTATAGAAGGGATAAAATGTTTATAATATCTTAAAATTTTCACATTTAGTGTGTGCGTGTGTGTGTGTGTGTGTGTGTGTGTGTAGGTGTGTGTGTGTGTGTGTGTGTGTGTGTGTGTGTGTGTGTGTGTACATGTACCACTGAACACATACAGAGGTCAGAGGGCAATTTTCTTTTCTTTTTTAAATATTTTTTAAAGACTTATTTATTTATTATGTATACAGTGCTCTGTCTGCATTAGATTACATTATAGATAGTTGTGAGCCACCGTGTGGCCACTGGGAATTGAACTCAGGACCCTTGGAAGATCAGACAGTGCTCTTAACTGCTGAGCCATCTCTCCAGCCCCTTAAATATTTTTATTTAACTTTTAAATTTATGTGCATTGGTGTGGTGTGAGGGTGTCAGATCTTGGACTTACAGACAGTTGTGAGCTGCCATGTGGGTGCTGGGAATTGAACCCGGGACCTTTAGAAGAGCAGATGGTGCTCTTAACCACTGAGCCAACTCTCCAGCCCCAGAGGACAATTTTCCATTTTCTTTTATCTTGTGGGTCCTGGAGATCAAATTTAGGTCTTCAGCAGGCTTTTGGGAGGAGCTTTTAGCTGATCCATCTCACCAGCCTCTTATTTTTATATCTTATAAGGGTCAAAATCAGCAAGAATGTGTAAAGAACTCTTATAACCCAGTAACAGAAGATAAGCCATCCAATTTGAAAAGTAAGGGCTAAGAATATAACTCAGTTGGTAGAATATTTGTTATATCCATGAAGCATTGGGTTGGTTCCCTGGCACCACACAAATAAATTAACAAACAAACCAACACCAAGCTTTTGGTATTTCTCCAAAGAAGATACACAAATGACCGATGAGCATATAAAACACCAACCATCACCGAGGATACGCACATTAAACTCATGAGGTACCATTTTATCTTTACAAGGATAGCTAAACTGAAAGGACAGATGGTGTGGGGGTTGAATGAGTAATGGCCCCACAGACTCCGGCTTTTGAACACTGGGTCTCCAGTTGGTGGCTCTGTCTTAGCAAGGCTCAGGATGTGTGTGACCTTGCTAGAGTAAGTGTGCCTCTGGAGGTGGGCTTTGAGAATTTTAGAGACTCATGTCACTTAGAATTTGCTTCCTGCTTCCTTCTTGTAGTTCAAGACGGGAGTCTCCAACTTCCTATAGCCATGCCTTCCCTCCACCATCATGGATTCTAATCCTCTGGAGCTGTTAGCCTAAACAAACTCTTTCTTTAAGTTACCTTAGTTATGGTGTTTCATCATAGCAATAGCAAAGCAATTAATACACATGGTAAACTGTACTGGTAATGAGGTGGAGAAATTATAACCCCCATACACTTCTGGTAGTTGACAGAATGATGCTTTCAAAAATAGTCTGAATAGCCCAGTGTGTGGTGCACGCCTTTAATCCTAACACTCGGGAGGCAGAGGCAGGCAGATCACTGTGAGTTCTAGGCCAGCTTGGTCTACAAAGCAAGTCCAGGACAGCCAAGGCTACACAGAGAAACCCTGTCTTGAAAAAACAAAACAAAACAACAACAACAGCAACAACAGCAACAACAGCAAACAGCCTAGCTATTCATCGAAAGGTTGGCATAGACTGGTCTATAAGAGCCAGCAATCTCATTTCCAGGTGAATGGAATCTCATCCCAGATGAATGAAAATATATCTCCATATAAAATATTTTTCATGAATGTTCCTAGCTCTTTAACCATAATACTTACAAAGTATAAACAGCCCAAATGTCCAGTAAGTGGACTAAATAGACAAATAAATGTGGTATATCTGTTCAATGGAATAAACTTCAGTCATGAAAAGGACTGAAGTACTCATGCATATCACAACATGGATGAAACTTGAAAACAAGCAAAGGAAACCAGATACAAAACCAATACTGAAATATCCAGAACAGGCTAATTCATAGAGGCAAAAGCAGATTACTGGTTGCCAGGGATTTAGGAGCATAGAAAAGATAGTGACTACTAACAGATACAGGGTGTCTTTGGGGAGTGATGAAAATGTTCTGGAGTTAGTGACAAAGCCACATAAAGTTGTACAATACTAAATACCCCTGAATCGTATTTTTGTTTGTTTTTTCTTTTAAAAAAAGATTTATTTATTTATTATGTATGAAGTGCATATTAGGTCACATTATAGATGGTCGTGAGTCACCATACGGTCGCTGGGAATTGAACTCAGGACCTCTGGAAGAACAGACAGTGCTCTTAACTGCTGAGCCATCTCTCCAGCCTTGTTTCTGCTTTTCAAGACAGGGTTTTTCTGTGTAGCTCTGGATGTCCTAGGACTCACTCTATAGACCAGGCAGTCCTCAAACTCAGAAATCTGCTTGCCTCTGCTTCCCGAATGCTGGGATTAAAGGTGTGCATCTCCCCTGCCTGCCTGAATTGTACACTTTAAAGGGGGTGAGTAAAGGGGCTGCTCTTTCTGAGGACCTGGTTTGATTCCCAGCATCCACATGGCAGCTGATAACTGTCTTAACTCCAGTCCCAGGGAATCTGATACCTCTATTGGCACCAGGAATATACATAGTATGCAGACATACATGCAAGCAAAACACCCACGTTAGTGGTTGTTTTAAAAAAATGTGTTGCAGTTTTTCTCTTAACCCAGCTAGCACCCAAACAATTGAGACTGAACTATTATATTTACTTGACAAGCTTGATGGCACAAGAACTGAGCAGTATTAATCTATTTTAATGCTCCAAGCTAATATGGCTTCCTTCCAGTGTACTTACTTTTATGGCTTTCTCTGCTCCGGCTGCTCTCTCTTAACGTCACCTGGCCCTCTCCGCATGGCTCAGTCTTTTACTTCTTCTTCTAACTCCTCCTCCCTTGGAGGGCAAGAAGTCCAGCCCTATTGTATCCCCTGCTCAGCAACTGGCTACAAGCTGCTTTATTGGCTTATCAGGGGACAATTGGAGAGCAGTGTTTATACAACATTGAGACAGGAGATTCTCAGAACAAGTATTGCAAGCAGATATGATGGGTACAGAAATCAACATTTGAATTACACAATCACCTAATGCCTATACCCATATACAGAAAGTAAATAAATATACAAAAATTTAAAAACTCTAGTAGTTAAAAAATAAAATAAAATAATGAATTTATGTTGCACCTGGTGGCGTAGGTCTGGAATCCAAGCTGTTTGAGAGGTTAAGACAAGAAGATAGTAAGGTGACCCTGGGCTGTAGACTGAGGCCAAGGCAAGGGTAGGCCTTCAAAACTGAAAGCAAGAGGAGAGATGGGACGGCAGTGTGGTGATAGAGCACTAGCCTAGTGTGTGTGAGACCCTGGGTACAACCCCCCAGAATACGGTAAGTTTCAGATGTGAACCACAGTTTGAGAGTGAGTGTAGCCAATTTATAACGAGCAATTCACTCCGGCTGTGAGAAGATCCGAGGTTGAGTGGAGGCTGTCCAGGTGAGAAAGGCTTTGGGGTTTACTCTGTTGGGCGGCAGCGTGTGTGTGTTTGTGTGTGTGTGTGTGTGTGTGTGTGTGTGTGTGTGTGACAACTTGGATGGCGGCGCGGGGTGGGGGTGGTGTGTGACAACTTGGATAGCATCTTAGGACACTGATCACTTTTTCAACTGCAGTGACAGAGAGGGTTGGAACCGCCCCCAACACTGTCCATGGTGCTGAACCCAGGGCTTCTGTTCTTGTAAACCTCCCTGGGATTCTTGGTCCTGTGAGCTGTCGCCCTGAAGCCCTGGCCCCAAGGCAGGCAGCCTCTCAACGATTACCTGCATCTGATGCAACAGCACTCAGACTTTTAATAACTCCCATTGCTCCTTTGTCCCCAGCAGCCTGAGCCCATCAAGACTAACTTTGTCCCTGGAGGAATTGTCCTTCTTAAGGATACTCCTCTATGGTCTGAGACATGGACAGGAGAATGCATCTACGGAAGGATGGGTAGAAGATGGAGGCTCTGAGTCTCCCTGGCCATTCGGGCTGGAGGTAAGTGATGGCTTCAATGTCCTTCACCTGGCCAAGTCAGGCTGAGAGACTCCAGAGAGAACCTGTTGTGAGACCAACATAGGGTGGAGGAGGGAAGGTGTGGGGAAGTCACTGCTCAAGAATCTTGGAGGGGTGAGACTTGGAGATTGGTTAGTTTTATCTGGAGCTGAGACTTCTGTCTACGCTGGCTTATGTGTTGGGGAGAATTTAGGATAGAGGGTGGGAAGGACGGCAAAATATAGACACAGCTTTCTCCCCCCCCCATGCCCACACCCATACTGCAGCTTCACCCCACACCTAGACCGTCCTCTCTTACTCCCCACTCTCTAATAAACCCTTTTAAAAATCTTCTCTGCTTCCATCTTCCTCCTGCTGCCTCTCCACTCTCCTACTCACCCCAGCCTTTTCATTCCTTCTCCAAGGCCACTCTTCTGTTTTATTTTCCCTGCTCTTACATCGCTGTCGACTAGACCTGTTACTGATCCAAGGGCGGCCACATGCTAGATGTGCTCCTGTGTGCAGACCTCACGTATCCTCCTCTCCCCTCTCAGAGGATATAGACTGATTTCCTAAGAGCAACGACCAAATGAGAGGCACAACTGAGTAACAACAGAAAGTGCCTGGGAGGCTTGTGCTCTCCCCACCCGTACCACGTCTCTCCCAGTCCTCAGCCCCTCTAAGCCCACTCTCTTGCTCCTACAGGTGAGGGGAAACATTGCAAAGGGGAGGAATGCTGCCCCTGCAAAGGCAATGCTGGTGTTTTCCCAAACACCTATGTGTTAGGAACTAGGGTCCTTGCATTCCTTTCCAGGTCCCTTCATCCCGAGCTGCTTCTCCTTTATTCAGGCGCCATGGTTTTGGGCCATTTCAACACTCCAGCCATCACAGAATAAGCAATCTCTCTGTGAGGGGCTGGGTGCACTTGGCACCGTGTAGTAGACAGCATATTGGCCTCACATTGAGATTATAGTACATGGGGTGATGGAGACATCCTCATGGAAAAATACCAGCATGTGACAATGTTCTAGAAGACCTAGTGACTCCTAAACCTTCAGAGAAAAGCGGGATTCAGATGGCTGAGCAGGACCAAACAGCATGCACACGGGGCACTGTCACCCGAGGTCCTCGGAGCATCCTAGTTCGGTTGGCACTGAGGCTGTTTAGGAAAACAAGGGAGGGGAGGATGAGAATTGGGTGCAGGTTCTGGGGCCAATTAAGTCCAGCTCTGCCAGCCTTTCTCAGTGTGACCTGGGGTGGTTATTCCCCCCGCCCCCATGAGCCTCAGTTTACTTATGTATAGAGATAATTCATTGCATTTCCTATATATTAAATACTCATTAAATAAGAGAATGCTTCTGAAATACTTAGCGTAGTGCCTAGCACACAGGAAACATCTAGTAAATAAACACCGATGAGTATTATCAGGACAGTAAATGATTGTGATTGCTACAAATGGCAGATTATTTAGCAAAATGGAGCACTCTTTAGAATAGATGTGAGGTCACTCCTGGATCGCTATCTAAATGTCAGTGTTTTTTTTCCCCTCTGCAGACAATAAACAGACTGGGAATCCTTCTGAAGACATTTCGGGTCAGATGGGGAAGGTGTCTCTTGAGAAGTTGACTATACATCGCATCGTGGTGTGGATTAAAATGGAGCACAATCTGGAGGCAGGAGCGCTCCCGGGAGTGCAGAACAGTAAGTCAGGTGGGAGGACTGATTGGCCAGTGACTTCAAAGGAAGAGCACTCTGCTCCAGTGTGTGCGGTGTCCAGGGAGGAAGCCTGGCTGGGTGAAGGCTGGGAGAGGAGACAGGAGAGTCAGAGATGAATTTGGGTTTGAGGTAAAGGAGTGAGAATGATCACAGGCTATACGGACATGTGCGGTCTCATGGAGCACGGATGCTTGGATGCTCGGAGAGAGGACTTGTGGTTGCTGGCTGCCTGCAGCTGTTAAGGCTACCCTGGGCGGTGCGAGTAAGGGCCTGCCAAGAGGAGCAGGGAATGGCTGGTTCTGCAATGGGGACTTGTTGTTTCCTATTCTTTTTTTTCCACAGAGCTTGGTGGAGGTGTGTTTGTATGGCTCTCTTACACACACACTTCTCTTCCCTCCTCTCCTGTCCCCGCTCCACTCTTGTTCGTGTTCTGAGGTTTCCCCTCTCTGCACTCAGGCCATCTTTCCCTGGGACAGGGCTCAGCAGACAGAGCTGGTGTTGAGCAACACCCGGAAGCCTTTGGCTCGCCTCTTTGCCTCCTGTGTTCTCTTATTGTGATATTTCTTTTGCTAAGTGAAAAATCTCGTCATTATTTCTGAACTACGAGAAAAATTGGTAAAGGAGAAAAAAAACACATATCTATGCAATCAGCAGGGCATGACACCAGCTACCTCGATTAACATTTTGATCTTATAAGATTTTAATAAAATGGTGGCCTCTGCTTGCAATCCCAGCACTCAGGAGGGAGGGAAATTGCTGCAAGTCTGATGCTAGCCTGATTTACATACAGGCCAGAGCTTCATAGTGAGATCTTGTTTCAAGAACAACTTCAAATGCTAAAACTGTTTTGTATTTATTTATTTTTTTAAAAAGATTTATTTATTTTATTTAGTGCATATGAGTGCTTTATCTGCAGAAGAGGGTATCAGATTACATTATAGATGGTTGTGAGCCACCATGTGGTTGCTGGGAATTGAACTCAGGACCTCTGGAAGAGCAGGCGGCGCTCTTAAGCACTGAGCCATCTCTCCAGCATAATACCAATACATAACACACTAAAATATCATTTAATCAAATCTTATTTTGGAACACAAATTCATCCCACCTAGAATTCCATCCCAAGCAGACGTTGTGTTTTATGTTAGCAGTATTTTGTACCTATTCATTTACATTTGCTTCTGGTTTAATCAACAGTATAAGTACTCTATGGTGAATATACATTCTCTTCTTTTATGTTTTTTTTTTTTTTGAGACAGGGTTTCTCTGTGTAGCCTTGGCTGCCCTGGACTCCCTTTGTAAATCAAGCTGGCCTCAGACTCACAAAGATCTGCCTGCCTCTGCCTCCTGAGTGCTGGGATTAAAGGCGTGCGCCACCACACCCGGCGGAATATGCATTCTTAAATACACATTTTAAGAATTAGCTTTTACTGTTCTGACAAATACCTAGGAGAGGATATAACAAATGTGTGGGTATAGTATATATTTCAAGCTATGGCTAGACCACAGTGATTTCTGATCCCCTAAACTCTCACAGTGTTGAGGAGTGTACAACTTCTAAAACCTATCCTGCCGATGTGATAATCCAAGAAATGAATTTCTCTTTCTATATTTTAATTTCTTGGGTGGTTGGTGAACTGTAGGTAAATCTTAACTATTTATCCATAGGTAATAAGAAGCTCTGAATATTGTTCTTTAAAGGACGAAAGTTGAGTCTTTCAACATCTTAGACCTTTGGTGGCATCCAGCGGTATCAGGACTGGGTGTCTGTCACATACGTGGTCATCAGGAACAGATGAGAATTCATTTATACTAGCAGGTAAATGGCTGAGAGGGCTGCTTGGTACGTGGGAATGGGGTGATGATAGTGATGGTATGCATTTTCATTTGTGGGCAGTTGGCTTTCTGGATCTGGTGCATTGTAAATAAATCGTATATATTATATCTAGGAGCACTTCATAATAGCCGACTGCTATCTTATCTAGGAGATATGCTTCCTTCATGTGTTCCTTCGTTTTCAAGCCTTTTTTTTAAAAGTCATGATTTATGTATAGTTTACTTAAAGTAAAAATTCCAAATAATACAGGGACATTAACATCAAAATTAGAGTACCTCTGAGGTCTTTCATATTTAATAAAAATGGGTGTGTGGTGTGTGCACATGCGTGTAGGGTCACATGTGTGTGTGTGTGTGTGTGTGTGTGTAGGCCAGAGGTTGACCTCAGGCATCCTTCTTGATCACTCTGGGGGCTCGGGCTCTAAATTCTGGCCCCTGTACTGACAGCACAAGCAGCTCATCCACTGAGCCATTTCTCTAGAGCCCTCATCTTATTGCTTTATTTTATCTTTCTATCAGTAGTGGTGTGTGTGTGTGTGTTCCTGTCTGTCTGTCTGTGTCTGTGTGTCTTTGTGTGTGTGTGTCTGTGTCTGTGTGTGCCTGTGTGTGTGTGTCTGTGTGTGCCTCTGTGTGTGTGTCTCTCTCTCTCTGTGTATGTCTTTGTGTGTGTGTGTGTGTGTGTGTGTGTGTGTGTTTGTGTGTGTGGTCTGTTCATGCTTATCACAGTACACATGACCAGAGAACAACTTTGTGGAGTCAGTTCTTTCCTCCTAACTTTACATGGGTTTCGGGGGTCAATCTTAGGTCATCAGGGTTACCACAGGTTTATTGCCCACTGAATTATCTTACCAGTCCTCACCATTTCCCCTTCCTTCTTTTTCTTTTGGTTCTCTGAGACAGGGTTTCTCTGTGTAGCCTTGACTGTCATGGAATTTGCTCTGTAGACCAAGCAGGCCTTGAACTCAGAGATCTGTCAGCCTCAGCCTCCAGAGTGCTGGGGATTAATGGTGTGCGCCACCACCTGGGCTCATCTTATAATTAAAAAAAAAAAAAAAGATTTTATTTATTATTTATAGTCTTCTGCCTGCATGTGAGCCAGCAGGCCAGAAGAGGGCACCAGATCTCATTATAGATAGTTATGAACCACCATGTGGTTGCTGGGAATTGAACTCACGACCTTTGGAAGAACAGACAGTGCTCTTAACCTCTGAGCCATCTCTCCAGCCCCCTCATCTAATAATTTTTAATCATCACAATCTTAATATATCCACAAAATAGAGAGAGAAGTGAACTTTAATGTTCACTTTTTGCCCTTTTCTGGCAGTCAATAGCCATTTGTGAATCTTATTTCTTGCACTCATCTCCCCCTTCCGTTTTGGAAGCCAGATAGTAGAGATGGGACACAGGTCCTGTGGAGGTGAGGAAAGCATCCAGCCACTGAGCTATCCCCAGCATACCTCACTCTTTAATTTGAAGCAAGATTTCCGGAAGTTGCTCAGGATGGCCTTGACTTTACTTCATAGGCCAGGCTGATCTTGAACTTGCAGTCCTCCTGCCTCAGTCTCCCAAGCAGCTGGAACTCCAGTCCCACACCACCAGGCTTGGTCTCCTCTCTCCTTTTGTGGGCATCTTAAGGTAAGGTCAAGACAGCGATTCCTCCATTGAGATGGCGGTGTGTATTGCTGACTGAAAGGGGTACAGAGGAATGTGTGGTTGTTTGGTCACAACAGGAGCAAAGGCCCTTTATTAAGGGCCATGCTGGCCTTTCAGGAAGCAGGTGGGTTCCGACATAGGGAGAAGCCAAAGACAAAAGTGTACTGCTCTTTGTTAGGGCAGCTCCCTCAGTGCCTCTGGAAACTTCTGCCCCATTTCTGCCCATTTTATAGCTTCCTGCCTTTGTACACTTTGACAAACCCATTCTAACTCATTCCTTCCTTCCACCCCTCTTTCCCTCCCTCCCTTCCTCCTTCATCTTTTCTTCCTTCCTTTTTCTTTCCTCCTTTCTTTCCTCCTCCTCCTTCTCCTTCTTGCCCTCCTCCTCCTCTTCTTCTTCCTCTTCTTCTTCAAGACAGGGTCTCACTATACGGCTCTGGTTGTCTTGGAACTCACTATGTAGGCCAGGTTGGCCTTGAACTCAGAGATCTGCCTGCCTCTCAGTGGTCCTGTGCTGAGAGTTGAGAAAACCACAGGATGAGCAGATTGAGTCATCCTGTAAGTTTGCTTTTACACAAACACTTAAGGATAAAGAGTGTCACATGATGACTCACATGATACTTATTAGGGGATTTCTATGCCTCATAGATGTAGATAAGCTTAGAGAGAACTCTTTCTCGTATTTTCTACCAGTCCCCATTCACCATACCTGAATTTTACTCATAACTATGTGCATATTTGTGTTTGGGTTTATACATGTGAGCGCAGTGCCTACAGAGGCCAGAAAATCCCCTGGAGCTGTCATGAGCCGCTCTCTGTGAGGGAATGGGAACTAAACTTGGATCCTTTTAAGAGCAGAAGTGCTTTAAATGCCGAGTCATCTATTTGGCCCCCATACCTAAAAACTTATAAAGTCACAGAGATTGCCTAGCATCTATAGAACATTTGCATAAAATTTAAATATACAACATGAATCTCAGGGAAATTTGTGTTTGTCCTGAGCTTCTTTAAGTTGCACACGTGCCATTAGGGAAGTGTAGATGTAGAAAAATGCAAGCAACTTAAATCATCCCAGCTCACTATCCCAAGATTATCTGCTTGCCTTACCTCCACTTACACCTGATTGTGCACACCAGTTTCTTTAATATGCCCGGGGCTTTTGTTTGTTTGTTTGTTTGTTTTGCTGTTGTTGTTTTTGTTTATTTATTTGTTTTTGAGACAGGGTTTCTCTGTGTAGTTGTGGTGGAACTTGCTCTGTACACAAGGCTGGCCTTGAGTTCATAGAGACCTGCCTTGCCTCTGCTTCCAGAGTGCTGGGATTAAGAGTGTGCGCCACCCTGCTGTCCCCACTGTCTCTGCAGCCACCCCAACCACCACCACCAGGCTGGCAATTTCTTTTTTTCTTCTTTTCTTTTCTTTTCCTTTTTTTTTTGGTTTTTCAACACTGGGTTTCTCGGTGTAGCCTTGGCTATCCTTGACTTTTGTAGAGCAGGCTGGCCTCAAATTCACAGAGATCTGCCTGCCTCCCGGGGGCTGGGATTAGAGGTGTGTGGTCCCAGGTGTGTAATGGCATGTTTAGTCACTCATCAGTTGTTCCAAGCTGATTTGTGAAAGCTGTCCTTCACAAGGCCATACACTGGATGCTGGAAGTATGAAAAAGAGCTAGAATTTAACCCTGGCGCCAAGACACTGTAGTCCAGGGGAGCGGGGAGCTTATCTACCAATGCCTATGCTACAATGCCAGATGTGGTCAGGGAGCTAAGCCTGTAGGAGCTTGGGATGTCTTTATGCTCCCAGGAAGCTCTGTCAAGCCATACCTTGGAATACTTTGACCAATTCAACCCTGATCCTCCAAAGCATAAAACAAAACAGAAAAACCAAAACCAAATAAATAGCCAAAACAAAAACAAAAACAAAAACAAAAACCAACCAACCAACCAAACAAACAAAAAAACCCAAACCAACCAAACACACACATCAAAAACCTGAGTGAATTTTCATGATGTTTTATTTTATGTTATCTCTCTCTAGGCAAATGGGGAGGGCCCCATGGAACCCCAGAATATCACATGGGTATCAGAGTTTATTCTCTTAGGTTTCTCACAGACTCAAGAATTCCAGAAACTCCTGTTTGTGGTCTTCCTGTTTGTCTACATCACCACCATTTTGGGAAACATTCTTATCATGGTCACCGTGACCTTTGACCCCAGGCTGGATATGCCTATGTATTTTCTGCTCCGAAACCTGGCAGTCATAGATCTTAGCTATTCCACAGTCACCTCCCCCAAGATGCTGGTGGACTTCTTTCACCAGACCAAGAGCATCTCCTACCAGGGCTGCATGGCCCAGATCTTCTTCTTCCACCTCCTGGGAGGTGGGACGGTCTTCTTCCTCTC
>OU015746.1:32361750-32372414 GCA_907169655.1 Acomys percivali
GGAGAGAATAAGGCTGGACTTCCTGTCCTCCAGGGGAGGAGAAGTTAGAGGAGGCAGGAAGGGATTCGGCGGGCCACAGGCGGAGGTCCAGGAGAGGTGAGAGAGATTCAGCTGAGCAGGGGAAGCCATAAAGTGCAAGTATCTTTGGGATTTAGGATGGGAGGAAACCAGATCAGTTTAGAAGGTTAAGAACAAACAGATTAAGACTGCTCAGGATTGTGTTGTAAATCTTGATTAAACAAATGCTATAATAGAGTCTCAATTATTTGGGCAAGAAAACAAACACAATTTTATAAAAATAACATTTTGGTGTACCAAGTGGGGCAAGAACTTACATAGGATCTAAAGTTAGAACAGTTTCTTTTTCTTTCTTTTTTTTAAAGATTTATTTATTTATCATATATACATAGTGTTTTGCCTGCATGTACACCAGAAGAGGGCACCAGATCTTATTATAGATGGTTGTGAGCCACCATGTGGTTGCTGGGAATTGAACTCAGGACCTTTGGAAGAGCAGGCAGTTCTCTTAAGCTCTGAGCCATCTCTCCAGCCCCTAGAGCAGTTTCTCAATGCTGCTCCTTAAGGAGAAAAACAGTCTCTCAGGCAAGAGCTCAGAGCTCCTTGATTAGACCCCCAAGGTGCAGCAAGGCCCACAGCCAGCTGCAGAAAAACAAAAACTGAAGGAAACCCAGAGAGGCAAAGCAGAGACAATTTTTTAAAAGAAGCTCTTGCTGAGAAAGAAAAAGTGATTCTTAACATAAGCAAGATTCCCAAAAGCCAGACACAATTTCCTAGCCAAGGCAGGAGAATAAATCGCCTTGAGAAGGGGCTCTTGCTAGCCTGGCCCGGTCTAGCCGGAGGGGCAAAAACCTGTGGACACAGTAACTTCCCAGAGTGGGTGAGGAATCACCATCTTTTGAGTCAGGCAGAAAGGCGTCTCTCTGGAATCAGGAGCCAGAGACAGACCAAGAAGCCCCAAGCATCTGAACGGGTAAGGCCTACAAAGGGAAGCTGGGTCTAAGAAAGGAAAGTCCTCATGGAAAGAGATTGGAGGTGAAATTTCATAGGTAGATATAGATAGCTTTAAAATTGATAGATTTGAGAGACTAAGACATACAAAGATGGGATACACACTAACACAGTGCATCTGGATTCCATTTGAGTTTGTTTCTCCTAGCATGCAAATAATTTTTTTTTCAGTGACAATTACGGTTTTGTATATCATCTTTGGGAGAGATCAGAATAAGACAGATTTGGAGAAAGAAGAGACCGTGAAATTAGATGCTATGTTAAACAGAGGTTGGGAGGAGTCTTTGAATTAAAATAGGGAGCTTTTGGAGAAATCCAATCTGGAACTTACAGTAACACCAGAAGAGGCAGTTCCAGATGAGAAAAATCTACAGAGGCTTGACGAAACTGCAGAATGGCAGCCCATTGAGATGCTGCAGAGAAAGGCTTTGGCTATCGGCCACCATGGTCAGACTGGATGTTGTATGTATATTGTCAAGGTCCAGTTACTGGATATCTATATGGTAAAGCAGGAATACAGATCCTGTTTGGTGTTGTTTTGGAACAAGGTCATACAGTGGCTTGTGTGCTCCCTTTTGCAGAGTTTAGAGAACTGAAGTATATGTACCATGCCATAAGTTCGTATTCAGGATTTCAACGGGCAGCTTCGTTAAGTTCCAAAAAGGCTGATTTGGTCATTACAGATTTATTAGACGTTATGGCCCTTATGAGAATACCTGTACAAATTAAGACTGACAATGCTTCAGGAGATGTCTCTAGTAAAATGAGGCAATGTTTTACACATTATAACAGAAGGTATATTATAGGTATACCACACAATCCTATAGGATAAGCTGCTGTAGAGAGATCCAATCATACTTTAAAAGGGATGTATTGAGATTATTTAATTTTATATTAAATAATATTAATTATTAATTATTTGTTTCATTTAGCTTATTTCTTAACTCGTCACACAAATAATTATGACACGAATAATCAAGACTCTTTTTTAATACAAATCTTCACAACACAATCTGAGCAGCTTAAATCTGTTCTTAACCCTCTATGCTATTGTTTTACTCCCAGCAAACATCCCAGTGACGCTTGCACTTTGTAGCTTTCCTTGGCTCCAGCTCCTTCCTCCTGATCTTTCTTGAACCTCTCCAGTGGCTGAATCCTCTGGCTCAATCTTCTAAATCCTCCTTCCCTGGCTGCCAGGAAGTTCAGCCCTATTCCCTCCCTGCTCATCAATTGGCTGTAAGCTACTTTATTGACATCATGGGGACAACTGTGGAGCAGAGTTTACATAATATTTAGACAGAAAATCAGAATTTAAACTACACAATAAACTTATACCTACATTTCCCCCTTTTAGTCTAATAAAAGGCTCTTTCTCTTACAATAACAAACTATATATAATATAAAAATTATGAAAATTATTAGGTAAGACTTACTTTTGTATATTTGGCAATCCTCAGATAAAGTTCTTTTTATTGTTTACTAATTCCTATCATGCTAAATAATTTAACTTTAATTGTGAGACTATAACTATCTAGTCTTCAACTCCATCAGAGACTTAAGAAGGAATAAATAGCTGCAGGCAGGCAGCTTCTAAAAGTATAGAAATGACAGACAAATTTAGCTGCCTGGGCAGTCTGGCCAAATTTCTCCATAACGTTGGAGCATCATCTTTAGCCTTCTGGCTCAGAATATTTGACAGACTTTTATGTGAAGCATGAATTATAAAGGACTTGCCTACGTTGTCCTTGAAGAGCTCAGCAGTCAACTCTCCTGCATCCAGTTTGAACAGAATTCTGTCTGTAATTGACACAAGGACATTTTCTCATCCAGTGGCGCATTTGCCACATATGAAGCCTTTGATGCTCTTTGAAATAGAATGGCGTACTGCCAGGAGCCGACCTGTCTCATGTCCAAAAAAGCCTTAAGTTAATACAATATTCAAATGCCACATTCTGTAGATGCCTGATGATTCTGAAGATCATCTATGTATCTATCTTGTCTGAATCCCTTGTTTCTAGCTATTTTTCATCTGTCAATCTAGGAAACATTTTTTTTTTGTAATTAACCAAACTATTATCTAACATGACCAATAGTTTGCTTGTCTGATTGCTAATATGGATTTCTTGCCTATCCTAAACAGTTCATAATAGTAGCTTTCAAAATGACTAGAATTTAACATTGTATTTTTTTTAGAATAATCTTTTTTTATATAAACTTTTTTGATTTATTTATTATGTATACAGTGCTCTGCTTGCATGTACACCTGCAGGCCAGAAGAGGGCACCAGATCTCATTATAGATGGTTGTGAGCCACCTTGTGGTTGCTAGGAATTGAACTCAGGACCTTTGGAAGAGCAGACAGAGCTCTTGACCTCTGAGCCATCTCTCCAGCCCTTAACATTGTATTTTTAAGAATTACATATGTACAATACTTTAGCATTTTGTAACCAAACATCATCTTAAATCTGTCTTAATATACAAAGATCTATACCAGTGTAACCATTTTGTCTTATTCATGTTCTTTGGTGTAAAAGTAGATTCAACAACCTACCCTTTTACTTATCATTCCTATCACCGAGTCTTTTAAACAACAACAAACATATATTACCTATGGAATAACCAAAAACCATCCACCACCACCCCCATGAGAATGGCACGTAATTTTCATTTTGGGGGTGCCAAGAAAGTTGGGATATTGTCTAGTCTTAAGAAAACTAGTTGAAGTTTCCTGTCAGGGCTTTGCATGCTGAGAAAAGTTCAGAGCTTAACAGGAGCCCTGGGTGGAGCAGCCTGTGACGCTGGATGATCTAGACGCCTGTTTTGAAATTGTCCCAGATGAAGATTTTCAAGCAAACATTGTCATTGAGGCCCCTATAGCATCATCACCTGGGATGCTTGTCTTGTCTTTCATGGTGTCTGGTCCTCTCCCTCTGCAAAATACAGAAACTTACAAAGATATTATACTTTAAAAAAAATTCACATATGTATGGGCTGTGCACCAAGCACAGTTCAGTTAAAGGTGATTCTTTGTAAAAACCACTTTCCCCCCCTGAGGATTTTGTAGCCAAAGATTTATTGACCATGCACCGTTGAAGTCCTGACTGGAGAGAGTTCCATGTCTCAGTCAGTCTCAGAGCTGTTCCCATGTGGAAGGCTCAGCAAGTTATGTTACCAGTCCTGTTTGGTCTTAATTTCTTTCCTTTTTTTTTTAAAAAAAATATTTTTTATTTAATTTTAATTTATGTGCATTGGAGTGAGTGTGTCAGATCTTGGAGTTACAGACACCCATGTGGGTGCTGGGAATTGAACCCGGGTCCTTTGGAAGGAGCAGGCAGTGCTCTTAACCACTGAGCCATCTCTTCAGCCCCTTAATTTCTTTCCTTATGTAAAGATCTTCGGGAGGTCTCCCCCTGTCAAATCTTATTTCCAAGAGTTTGGATGGAATACATAACTTTTTTGTCGCCTGTTGAGACAAGAACATATTCTCCTCCCCAACACAAAACATTTCTTGCCTTCCATTTTGGAATTATGACTTTTATATACTGATCTAATTCAGCAGTCCTTTTTAAAATCCCATGTATCTTAGCAGATGTACTGCTTTTCTCATTTAAAAATTTCAAAATCAGCTCGGGCCGGGCATGGCGGTGCACGTCTTTAATCCCAGCACTCGGGAGGCAGAGGCAGGTGGATCGCTGTGAGTTTGAGGTCAGCCTGGACTACAAAGCGAGTCCAGGATGGTCAAGGCTACACAGAGAAACCCTGTCTTGAAAAAAAAAACCCTCAAAAAATAAATAAAAATTTCAAAATCAATATATCATTAGTTAATCTGTTTTTGGGAGATATTATGCCTACATTTCCCCCCTTTCGGTCCAATAAAACGCTCCTTTTCTTACAGTAACAAAAACAGCAGCTGAGACACATTGGATTATGACAAAAACTGCTGAACTAAATTATTTGTTTATATTAAGGATGTCATAACCTCAGAATAGTAGGCAGGAAATGTGTTACACTGGGGGAAGGGATTATGCATTTGTTTCCATAGAAGGAGAAAAACTGTGGACTCCATCCAAATTGATAAAAATCATATTTGACAGGGGGATACCTCCTGAAGATTTTGGCTGTAGACAGGAAGAAAGAAATAAAAGAAGACCAAACAGGACAAATAACATAATTTGCTGATCCCTCCACTTGGGAACAGTTCCGAGACTGACTGAGACATGACAATGTCTCCAGCTGGGACTTCACCTATGCATGGCCAATAAGTCTTTGGCTACAAAAATCCTCAGGATTTATCATGGCATTCTTTTACAGTTTGGTTACACAGCCCAAACTTACTTACATAGAAAAACAAGTGTGTTACCTGCTCAGAGAGCAGAGAATCATCTTTAACTGAGCTATGTTCAGTATGCAGTCCATATATATATAAATAAATAAGTATATAATACCTTTGAAAGTTAGTATTTTGTAGAACAAGAGGACTAGACCAAGACAAGACAAGAAGCCCAGGTGGTCCTACCTCAGAGATGGCCTCAGTAACTGTCACCTCAAAAATCCGCATCTGGGACAGTTTCAAAACGGTTATCTAGATCATCCAGGCTCCCAGACTGTTCTGTTCAGGATTCCAGTTAAGCTCTGAACTTTCTCTACATTTATAGGCTGGAAAGCGAAAGTTACAGCTAGCTTTCTTAAGACTGGACAACATCCCAATTTCCTTGGGCCCTCCAGAAAGAAAAACTGTGTCTCATTACCAAGAGAAGGTGCATAGTTTTTGGTTATTCTATAAGTAATAGATGTTTGTTATCACTTTAAAGGGGTTGGTTATAGGAATAGTAAGTAAAAGGGTGGATTATTGAATCTACTTTTACA
This sequence comes from Acomys percivali, assembly GCA_907169655.1. Taxonomy (NCBI): domain Eukaryota; kingdom Metazoa; phylum Chordata; class Mammalia; order Rodentia; family Muridae; genus Acomys; species Acomys percivali. The sequence continues at coordinate 32,367,646 of OU015746.1, forward strand.
CCAAAGAGTATTGATAAGCCAAAAATCTTACATTGGTATAAATCTTTGTATATTGATAGAGATTTAAGATTGTATTTGGTTACAACGTACTATACCTATGTAATTCTTAAAACTGCAATGTTAAATTCTAGTTTCTGAAAGCTGCTGTTACCCACTGTTTAGAATAATTAAGATTAGCATGGTCATGTTACATACTAGATTAGTTAATTACAAAAATATGTTTCTTAGATTGGTAAAAAAAAAAAAGCTATAAACAAACAATTCAGATGAGATAGATGGTCCTCAAAAAAACCTCAGAAATCAGGGACTAGAGAGATGGCTCAGAGGTTAAGAGCACTGGCTGTTCTTCCAAAAGTCCTGAGTTCAATTCCCAGCAACCACATGGTGGCACATAAACATCTATGTGGGATGGAAAAGAGGGCAGGATGTTTACCACTTAGATGTGAGAAAGCAGGATTTTTTTCACTTAGAAGTTGAATTACTTCATGAGGGAGCTTGGTGAAAAACATCCCTGAACAGACTGAGAGGATATATATATGCCAGGAAAATCATTCCTCAGAACTGATATCCTTAAGGCTTCATTATAGTGTTCCTTAATATCCTTTTCCAATTGTTTGGGTTAGTTGGGTTGTTAGGGAGGTAGGCTCATTTAATAACTTCATAATAAAATATAATTGATAAAAAATTGAGCATACACATCTATAATGAGACCTGGTGCCCTCTGTATAAATAATGAATGCATCTTTTTTTAAAAAAAATCTCAGAGATCTACAGAATATGAAATTTAAAGATTTTATTAATTTAAGGCTTTTTTTGACAGGTCTGCTCTTGGCAGCACCCCGTTCTACTTCAAAGAGACTCAAAGGCTTCATATATGGTAAGCTAACCACTGGATTAAAAAAATGTCCTTGTGTCAATTACAGACAGAATACTGTCCAAATTGGATGTGGGAAAGTCAACTGATGAGCTTTGCAAAGACAAGGAAGGCAAGTCCTTCCTAATACCCGCTTTCACAGAAAGGTCTGTCAGGTATTCTGAGCCAGAAGGCTGAAGATGATGCTCTAACATTATGGAGAAATTTGAGTGGACTATCCAGGCAGCCAAATATCTCTGTCACTTCTATACTTTTAGAAGCTGCTTGCCTGCACTTCCTACATATTTAGGTAATATTTATTCTTTCTTAAGTCTCTGATGGGATTGAAGACTAGATAGTTAGAGTTTTACAGTTAAACTTATGTTGTTTAGGATGATAGAAATTAGTAGATAGTAGAATGCTTTATCCAAGGGCACCAAAAATACAAATGTAAATCTAACCTAATACTTTTTTATAATTGTTATTCTTACATATAGCTTGTTATTGTAAGAGAAAGGTCTTTTATTAGACTAAACGGGAGAGCTATAGACATAAGGATATTGTGTAATTCAAATGCTGATTTCTGTACTGGCTCACATCTGGTTGCAATCCTCCTTCCGAGAACCTCCTGTCTCCTTGTTATGTAGACACTGCTTCCCAATTGTCCCATGCTATGTCAATAAGGCAGCTGGCAGCCAACCGCTGAGCGGAGGCGAGAATAGGGCTGGACTTCCTGCCCTCTAGGGGAGGAGGGGTTTGAAGAGGTAGGAAGGGATTCCACCAGGGGCAGAGGTCCAGAAGAGATGAGAGGGATTCAGCTGAGTAGGAGAAGCCATAAAGCATAAGTATTTTGGGGATTTTTGATGGGAGGAAACCGGATTATCTTTGAGGGTTAAGAATAGATTAGAATTGCTCAGGATTGTGCTGTAAGGCTTGATAAATAGTATAATAGAGTCTCAGTTATACTGCGCTAAGAGAGAAACTGAGAAAGGAAACTCAATTCTATAAAAATAACTTTAACAGAGGGCTGGCCAATTCAGTTACCAGCCAGGCCCAGATCCAGGGCTTTGAGTTGGTCCACCCAAACATGTACCTAATCTATGAACTTCTGGAGCACAGGAAAGAGTAGGTCCTGCCAATCCAAAGATGAAGGGTCTTCATGACACAGGACAACAACAGGGCATCCCAGAGGAGTCCTCGTGAGGATCCAGTATTGATGGTGTAGAAGAAGCCAGAGGCCTCGAACCAAACCAATGACTCATTGTAATGAATATTTGTTTTTATTTTCAAAAGTTTTTTTTGGGGGGGGCATATATGTTTATATTATTACACATAAATAAAAAATTACATAGAGCAAGAAGAACCACAAAACAATCAGGGATTATATGAATGTTACATTCATGATGTTTTGGCTAATTGTATTTGGCAAACTTGTAGGAAAAAAAAATCTTTCCTGTAAGTAAAGCTGTTTGGGGGAAAAGGCTATACTGTGTGGCACACTGCTGCAGCTTCCAGGGTGATATACTTTTTTTAATTTTTAATTTTAGCCTTGTGTGTGTGTGAATTTTTTTTGGTGGGGGTGGTGGTAAGGGTGGAGTGTGGATATGGAGGGACGGGGAGATGAGTGGGATTGGGGTGCATGATGTGAAATTCACAAAGTATCAAAAAAAGTTTTTTTTTTTTTTTTAAAAGACAGATAATAAAACACAACAAAACAAATAAAAAATGAGAAACTGGAGAAAGAAGAAGAAACTTCAGGAAACCAGTGGCAATTCAAGAAAGATAACACAACCTAAACACTCTCTTTCTGTCTTTCTTCATTCTGTGTGTGTGTGTGTGTGTGTGTGTGTGTGTGTAGACAGGGTTTCTCTGTGTAGGCCTGGCTGTCCTGGACATTGCTATGTGGACCAGGTTAGCCTTGAACTCACAGAGGTCCTTGAGGTCCCTTCTGCCTCTGCTTCCCAAGTGCTGGGATTAAAGGAGTGCATCACCATGCCTGGTCTTAAAAAGCTTTTAATTGAACTTTTCCCCCCCAAGTGTAAATTGTTTTGTTAGACAAGTGGAAAACTAGGCAGTCCTGCAGTCCAGGAAGGTATTAGCTTAATCCTCTTCCTCATCATCACCAGTGCCAGCACCACCCTGACCTTTCTTGGCTTTCTTTCCATTCACTCAGCCTGGGCAGCCACCATCCCACCAGGACAGCTAAGGCGACACAGAAATCTGTCTACAAAACAAAACAAAACAAAACAAAACAAAACAAATTGTACTTGAATCTGTAAAAAAGTATTAAAGATCTTTCTACTATAGAAATTTCCCAATGTCTTCTCATAGGAACTGCAACTGGTTGAAGTTTTGTTTTCTCCCACAAATTCACATGACGAAGTGTAATAAAAGTCAGGTGGCTTGGGAAATGAGGGGTGTCATTTGCCGAGATGTGTACAATGTCTACCAAGTCCAAACAGAGCACAGCATAGAGCAAAGGAACAGCTGGGTCAAAGGCCAACTTGGTGAACCGATGGGGCTTAAATTAGGGTTACTCACAGGGTTATGGGCATCTACATAACTGGAAAGCTTGCCCTGGAATGGGTGACAGCTCCTGAGACCTGAGTCTGTGTAGGGTCCTATTCAAATTCTGGCAGTTCTATCTGAGAATCTTTTCCCCCCCCCCCCCCGCCCAAGAATAGTGTCCTGCTCACATAATACCTTAGGAAGGCACCTTGTGACTCTTGTAACTTCCTGGGCTTCTTGATCCTGGAAAACTTTGTCTGTTTCCTACTCTTCTCTTATGGAGAGAGTAGATCTGAATCAACTGGGAGGAAACGGCCACACGACGCTCCACCTTCCTCCAGCTCTTCCATTACTTCTTCCCTGTCTTGTTGCTCTCTGAGCCTTGGAGGGAGTTATATAGATGTGACCATTTTCTTCCATTCACAGCTGTTGCTTACAAGTCATCCAGTCCTTGGTGTGCCATTGTAGCCAGCCAAATACAGTAAGACTAGGATCTTGCTAGACCATGGTGTGACGCAGTAGATTATTAATGACACTGCGATAGAGGCATGGGATGGGGGAACTTAAACAACTGTAACACAAGATTGTGAAACAAGATTAGAACACTAGTTTAGGAGGGTACAAAGAGCGAGAAAAATGTCTTAGAAGTCAGAATTATGGTTTGTGGCATTGTGGTATTTTTCTTAGCTGACCAGGTCAGCTTCTTTTATGCAACGAGCCTCCTCAAAAATCGACTCACATTCTTCTCACTAAAACGTGGATTCCTGCTTTCTTTCCCCTGAGTCTGGGAGGAATGCTGTTTTAAATATCATACAGTTTTTAATTGTAAAGTTTGTGTCTGTGCAGTACACATGTGCATGAGTGCAGGTGCCTGTGGAGACAAGAGTTACAGGTGTAACTGTGGAGCTGGAGTTACAGGTGGGTGTGAGCTACCTCATGTGGGTGCTGGGAGCCGAACTCAGGTTCTTTTCAAGAGCAGCACACAGCCTTAACCACTGAGCCATCTCTCCAGCCCCCACAGAAGACCTTCCTGTCTTTTTTTGCATCTTAAACAGCAAACCTTATATCAAGGGAAACGCTGAGATTCTCAATATTCTTGGTAGTGTGAGCCACCAAGGATGGTCCCTCAGAGAACATATGTTTTGAGATATACAGAAACTTTTTAACAAGTCCCATTGCTGCATAGGCCCCAGCAGTAATGAGCTCGGCTCTGCCTCCTGGGCCCTGTCCAATAGGTTTTCTCCTGGGATATTCCCTGTTCCTCTAGAGTCCACACATGTCCACCTTAGGGATGGCTACGGTCTGGAATTCTGAAGTTATAGCAAAGAAGAAGTAAACCATCAAGCCTCATGCTCGGCTGAAGTGAGGTGAGGGAAAGGGGCTTGCTCTCCCTCACACAGCCCAGCTG
>OU015746.1:32396522-32419250 GCA_907169655.1 Acomys percivali
TCTCTCTCTCTCTCTCTCTCTCTCTCTCTCTCTCTCTCTCTCTCCTGCACCCTGCTAACACCCACCCATTTGTCACCTCAGGAAGATCCCCTGGCTGGGAGCCTCCAACCAGGCCCTGGCCCGCTGGCTGCCAGCTCAGTATGAAGACCACAGGTCTCTCCCCTATGGCTGGACCCCGGGCAAGAGGCGCAATGGCTTCCTCCTTCCTCTCGTGAGTGGGAGTGAGGGGGTCTGGAAACTGCTTGCTCTCTTTTAAATACAGAGTGTAAAACATGGTCTTGAGTCGTTAGGAAGAAGGGCTCAGATCTAGGTTCTCCTCCCACTGAGCTGCGGAGTGACGTTGTGGAGTGACATTGGGTGATGTTGAGTGTCGTTGGGTGACGTTGAGTGATGTTGGGTGGTGTTGACTGACGTTGGGTAGTGTTGGGTGGAAAATGCCACTTTATTCATCTGTAAGTAGAATAATCTAGAGCTTGTGCGAACGCAAGTCCTTGGCATAAACAGCTGCATGGACTACGCTCCCTTAATGCTGCCTATTGTGGTATGGCATTGTTTTATTCTCATAAGAGGACAGACGCCAAAGCATCTCACTCCCCTCTCTTTTCTCGCCCCCACCATGTGTGTTGTATGATATGTGTGTACAGGTGTGTGTAGGTGTGCACAGAAATGTGGAGGCTAGGAGGAAGACACTGGGTGTCTTCCTTTATTGATTGCCACCATCATATATATATATATATATATATATATTTTTTTTTTTTTTTTGAGACAAGGTCTCTTACCCAGCTTGAAGCTTGCTGTTTCACGTAAACTGGCTGGCCCAGTGAGCTACTGGGACTGGCCTGTCTCTGCCCTCAATGTAGAGGGCTTCAGGCACATGTAGCCATGGTTGGCTTCTGTGTAGGTCCTGAGAATGAATTCAGGTCACAGCAAGTATTCTTACTTACTAAGTCATCTCCTAGTTCCCTTGTTTTACCTTTTGGGACAAGATTTTACTCTCTAGTCTACGCTGGCCTGAACTTAGGATGCAACCTAGGCTGGCCTCAAACTCACAGAAATCCTTCTGTCTCCACTTCCTAGGGCTGGGATTATAAGTGTGAGACTCCGTGTTCAGGTCAAAGCATCTTGCTAAATATAGAGAGCTATGAACCTGAGACTCCATGATATGTAATTTCACAATTATCAACTTTCTTTTGATATGTTAATATAACAATCTCCTACCTGCCGTAATATTAATATGTTAAATTTTATTCTATCGATCTTTCCATCTGTCTGCCTAGTTCTCTATTGTCTGTCACCTTGAAATCAGTCTGAATATCACCAGTTCTAGAATCTATCTGTCTACACACTGGTCTGTTAATCTCTCCGGAACAGTTAGTGGGGTTGGTCTGCTGGTCTGGACCAGGCCCCCTCACACTTGTTGATATATGATCTTTCGGTGTAGCTCAGATTGGCATATGACTCACTATATAGCAGATGGTCCTGATTATAATCCTCCTGTCTCAGCCTCCCAAATTCTGGGATTATAGGCATGTGCCACCAGAGAAGCCTCAGGCCAGGCAATAGAACATCCTTCTGCGGATGATAGCCACCACAGAGGGGGGCTGCTACGGCTCCAAAAACAAAATAGAGGAGCTGGGAGTGCAGGGCGGACAGGAGACTGTGAGCTCTGGCCGGGTGCTGGCACTCCCTCAGTCCCGGGGTGGTCTCAGTACCAGACTCAGATCCATGCTGACTGTACTTCCCCACCAGGTCCGGGCTGTCTCCAATCAGATTGTGCGCTTCCCTGGCAACAAGCTGACCTCAGACCAGGGCCGGGCCCTCATGTTCATGCAGTGGGGCCAGTTCATCGACCATGACTTAGACTTCTCCCCAGAGTCCCCAGCCAGAGTGGCCTTCAACATGGGCGTGGACTGTGAGAAGACCTGTGCCCAGCTGCCTCCCTGCTTCCCCATCAAGGTACCCTCAGCCTACCTCCTAGGTCTCTAAGGTAGCTTCTGGCCCGGAAACACAGCTGTGAGGGAAGCTGGGAGAAATAAGCTCCATCTAGACACCAAGAAACACAGCTGTCCCCTGCTGAGTATGATGGGAGGGGTGGAAGATGAGGGGTGAGGTGGGCTTTATTGGAGTTTTATGGAGGAGACATATCAGAGATGGGCCTTGACCTGTGGCTCCGACTCCAGCACACAAGGCCCTGAGTCCCTGCTTTTAGAAACTATTCAGGTCTCTTGGCCGCCCTTCTCAGGCTGGTGCAATCAATCCAAGAGTCCTGCAGTTCAACCAACTCCTGGTTTTGGGGCTGTAAGTAGGGTCCTCCTCCAAACTGGAAAGCAAGGATAGTAGGTAGGGGGGCACTCAGGAGGGGATGTATGTCACCAACTCTTTTTCCTCCAGCCTTGGTGCCTCCTCTGCAGAGTTATTCGGATCTTTATAGCACAACGTTAGCATTCAGTCTGTACAGCAGGCGCAGCAAATGCTGCGTCCATTGAGTGCTGGTTAACTGCCTGGGCAACAGCTTGTCTCACGGAGGCTCCAGCCTCTCTTTCAGTGAGATGAAGCTCATCTCAAAAGCTTCATCAAGGCTGGGGGCTTCGTCTCAGGAGTAGAGCATTTGCTTAGCGGGCACAAAGCCCCAGGTTTGAGTCTGGGTGAGTCCTAGGGCGCTTCCTGGAGTATGGAAGCTTTGAGCAATGTCCGAAGTGAGTAGGGGACACCCCAGATTAGTGAAACTGCTCTGGAGGGGACCCCAGAGTTACTGAGTGCTCTTCACCCTAGATACCACCCAATGATCCCCGCATCACGAACCAGCGTGACTGCATCCCTTTCTTCCGCTCTGCACCCGCATGCCCCCAAAACAAGAACAAAGTCCGCAACCAGATCAATGCGCTCACATCGTTCGTGGACGCCAGCATGGTGTATGGCAGCGAGGTCTCCCTTGCCCTGAGGCTCCGCAATAGGACCAATTACCTGGGGCTGCTGGCCACCAACGGGCGTTTCCAGGACAATGGCCGAGCCCTATTGCCTTTCGACAACCTGCATGACGACCCCTGTCTCCTCACTAACCGCTCAGTGCGCATCCCTTGCTTCCTGGCAGGTCAGTCTGCAGGGGAGTTAGAGTCTTCCCAGGATGGAAGGGCACGATGGGGTGTGGTGAGGAAGCATTATTTGTGACCCCAAAGGACCCTCAGCATGGGGGCACACCATAGGCACAGATCTGTGCAGTCATTGGGAAAGCTGGTGAGTGGGGGGTGCTTATCATATGGGTGTGGTCAGGCACCCCCCACACCCCCTCCCCCACTTCATTGTCTCCAGTGATGAGATGAGGGGCCTCAGCACTCCAGCCAGCTATAGGAACGGTCCCTTTATCTTTTTCCCCCTTTTATCTTGATCTATTCTCTGCCCATTGCTCTTAGTCATACTCCCGGGACCCAAGAGAAGACGCTGACTCTTCTGAGACAGAAAGAGATTGGCTCTTTAGTTACTAAACCGCAATTTTTTCTTCTTTAGGCTGTTGCTTTGTTTTGTTTTCTCCTGTGCCTCCCTTCCTGCTACACAGTGCTGCATTTATGCAGTACCTGTCCCTCAATGCGTAGCTTGCATTCTGTTCATAGTCCTTGCCTCTGCCTTCCTGTATGGTTATGATAATGACAGCAATTGCTCTGGGCCATCTCTGAAGCTCACAGCGGCCCTGAAAGGAGGGACGTATCACCGCCCACTTATAGATGTTACTCAGAAACGATGGCTGTGCTCAAGAAAGCAGCTTTCTGAGGGCGGATCTGAACTGGAGACAGAGTCACTGTGGCTCCCAGGTCTCTGCTCTGTCCACTGTGTGTCAATGCTTAACTAGAACACACTCTGTAAGCATCATATATCTATGTACTCTGGGGGAACAGAGTGTCCCTTCATCAGAGGTCCCCAAGAGCTCAGTCTAAACAAGACTGTGGGGGCTGGGTGAGCAGCCATTGGGTGGGTGAACAGGCTGTCCTTGCCTGCCTATGGGAGAGGTCTGGGTACAGAAATGGACCATGCCCAGTGTGCCTCCTCCCCCCCCCTCCTCCAGCATGCTTCCTTGGAAGAGCAGCATGACATCAAATTCAAATACAGGAACTGGGGCTGGAGAGATGGCTCAGTGGTTAAGAGCACTGACTGCTCTTCCAGAGGTCATGAGTTCAATCCCCAGCAACCACATGGTGGCTCACAACCATCAATAATGTGATCTGATGTGCACTGTATACATAATAAATAAATAAATCTTAAAATACAGGAACCGGTAGAGCCCTTGGTGGAGAAACAGATGCAGACAGGTGCCACCTTGTCCCAAGGTCAATATCAGGGTCATCTCCCCACAGTGGGTGATCTGGGCTGTGGATCTGGTCTTGTAGAAAACAATCACCAGGCAAGAAGACGCAGCACCTGCCCTGTCTGTCTCACTTGGCTCTAGCCTAGTGTAGCTACTTAGGGACCCAGGGGCCCACTGTGTTCTTTGTCCTGGGGAGGAAGGTGCCGGTCAGTAAGAAGCTGCACGGTGCGGCTGAGATGAAAGGAAGAAAGACAGTGGAGGAAGTTTGCCTCAATCTTCCCTTACCGAAAGATTCTCTTATAATCCTGAACTTGGGTTTTTAAAAAATATATATTTTATTAATTTATTCATATTACATCTCAATGGTTATACCATCCCTTGTATCCTCCCATTCCTCCCTCCCTCCCATTTTCCCCTTACTCCCCTCCCCTATGACTGTGACTGAGGGGGACCTCCTCCCTCTGTATATGCTCATAGGGTATCAAGTCTCTTCTTGGGTTTTTTTTCAAGGTGACACCCGGTCAAGTGAAACCCCTAAACTGGCGGCCATGCACACCCTGTTTGTGAGAGAACACAATCGGTTGGCCACGGAGCTGAGGCGCCTGAATCCCCACTGGGGTGGTGATAAGCTGTACAACGAAGCGCGGAAGATCGTGGGCGCTATGGTCCAGGTGAGAGGCCAGCGTGGATCTGAGGGCGTGGCTCCCAGCCTTCCTGAAGGTGGCTTTGAGGCTGTACCCCAAGGCTTCTGGGTCTGGGTGCTTGGGGTGCATCTCTTCCCGGTTGTGACATGAACTGTGACCCCATCCGCGACATTCTCTTTGTGTTTCCATATCTCATCATCCAACGGGAGATTAATGTTGCCACACTTGACCCAACGGGCAGCAATCAGTTGTGTGCCTGAGAAACCTTGTGAAAAGCCAGAATCTGTGTAGAGGAAAGGGAAGGCTTCAGGCTGCCCAGGCAACAGTTCTCCCGCGTTGTCTCTTCCAGATCATCACCTACCGAGACTTTCTGCCTTTGGTTCTGGGCAAGGCCCGGATCAGGAGAACCTTGGGTCCCTACAGAGGGTACTGCTCCAAAGTGGACCCTCGTGTCGCTAATGTTTTCACACTGGCCTTCCGCTTTGGCCACACCATGCTGCAGCCCTTCATGTTCCGCCTGGATAGCCAATATCGGGCCTCAGGACCCAACTCCCGCGTCCCACTTAGCTCTGCGTTCTTTGCCAGCTGGCGTGTCGTATATGAAGGTGACTGGGTTATCCCAAAGGCGAGGGGCTGGGAAGTAGGGGGTGAGGGGGATAGGGTCCAAACACTCCTTCCTCCGGAGGGCTGCAGTCTGCTGGTTCAGCCTCTGCAAATGCCTCCTCGGGGTAGTAGAAAGAAGGCACCCATCAGTGAGTCCGACCCTCATGTCCTAAAGGAAGGACCCCCCCCCTTCCTTCTCTCACTTACTGGGGATTAAACCCAGGCCTTGTGCAAGCTAGGCAAGTGCTCTACCATTAAACTATGTCCCCACAGCTTTTACTTTTAAATTTTTATATAAGGGCTTCACTGAAAGTAGACCAGGCTGGCCTTGAACTTGTGATTCTCCTTCCTCAGCTGCCTGAGTAGCTATGATTATCATCATCTATATATCATCTGTATCACAAGGCTTAGTAAACGGGGGCTTCCCAAGGTGGAAGAGGGCGGGCTTGTGTCAGAGTGGTATGTCATGGACCTGCAAGGAGCCCCACTTGCTAGCTTGGCATCATGGGGTGACCCCAGGAGCTGCTGGTCAAATCTCTCATTCTACGCAACCAGGTGGCATCGACCCTATCCTCCGAGGTCTCATGGCCACCCCCGCTAAGCTCAACCGGCAAGATTCCATGTTGGTGGATGAGCTACGGGACAAGCTGTTTCGGCAAGTGAGAAGGATTGGTCTGGATCTGGCGGCTCTGAACATGCAGCGTAGCCGGGACCATGGCCTTCCAGGTGATGGGGCACCTCAGACAGGGCTGTTTTGGGAGTTTGGAGCAGACCTGGACCCTCTCTTCTGACAAGATCAAGATGGCCGGTAGTGCAGAGCAAGCAAGGCCCATGTTGATGCAGCAAAGCCCCTGCCTCCCCCCCGCCACACATACACATACACAATCCCTTGCTTGCTGACTCCCCGGGTCACCCCCATCTGCTCTAGGAGCCCCAGCTTTAGGTTCACCCCAGGACTAGGGGCTAGGAGGTGAAGAGAAGAGGTCAGAACTTTCTGAGCAGAGAAAAGCAGTGGGCTTGAAGGACATGGGTGGCCTGGCCTGTTCCTCACCTCAGAGAAGAAGGCTATAAAATTTCTAGGACCGAAGAGATTCCTGGGCGCTTTGACCTGAGGGTGAAAGGCAAAGCGGGGAGCAAGTAGAATAGGATTAAGACCCTGTGGGGCTGTTTGGTGAGGACACTATCGCAGGCGTGAGGGGACATTTCCGTTTATTTCATTTATTTGCTCCAATGACCTTCAGCAGCAACTGTTCCCTCCATCGTATAGACAGATGAGGGTGGGGGGGGGGTTAGATGCTGATATTTTGCCCAAAGTCATGAAAATATGAAGTGAAAATCTGATTTCAAAATGTCTCCGTTCTTCCTGTGGTTTGACCTCATTCAACACTAGAGAGAGGTTTCGGCTCTGGCTTGCTTTTCTTTCTTCCAACTCTAACCTTCCACTCTAGATAGAACCCGAAGCCCCATGTGTCCTGGCGGATCCTTGCGCAGGTGTAAAGGAGTCAGGGGACTTCCTGCTGCCTGCTAGGCTCACTACAGCAATGGACAGACACCGAGAAGCCAGGATTCTTTCTCTTTCTCCTCCTCCTCCTCCTCCTCCTCTCCTCTCCCTCTCCGGGAGTGTGTGTGTGTGTGTGTGTGTGTGTGTGTGTGTGTGTGTCTTTAGTGATGATAAAATGTGGTATTCTTCTCCTTTATTGGCTGGAGCACAGTGTTTGTAAATTTTAGTTCAATGGATGCCACAGGCTGCTGTGTCTACCTCACCTCCACAGTAAGTGTTAACACCGACTCTGGCCTCAGGAATCAGCATGGCCTATCTGGGAAAGTTTTAAAACAGCTTTGTTGAGGTCAACTCACTATCGAGTTCAGCCACACCCACTATATAATCAAACACGTTTAGAGTTCTGTAGCCATGGCCACGATCCATCTACGCTTGGTCTTAACCAAAAGGCTGAGAAGCAGCGGCCACGACCTAGTGTTTAACACTCATTCCCTTCAGAAGAAACTCTGTAGTGAAGGCCACTCCCCAGCCCCACCCCAGCCATGGTGTCACCAACCTGTTTTCATGTGGGTCGTCTGTATACATGGAACCATTTAGTGCGTGGTCCTTCCCTGATGTTAATCCTCATCTATGTTTGTCACTTGTTTGTTTTCTCATTCAGTCACTGGTTCACTTATATTTCAAACCCGATTTGTCAAAATGTTCTGAGTAGTGTGCCTGTCAGATGCGTATGAGCCCAATAATAATATCAAATGTCACATCTGTGGGGCTCAGAGTTAGTAAACTGCTTGCCTTGCAAGCACAAGGATCTGAGCTCATTCCTCATAAACCACTTCTTAAAAAAAACATGCCAGGCTTGAGTGGCATATATTCTTTTAATCCCACTGCTTGGGAGGCAGAGACAAGCAGATGCCCTGGGTTCACTGGCTGGCCAGTCTAAGTTCCTTGATAAGCTCAGTTTAAAAAAAAAAAAAGTAGACAGCATCTGACAAATGACACTTTATGTTGACCTTTGACCTCTGTAGGCATGCACAACCCCACAATATGTAAACACACACACAATATCAAATCTGTGTCTGTGGACTCTTCACATCAGGACACACTCCCCAGTCCAATACACACAAAACAGGACTGTCCACCTACAGTCTAGAGAGGGCGGTGATCTGGTGTGACCTGCTGGGATCCCCTGGTTTCATCCAGTGTGGGTCACAGACTATACCCTGGAGGGTCTGTGGGGAACAACAGAATCTTCTGAGAGACTGACAGAGCTGCTCTCTCGCAGGATACAATGCCTGGAGGCGCTTCTGTGGGCTTTCCCAGCCCCGCACCTTGGCCCAGCTTGGTCGAGTGTTAAAAAATCAGGATTTGGCAAGGAAGTTTCTGAGCCTGTACGGGACACCTGACAACATTGACATCTGGATTGGGGCCATTGCAGAGCCTCTTCTGCCAGGGGCCCGAGTGGGGCCTCTTCTGGCTTGTCTTTTTGAGAACCAGTTCAGAAGAGCCAGAGATGGAGACAGGTAAGTGACCCCCAGCCTAAAATAGACCAGCACCGGGGCTGGAGAGATGGCTCAGAGATTAAAAGCACTGAGTGCTCCTCCAGAGATCCTGAGTTCAATTCCCAGCAACCACATGGTGGCTCACAACTATCTATAATGAGATCTGATGCCCTCTTCTGGCCTGTAGGTGTACATGCAGGCAGACCACTATATACATAGTATGTAAAGAAATAAATCTTTTTTTAAAATTAAAATAAACCAGTACCCAGAGGAGAGAAGAAAGACATTGCATTGCATGGCTGGACGACAGAAAAAGCACCTTAAAAATTTTTTATTTATTTATTATGTGTACAGTGTTTTGCCTGCACATATACCTGAAAGCCAGAAGAGGACACCAGATCTCATTATAGATGGTTGTGAGGCACCTTATGGTTGCTGGGAATTGAGCTGAGGACCTTTAGAAGAATAGACAGTACTCCTAACCTCTAAGCCATCTCTCCAGCCCCAGAGAAAGCACCCTTAAAGTTTCATGTCTCCCAAGGTCACAGGACCTGAGTCCAGGAGGAAATCTGGGTCTGTGGGCTTTCCACTACACACTCCTCAGTCCCAGACACACAAAACGGGACTGTCCATCTAGAGTCTAGAGAGGGCAGTGATCTGGTGTGGCCTGCAGGGATCCTGTGGTTCTACCCACCCATCCTGGTAGAAAGTGGGTCTGAGGGAAAGAAATGCTGACCTAGGCAAGATTGCCACGGCCTGAGCTGGAGCCTCCATAGGCTAGAAAAGCGACTAGCCAGCCTCACTCTTCTGTGCTAGGGGATCCCAGAAGAGGTGAGCAGAAAGAGCTGAACCTGGTTTCCCTCTAGGTAGTTTTTGGCTTAAGACCTGACTCCTTACTTGGTACAAATCTTTTTAAAAGATTTATTTATTATATATACAGTGTTGCACCTGCATGTATACCTGCACACCAGAAGAGGGCACCAGATCTCATTATAGATGGTTATAAGCCACAACGTGGTTGCTGGGAACTGAACTCTGGACATTTGGAAGAAACAGCCAGTGCTCTTAACCTCTGAGCCATCTCTCCAGCCCCCCTACCCCAACTCCTTATTTGGATGTGATGTATACTTGAGTTCAAATCCATCCTTGGCCACCTGGATTTTTGTATGTTTACCTCTAGGCAGCTCACTTATGAAGCTGGCAGGATTATGCGAAGTGAATGAAATGCAATGTCTGAACTGCCAGGCATGTGGAAGGTGATCACCGCACAGTAACTCTCTAACTTTCTCATGCCTCTCTTGACCTACAGATTCTGGTGGCAGAAATGGGGAGTTTTCACTAAAAGACAACGCAAAGCCCTGAGACAAGTTTCTTTATCTCGGATCATATGCGACAATACTGGTATCACCACAGTTTCGAAGGACATCTTCAGGGCTAACATCTACCCACGGGGTTTTGTGAGCTGTAGCCGTATTCCCAAGTTGAACCTGTCAGCCTGGCGAGGCAAATGAAGCTTCCACAGGTAAGGGGAGATCAGGGTCAGGCCTTGGCATCTCTCTGTGGAATAAGACATCCTGCCCCACTAAGCAGCAACAATAGAATTTGTCAGTAGGAACGTGGTACTCTTTCTTGGCAGCTTCCAAGAACGCTAGCTTCTGGGCTGATGGTCAATTCTAGGGTCTAGGACTTGGTATGAGGGGTAAGGGGGGAACAATTGGAAAGCTTTAGCCCTCCTCAGTTTTGTCACTGATGTCTTAAAGTAGCTCCTTGGCTATCCAACAAAGTCCTTGCTCATGTATTTCTGCTCTTCCCACAGGATTCTACGCCAAGCCCCCAAGTCTTGGAGATGAGGGTAGCGGGGAGGTCACGAGGCTGCTTTCCCCCTACTAACCACTGTTTCCTGCTGGAGCTTTTGCTGGCTACAGCTCAGAGCTGCCTTTGTTGGGTGAGAGTGCTAAGGATGCTATGGCAACAAGCCCACTTACCTTGGGAACCTCTTAAGATGTCAGGTTATGAATCAGCGCCGGGTAGAAGAGTCTATGAGCCAAGCCACACGGCTTTGAGGTCCCAGCAAGAGGCTGCAGGAGGGCTTCCAGCACTTTCTCCTGCCCCTGCCCCACAGCATGACTAGTAGATTACACACTCCTAGCTCTTAGCCATCCCACAATCTTCCTCTGGGCCTGCAGGAAGGGCTGCATTCTCTACTTCTACCAATAAAACAATGCTGAGGGCATGGCCTGCTGTCTCTGTGTTGGGCTGGGGAGAGTGTGACCTTGGTTCCAAGCTTTGGATCACATATTAAAGATGGGGGTGGTGGTGCTAAAATGTAGCCTGGGACTCCTCACAGTGTCTATTCAGTTTTTTGCTTTTCTTAAGGTTTATTTATTTATTACGTATATAGTGTTCTGCCTGCATGTACACTTGCCCACCAGAAGAGGGCACCAGATCTCATTATAGATGGTTGTGAGCCACCATGTGGTTATTGGGAATTAAACTCAGGACCTCTGGAAGAACAGTCAGTGCTCTTATCCTCTGAACCATCTCTCCAACCCCTCTTTAGGAATTTTAGTTAAGGCACACTGAGAAGGAGAGAAAGACAGCATTTGGGCTCCAGAGTAAAAACAGTGACAGCCTACAGAAGATCAGTCAATATAAATACTTTTTATATGAAAAACAAACAAATACAATAGAAGATCTCACCCAGCTAGCAGGAAGGGCTGGGAACTACCTCAGGCCATGTCCTAAACTTGGCCAGCCCTAAACTGTAGGGGGACAGAGACTTAGCCAGGAAGTTGAGGCCTCTTACTCCTCCTTTTCTTGGAAGAAGGAAGAGACTGGGCTCCTCGTGTATCTTCCTCCGTGGAAGATGCAAACTTCATTTTGCTGTTGTTTTGCTTTTGTTTTTTGGAGATATGGTCTCCCTATGTAGCTCTGGTTGTCCTGGAACTCACTATGTAGACAAGGCTGGTCTCGAACTCATAGCTATCCTCCTGCCTCTGCCTCCTGAGTGCTGGGATTAGAAGTGTGCACCACTATTCTTAGCTGCCAAACTCCATTTTGGAGTTTCCTACAGCTCTCTGCCACTGAGCTTCCATGACAAACCAAAAAAGATGCTGTGTGGAGGACAGGCTAATGCTGAGTTCACCCCCAAATGAGCTTCAGACTACACAGCCTGCCTTGTTAGGATCCCTATGATAGCCAAAACATGAAGGGGCGGGGTCACACAAGGTCCCAGCGTCTCTGGCTTTACTTCCAAGTGGAAGCAAGAAAGACTTGCTGAAGGCTACATGGAAGAGCCAGCTGGAAATTTCTAGATCATGCAGTTTGGTAGACCAATGTGGTCTCTAATAAGCCAGACGAAGTGAGAAAGCATTGGATGCAGACATCTTTCTCCTTGTCCTCTTGCTCCACAGGCCAGGGATGCAGACAGCTAGGCCAGCGTCCCTGAGGGGCTCACGAGGTCCTGGGGGAGGCTCTCTCGAGCCTCCTGCATGCGGCGCCGGGCTCGTCGGAAGGCTTCTGTAAGGGAAGGAAATATTTCCACACAGTCAGATACCATGGTGTGGGGGAAGAAAGTGGCCCCGGGAATCCAGGACCCTACCTAGCACACTGTGTGTGGAACTCTGCTGGCTGAACCCTTCCAGACGGTCCAACACGCTCCGCATCTGTTTCCGGAAGGAGCTGGATTCCATGAAAGCCCTGCAGGGAAGCCCAACACATAGTCCAGGCTGCTCTCCAGCCCTTGGGGACAAGGAGCTCAAGGCGGGGCCCAGGGTCACTTACCTGGACTGCTGTAGGCAGTGCAAGCGGAAGGTGACACTGCCTGTTGTCTCAGTGCGGAAGCCAAAGCGGCTCAGGCGCTCCCCCTGGGCAGACAGCAGAGACACAATTGGTCTGTGCAGACTCTGGGCCAAGGGCATTGCAGTCATTCGTGTTCCTATCCTTGGGAAGTGTAGAGCTGTTAAGGACACTTCACTCGTCACTCAGACCCCAGCACCCCAAGAGTGACACCAGGCTCCCCTCATTTGAGAACAAGCAGGCTTATATGCTTCTTGCAAGTTCACCCTGCATCCGATTACCGAGGCCTTCAGTGATGAGGAAATCTCTAATACACTACGTCCCTCATATAGACTTGTACCTGTAATATGTGGGCGGGACTTGCAGTGTAAGCCATGGGAAGGAAGGGGCTGTATAACCTGAACGTCATGAACAGTGAGGGGAGGGGCCTCAAACAGGACCATAAACACTCAGCCTGACGTCTCCCTAGAGATGAAGTCACCTTGAAGGTTCCTGGTATCCTCACGTAGGAGGGGTCCTCCAGCTCCAGGGAACCGCCAATGAAGAACCTCCTTAGCTCCGCCACGAGGCCTAGCTCCATGGGCCTCCATGTGGAGATGGTCAGGGTGTGTGACCCTGTGCAAGGAAGAGGGGAAAGGGACCAGGTTCCATCCCTGACTTCCCAGCGATGCCCCAACCCCTGGCAAAGGCTAGCGTGATGGCTAACAGTGCCTGTCTGGAAGGCATTCCTTCTCTTTTGACCTAGGAAAATGTGGAAGTGAGCACAACGCTGCCTCACGGAGGGGCTGGGGAATTAGATGAGGTTTGGTACGTGCCTGGCACACTGCAGCAGGCCTGCACTTCTACTTAAAAAGGAATGTTGGCTCATTCAATACGCCCCCACCCCTTGCCCTGGCCGAGAGCCCACTGACACTGCAGCTTCTCTGTCAAGGCTGCGGTCTAACAGGAGGATTGTGGCACATGATAGCCCATCAGGCTGCTGGATTTCAGGAGGTCAATCCCAGCGTCACAGTGTCTCTCATAGAAGGGGAGAAGTTCTGCAGAGACGCAAGCTGTCTTTCAAGGCAGACCTACCCCCCCCCACCCCCCTGCCCCCCAGTTCCTAATCATCACTACTTCTCATCAGGAGCATTGGGTCTTCTGAAAGAGTCCTATCTTGTTGCTAGGACCAGGGACACTGGGAAGGACAGGGACAAGAGGTTACCTGGGGTGGCAGGCAGCACCACGGCCCCGTAGCCTTCCACACGATACCTCTGCCAGAAGTCCAGTGAGAGAACCTTACAGTAGAGCACGGGCCACTCCGGGAGGGCGTCTGGGAAGTAAGTGGGGTGACATTCTGGTCAGAGGGACCTTTGTTAAAAGAAGATGCCGGCTGAGGATTAGTAGGGCCGAGGACCACAGTTACTCACCGGCTGATTCGTCCTCATGGAGGAAGAAGGCTTCGAATGTGAACGGGTAGGAGAAATAGGCCACCTTGTCCTAAAAAGGAGTGTCATTTTTGGATAGGTGTCGCAGAGTGGACAAAGCCTCACTTGGAATTGGTTCTCTTTGGGTCCAGTGACAAGGCCACCTTCCTGCCCGATAGGAAGCCAACAGGCAAAGGGACAGCTGGCTGTAAGCTGCTGTCTTTCTCTAGGAGAATAGGAGCGACCCTGGCCCAGGCAGCCCCGACTATGACCACCCGACACACAGAGCATATAGGGGGGTGGCCTCAAGAAACTTGAGATGCCACCAGAGCTGTCAATCCCATCCTCCATACCATCCCCAGGGACTTGGTGGCACAGGTCTGGGTTACTCCTGAGAGCTGTTGGAATGACGAGCTTGACCAGTCTGAAAAAGCCAAAGACCAGACACAGTAAGCTGAGCAGAGAGGCCAGGAAGTCACTGAGAAAAGGACAAAGCGCTCTTATACATTCATTCGTTCATTCATTCACTCACTCGTTCACCATTGGCTGGGTCTGCTGTGTGCTGATATGTTCTGAGGGTATGTTAGCAACCCGGTTGCCTCTCCTGGAGCTAACATTCTAGTGTGCCTGTGGGCAGGACCACAGACGCAGGTAGGATGTAAGCTACTGGGTGGATGTGACTGCCTGGAAAGACTAGAGGTAGAGAGTAACACGGGCCAGGCCTGGCTTCAGATGCGCTCAGTTTAAGACCAGCAGAAGAGAAACAGGGAAGAAGTCGCCAAAGGGCCCGGAGAGCCCACAGTGAGGAGGGACTATGGCACCAGAAGTCAAGAGAAACGCTTCGTGAAGAGAGATGAGCTGAGTCAGATGCTTCAGAGAGGCCGATGTGGTGGGAGGAAGGAACCACTGTTAGACTTGACAGTGTGGAGGTGACCTATGACCTTGAACAGTTCTAGTGGGAGTGGACGGAACGCCTCTAGAACTGTCAGAGTAGATATAAAAGAAGAAACGCACGAAAATTACTTACTTGTAGCCGGCAATTCCACAAAGAAATGGATGTAGAGACTGTCATACTCATAGCCTTGGGCTGAAACTTAAGGGTGAAAGCAGAATCTAAGTTTAGCGTGTTCTCTCATTGCCCTTAGCAGTCAGCCTAAACTTGAAAGGCCCACAGTGCTCTACAAAATAAGCCTTCTGAGGGCCCAGGAGCCTCTGTTTCCAGAAAAGACTCACCACCCAGTTTCCCAAAGACCGTGTTCAGCCCAAACTGAGCCAAGGTGCATAGCGACTCACATCCCCGTCAGACCCTCGCCTGGCTCCACAGGACACTTACCTACCTCTCCGTTTACAAAGAGCCGCAGGGCACCTGGGACGGTCTACGGCAGAGAGAAAGGGGGTCGGTGTCAGTAAGAGGGAAGCAACGTTGCCACCCCAGGCGTGTCCCCAAATCTGCAGAGGACCTTACGCTGGACAGGCAACCCTGGCCACACTACCGCCTGTCTCTCTCTCCCTGACATTGCTTTCCAGGGCCCTTTCCTGTTTCTAAGACTCAGAGGGCAACAGCACACCATCCAGGCGGCAGGGAGTACAGCGAACACTGGAACTCCTCAGGAGTTTTCTTTTTTAGTTATTTGTGTTATCTGATTTGACTTGTTTGCATGAGAATCTGTTGCCTATGTAGCATAAAAACAATACAAGCTAATGTTCTAGAGACAGAGAGAAGCCAGTGAGCAGGTCTATGCCTTGTTTGCAGGTTTACAAACTGAATGCCTGGTGGTGGTGAAAACACAGAAAAGACCCCGGAGTGACACTTTGCTTTCATTTTCTAAGACCCAAAGCATCCTATCAGCGGAAATGGAGTCTCCTTCCCTGCCTAAGGTGCTTTGGAACAACAGCTACATGAAGGATGAGGAAGACATTTCTGATCTTTAGATCGTGTTTTAAATTAACTGTAAACTGATACATGAATGCATTCCTACTGATAAGCCCCCCAAAACCCACCTAAACCCAGAGAACAGAAGTCAAAATGCCTGACATAATTCCCACTACCCGATATCCAATTACCATCCCCCACCCAGCCTGTCCCGAGAGAGGGGCTCACAAAGCATGTGTGCCCTTTCATCCCATTTGATGCATCAACATGCAAGGTCATGAAACCACTTCTCTGACTTCCTTCCTACACTGTAGAGTGCGTCCGGGAGGCGTTGAAGACAGGCAGACAGCTCATCTACAGTCAGACGCTCTGCCTACCCGCTCCCAGCACTGCAGGAAGCTGGGCTACCCACCATCTCAAAGTCTGTGCCCACGAGGCTGCTGAGGTACTCCTTGTGGCGGCCATAAAGCTGAGGAAACAAAGAAAACCAGTCTTCCAAATGCAGCTCAAGCCAGACCAGGGTTAGTTCTGAATGGGGGAAAAAAATCAGAGCAGGAGCTGCATGGTGGTTTGTGCCTGCATTCCTAGCACTGATTACTAAGACAAGCGGAGTGCTGTCAGCTCAAGGCTAGCCTGGGCTACATAGGGAGTTCCTGGCTCGTCTGAGCTAGAGTGAGATAGACTCAACACACACACATATCCCTGTGAATAAATAACTAAAATAAAGCAATACACGGAGGCTGTGAAGTTGGCCAGTCTGGGAATGAGGCTGGCTCTCAAGTTTACAAGCTCAATTGTTTGGGTCCTTAGCGTAGGGTTCTTGTTGATAAAATGGCACTGATGCTCATCTCTGAGGGTTGTAAGGGCTGAGTGAAATGCCTGTCACGTGCCTGGTACAGAACGCAATCACTACTCAGCCAAGTGTCCACTGTCACTGTGCTCTCTCTATGATCAGAGCTGCCTGCTAACAGCTGGGTTTTCTGGGTGGCGGTGGGCCGCCTCTTTCTCAGCTCCCGGCACAGGGGCCCCCCCCCCCCCCCGGGATGTGGAACACATTGATGCTTACGTCCTTGAACACGCGCTGTTCCCGCTCTTCCTCCTCTGGCTGTGCGAGGGAGGACACGTTGTGGATTGTGTACTTCCATGCAGAAGTGTGTTCCTGCTTCTCTCCCTCAGTCTCGATTCTGTGAGGTCAAAGCCACAAAAGGGATCAGCTCTGTTGCTAGGAGGTGTGGCCACCTTCCAGACCCAGCCCAGGGAGTCGGCAATGCTGGTGACACAGCTCACTTGAGGGATATGATGGAGGAGATGCTCACAAAGATCATCCCATGCCATCTACTTCTAATTATTTCTATCAAGCTACCTCCCATCCATAATCTCACATACTGGTTAATGTTTTTCATCTGGGCCAAATCCTCCATCCACGCCAGCCACATGCTTTTCCTTTTCCTAACCCATGGGGCCCGCCTTCTCCTCTCTTCTCCTCAGGACTCTCTTCTTCCCAAGATTCTCTCTCTCCCCCAGCCTGGGACCCTAGCTATGCCCATCCCACTTGCCCTGCCCAGGTGTGACAGCATTTTTATTGGTCAAACAGGTTAGGCTCTCAGGCACGGTGGGTCACAGAGACAGCAAGCAGTAATTAGCATCAAAATACATCAGACCAACAGGGCACCAGACTACACCCAAAGGATCTGGGGCCATCTCTACCTCCAAGGCAAGGAAACTCTACAGCCCTCAGTTCTTCTGCCTGAAAAGGGGATAGGCTGAGGTGTTTGGTTGCTAACTCAGTGCTGTCCTCTCAGACAAAGATGAGGAAGGTTGGCTCTGGCCTGGCTGAGTCCACCTCCCCTGCTCTAGCCAGTCCCTGTACTCTGTAATGCGGTTCCTTCTCACTTAGCCACACAGCCAGGTAATTCCTCCTGTTGCACGTTTTCTGGCTGTTTCCTTAAAGGCCTATGACTCAGAACCAAATATGAACCAGTGCCTGGGATTTAAACGCTTATGAGGAAATCTAGGGCTTTCTGGGAATCTGCCCAACTAGGGGCAAGCAGGGGAGGTCCCTGCCACCCTTTTCCCCCATTCCCACCTGTAGGGTCCCTTGATGCCCGTGAGGTCAGGCTTTACTGTGATCACGCCATTGCTGTCCACCTTCACGACACAGAGGACGTGTTCATGCGTCTTATAGCCAAGCCTAGGAAGCAGGAAGTCAATATCAAGGGGCAGGGTCACCAGGGAAAGAGACAGAGGTTGTCAGCCCCTTGAGGGACAGGACGGAGGGCACAGTGAGACCATGCATGGAACACACTTTTCTTCTGAGTAAAGGGAAAAAGTCCCTCCATCCCACACAGAAAGGTGCTGCTGAGCGACAGACAGGAGGACCAGAGCTGGCCCTGGGTGAGGTGCCACTCACTTTCCATAGGGCCCCAGGTCCGCCATGATGTACATCGTCTGAAGAGGCGTGTTAATAGCATGGCTGTTCCTGATGAAGTCTTCTGAGGGTTCCCACGTGATGATGCGGGATTTGAGTTTGCTGCCCTCCCTGGGAGCGAGCACAGGAAAGGGTCACCTCCCTGAAAGAGACCATAAGGGAACCCTCCTCCCCACCGGGTCTCTAACTGGATGGGAAATGTAAGTAGAAATTCCAGGAACATTAATTAGCACCAGAGACACCACACACACACACACACACACACACACACACACACACACACACACATCCCCGCTTGCACTCACATCCCTCGCCTGTCCTGCCGGCGACGCCTGACATTCGCCATCCGCTCAACCAAAAAGGAAGGCGCCTCGCTGGCTGCAGTGGTTATTTTCTGACAGTACTGGGGAAAGAGAGCGGCACACTATGAATGCCATGTGGTCAGGGCTACACAGGGGGTGGGGTGGGGTGGGGGAGTGGGGGGAGGGTGGTGGGGTGGGGAGAGTGTGAACACCTGACAGAAACCTTCCTTCCTTCCTTCTTTCCTTCCTTCCTTCCTTCCTTCCTTCCTTCCTTCCTTCCTTCCTATCCACCCCTCCTCCAGGATGTACACCCAACAGGTAGAACCTCACAGTTACCCGTGCTGGGGGAAATGGAGAGATGGCACAGTCCGAGGGAGCCGCCTACCATATCTTGTTTTTCCTCAGGAGTCTAGAAATGAGTTGTTTGTGCTAATAGTAACATCAGCCTGCATTCTCTGAGCACATGCCAACCAAAATTTGTGTTTAAGTTTGCCAGGTAAATATGGATGCTAGGTGGTCAAGGATGCCGAATAGGATACCAGGTTTGTTTTTTTGTTTGTTTGTTTGTTTTGAGGAAGTTCTTGCTTGGGTAAATTAGTGCCAACTGTATTTTTAGTTGTTTTTCCAAAATAGTCTAAAATTTATATGCTGCCAGCTCACAGCTCTCGTGAAGAAAACAGTCCAGTCTTTCAAGAGACCTGCTGCGCTCCAAAGGGCCATGGTCATACAACAATCAGAAAATATGGTTCTACCTTTTGTGTGTGTGTGTGTCATTTTGGGGATTTATTGTCTTCCTGCAAAGGCATATATAACGATCGAAGAGAACGTAAAACAGGGCCACAAGAGCACACCGGTGCAGGCAAGGACACAGGCATCCCCACTGGCCTAAACAAATTCCTCTTCTCGCCTATAAACTCCCGGTGACTAGAGTTTAAATAGATTTGTTCTAGAGTCTGCTGACCTATCTAAGCAGTCCATACAGTCAGGTCCCACAGGCCTTCCAGCAAGCAGAAGTGTGTAACAGCCGCTCCACCCACAGACTCTGCCCGCTGCAGCCCGGCTGCCAGCAGCTCACAGAAGCTTCTAGAACCACCCATCTGTCTCCCTTTACGGGACTTCTGACTTACCACACAGTGCCAGTGAAGTTAGAAAGCCAGGGGAGATGAGGAAGAAAGTGACGGGGTGGGGGTGGGGGTGGGGGTGGGGGTGGGAGGAGGACGGGGACACCGCAATACCTCTTCCAAGTCGGTGTATCTATCCGAGTCGGTATAGGTGAAGATGCGCCGGTTTTTCCTGCCTCCGGAACTCTCCAGCTTCAGTATCTCTTGGCGGTACTGTTGATCCAATGGACTCTGACAGGCGGACTCGTTTTGGTACAGGTCGACTTCGAACTGAGGTCACCACAACAAAGAAACAGACCAGCTGGAGCGACCTCAACCTTTGGTTCCTATAGCTGTTGAATCGCATCTCTTCCAGAGCTAGCTGACATGTTTTCATAACCAACCACCACTTCGTTTCAATAACGAAGGGGGGCGGGGCGGGGCGGGGCGGCAGCGGGGAATATCGGAAAATGTCAGCATTAGACCCATCCAAGCTGATGCTGCTAGAGATGCCACAGAGCTCAGAGACGGGGAGTTGCCTTACCTAGAACGCTAAACTGAGGAGTGGCAGCCACTGTATTACAAGTATAGCAGGGGAAAGTATAAACCGCAGGCTTTTCTGGAAGCCGGCTTGACAGTGTAAGTCACCAGCTTGGGTGGGAGTCGGGTAGGCAATGGCAGGCGGAGGACAAGTAATGCTGGCTCACCTGGCTAAAGAGCTTCTCCTGCCACCCAATCACCACCTCTTCCTCCTCCTCTTCATCAGGGCGGTGTCCACCTCCAAACACAACAGACTGAGTCAGAACCAGCGATACGTCTTCCTCTCTGGTTGACTTTAACCTGTGTTCCTATTCTAGTTTTGTTTTGTTTTTTAAAATTTCATTATTGTTGTTTGGGAAGGTGTCTCACTCGGCAACTCAGCCTAGCCTCAAATTCCAGATCCTCCTGCCTCAGCCAGAAAAACGCTGATGTCACGTGTGCACACCACCAGGCCCTATGCACATTGACTGCCAACCCCACGGGAGTTCAGTGACTCCCTAGGTACTCAGCCTTGACAAAGACTGGAGGTGGTGACAAACTTTGGTTAATTCTAGTAGCAAGATTAGGGCCTGAGGCATCTTAATCATTACTCTAATTTGAATAAAAGGTAGTGTGGCCTTTCAGGAAATAATTTATCAAATCCAGTATTAGGAACTGAAATTTAGTTAGAGGCTGGAAGGCCAGCCCTTCCTCAACGCTGTCTGCTTTTGCTAGCTAAGTACCCTGGTGCTTTTCTTTCATATCCCTGAAGCCACGGACAGAATCACCCATAAACAGTAGCTCAGAAGATCAGAAAACAGGAAGACAAAGAAATTTTTTTTTTCCTTAAGAACTATATTTAACCTGGCCCAGTAGGGCATGCCTGTAAATCCCAGCACTTGGGGAGGCAGAGGCAGGCGGACCACTGTGAGTTCGAGGCTAGCCTGGTCTACAAATGGAGTCTAGAACAGCCAAGGCTACCCAGAGAGAAACCCTGTCTGTCTCGAACAAACAAACAGAAATAGCTGTTTGTCTTTCTCCAGACACATACTTAGTGATCCACCAGGCCACCCTTTTTGCCTAAGACTATTTCTGAATAGAAAGAGAAATAAAGCATGAAAAATTATTGGCCCAACATAAGTATCCTGTCCTTTCTTTTGGCTTAGATGGCAAGGAAAATCACATTTTTAGGCAAACTCCTATTTTTAAAATGTTTTAAGTGTATTTACACATAAATTTGGAGTTTGGGACATATTTCTCTTAGAAGCCCCCCTCCCTAAGGTCACAATTGGGGTGAGCCAAGGTGTGTCAAGCCCAAGGGATCATGGGGTGAAAAGAGGTAACTGAACTGACTCTCAAAGGTTGTCTTCTGAGCTTCACTCTTGCACTGTGGCATGGGCGCGCACACACACAAAAGTAAATGAAAATTTAAAAAAAAAAATTGCTCAGGTTCAAATGCTCCCACATTCCCCATCTGTGTGACACTAGTGTCTGAGCCTTCTGTTCCGCCTCTGCACCTCTACTGCCCCGGACCCTTTCTTCAGCTCTCTAGGGGATGGATCATCACCACAAACACCCACTAGCCGCTTGAGGGGGCCTAAAAGTGGCCAAGTCTATGAGGTCCTTCCCCATCTGGGCAGCAGGCTGGTAATGAAGGAAGTTGCTTGATGTGATTCTTTGCAGATGAACTCTGTCAAAAAAAGAGAAGCCCAAATAAGCGTGTCAAAGACATAAACACAGCAAGGATGGGGAAAGAAATCACAGAGGCGGAGACGCCAAGGAGGCTGCAAGCACAGCACGGGGAGGAGGTGGGTAGTGAGAGAGCATGTTGGGGACACAAGAGCCTGAGGGGCTTGAAAGGGGTGAGTCTGGAAGGTGTGCTTGGGTAGCTTTCAGTGGGAAAAGATCCTGATAGCGAGATGCGCAGAGATGACAGAGGAAGTAGTTTGGATTGCAAGCGGAAGTGGGGGCCTCCGAGTACCCAAAATCATAGGGTGGAATAAAGTTAGGGGGCCCTGGAGCATAAAGTTAGGGGGGCCCAGAGTTAGGGCGGCGTGACTACCGGAGGCGCAGGTTGCGCACGGGATCCCGGGAGCGATACACGGCTTCGCCGGTGTCTGTGCTCCAGATCGCTTCCGCCATGACAGCTGCTTCGCGCCACGACTGCGCCGGAAAGCGCGGGTGCCCCGTTCCCCTGGTAACGGAGACGCTGGCTTCGTCGGCACCGCAGGCGCTGCGCACGCAGCTCTCCATGCCCGCGGAGCCAGCCCCTAGCCTGGCAGCGAGACCCTCAGGCACTATACGGTGCTGTCACTTGAGATCTACAGCCTGACTCACCCTATGTGAATAAAGCCCACCCACACCCAAGGCCGGAGTTGATACACTGCACAAATGAGGAAACCACCATCAACTATTTTATTTAGGTGCGAAAATGGTGAGGGCGGCCAGAACCAGGTGGCCTAAGTCACTGCTTTCTAATCAAAGGCGACCCTCCACTGAACATTTGAAAACTTTGGCCTACGGGGCTGGAGAAATGGCTTAGTGGTTCAGAGGAACTGGTTTCCGTTCCCAGCTCCCACAAGGCCACTCACACCTGACTGTAACTCCAGCTCCAGAAGGTCAGGCGCCATGCCTTCTTCCAGCACACATGCGGTCCACAGACGCTATGTTCAGGTAAAACACCCGTACACTTGGAAATCTTTTTTTTTTCTTTTCTTTCTTTCTTTCTTTCTTTCTTTCTTTCTTTCTTTCTTTCTTT
>OU015746.1:32419260-32444239 GCA_907169655.1 Acomys percivali
TTTCTTTCTTTCTTTCTTTCTTTCTTTCTTTCTTTCTTTCTTTCTTTCTTTCTTTTGTTTTGTTTTTTTTTTTAAAGAAAGAAAACTCTGGCCTGAACAGTTGGTGGGTGTGCCTGAACGGACATACCCAAAAAAGACAAAAAAGCATGTTGTTGGAAGAAAAAAACAAAACAAAAATCCGTGGGCCAGATATAGTAGTTGTTTCGTTGGTATGCACTGAGCCAGGAAAAGAAACAACAAGGAAGCCAGCAGTAAAAACAAGGAAGCCAGCAGTAAAAACAAGGAAGCCAGCCGCAAGGAGGGAACGGGTGTTTTTATGAATTGGCTCTTCCTGTGGACATGTGGGTTCTGGATTATTGGCCAGATTAAGATTCTGCGCCAGCCCCTGAAAAACCAACTAAGTGACATTCAGAAGTCATGGATCACTGGAGCAGCTAAGGGAAGATGATATAAATTTAATTCCTGCAGTTTGGCAGCATCAACCTTAGTTTCTTGACAGCTGCTAATCCTTCAGCCGAATAAGCAATTGTTACCTGGACCAAGGAGTTTCACAGCTGTTTGGTTATAGGGGACAGAAGTCCTGGCCGCCTCAGCTGCTCACTGTGCACACCAAGAGCTAACCCCAAGCGGGACGCACTTATTAAGGAACTCATTGTTGTGTTTATTTGTGTCTCAGTTTGTTTGTGTTGACTGTAACCTTCACAAAAAACAAAAAACAAAAAACCACCTCCAAGAGGTGCTTTATTCTCATTTCAAAGATGAAGCTAGCAAGGGCCAGGAATTAAGTGAGGGGCTTATTCATGAGTGAGAAAGTGGTGAAAAGCCAGGTCCCAACCTGGTCTGCCCTCTGAGGCCTTGAACTTTCCACCGGCCCCCTTAAGAACACACAATTTCCAATTAAGTGATGGTTTCCATAGACGAAACCACAGAGATGGACTCGTTAAAAAAGATAAGCCACTCTGACTTTTCCTTGTAGGAATGAGAGCAGCTGGGAGTGGTGGCTTATGTTTGGATTTTCCCAGCGCTGAAGGCATAAGTGGAAGGATTTCAAGTGTAAGGCCTTGTTTCAAACAAAACAAAGGAAAAATAAACACTAAGAAAACAGCCAACTAAGGGCGCAGAAAGTGGCTGGCTGGGTGAAGGCCTTTGCCACTACAGCATTGATGACTTGAGATTGATGCTCGGAACAAGAAAACTGACTTTCACGAAATTGTCCTTTGACCTCCACACTTTGGGGCACGTGTGCCTACACGTGCCATGGCCATCGCCAATAAACAACGATAGAAGTAAGCTTTTATCATGGATCCTCCTAGGCCGTGTCAAGATGAAGCTGAATATCTCCTTTCCAGCCACTAGCTGTGAGAAACACACAGAAATGGATGATGAATGCAAGAGTCACCTGTTGTATGAGAAGCACCCAGGTACGGAAGTAACTGCCAATGCTCTGGGTGCAGACTGGAAGGGTCGTGTGGTCTCCATCAGTGGGAATGATAAACAGGGCATCCCACGACACAAGGTGTCTGTACTTGTGCAGAGTGTCCCTGCTGTTGAGGAGGGGGCATTCTTGTTACAGACCAAGGAGAACTGGAGAAAGGACGCACAAGTCTATTCACAGATGCGTTGTGGGTGCCCATCTGAGTGCTCTCAACTTGGATATTGGGGTGAAAGGCTGTTCCTGGACTGACAGATACTACTGTGCCTCTGTGCTTGGCTCTTCAATCAGCTTACAGGATCTGAAAACTTTTCAATCCCTCTAAGAAAGATGATGTCCATCAATATGTTGTCAGAAAGCCCATAAACAAGAAGATAAGAAATCGTGGACCAAAGCAGCCACGAGTCAGCGTCCTGTTACCCCACGTGGCCTGCCTGCCACACAAATGCCAACATACAGCTCTGAAGAAGTGACATGCTGAGAAAAGCCAGGAGGAGGCTGTAAGATATGCTAAACCTTTTGCCAAGAGAATGAAAGAAGTCAAAGAAAAAAAAAAAGACAAGAACAAACAAAAGCCAAAAAACAAAACAACAACAACAAAAAAACCCACCAAGAATAAACTGCCAAGAGACTGTCCTCGAGGGGCTGTCCTTCCTGAGAGCTTCTGCTTCTAAGTCCAGTCAAAATTACAATCTTCAAGAGTAATAAATTATCAGACCTTGAAGAGAAAGATAGCATCTAAGAACTTTCTTTTCATAGACAACTACTGTGTTACAGGAGCTATAAATAATGATGGAGCCTACAGCCATAATTTAGTTTTTTATAACCACATCAAACTTACACCAAAATCAATTTGACAGAACTGTATGCAAAATTGTTATTATACACATGATGTGGAGGAGTAGGCTGTTTATATAAGTAAGCATAATTGACATTATTTTTGTACAAATAAACTATGTTTTTTAAAAAAATATTTATTTAATATTATGTATACAGTGCTCTGCTTGCAGGTACACATGCAAGCCAAAAGAGGGCATTAGATCACATTATAGATGTTGTGAGCCACCATGTGGTTGCTGGGAATTGAACTCAGAACCTCTAGAAGAGCAGACAGTGTTCTTAATCTCTGAGCCATCTCTCCAGCCTATAAACTATGTTTTAAAATTTTTCTCCTTACCTACTTATTCCTGTAAACCTAGCTTTTTATTTACTTATTTACCTATTTAGTTTTTGATTTTTCGAGACTGGGTTTCTCTGTGTACTCCTGGCTGCCCTGGAATTTGCTCTGTAGACTCAAAGATCAGCCTGCCTCTGCCTCCTGAGTGCTGGGAGTAAAGGTGTGCGCCACCACTGCCTGGCTAAATCCAGCTTTTAAATCTAAGGTCCTGGAATAGGAGCCAAAGGCTCTTCTCTAGGGTTTTGATTGGGACATTTTTTCCAAAAAGCACTCATAGTTTTTAGCAGACTCTGGGAAGAATTTATACTCTGATATTAAGAATGGCCTGGGTTTTCTGTATTATAGTCATTAACTTTTAAAGTGTTATTTATGAGTCAGGAAGATACTACAGTCTATGCCACCAGCCCTTTGTGTCTGCGGGTTTTCCATGCATGGATCTAACCAATTACAGATTGAAAATTGTTCAGAAAAGAACCAGGTGTTACCTGTACTGAACATGGGTAAACTGTTTTTTTCTTGTCATAATTCCCTAAACAATAGAGTAAAGCCTTTTCCTTGGACACGCATCAGGTGCGCTTTACGAAGTGATTCGGCTACGTGTGGCCCTTACCTTCTGATGTGGTTTTGTTGCTGTTTTGTTTTTGTGGAAGCCAAGACTAAAACTTCTTTTTTGAAAACTTTGTTGTTTTGGGGGATTCTGTTTGAGATGGCCGTACAGCCAAGATGGCCTTCTGCCTCCACTTCCCAAGTCCTGTGGTTACAGATTTGTGCTACCACACCTGGTTATACGGTGCTGGGGATCGAACCCTTGAAGTCATGAATGCTAGGGCTAGGTAAGCACTCTGTCTACATCCCTACAACCCAAGGTGCTTTAAATCACCTCTAGGTCTCTAATAATACCCAATGTGGTGTAAACGCTATGGAAATACTTGCTTTACTCTGTTGTGGGTTATTTTTAAGAGGGGGTGTTTTGATTTGTTTGTTTGTTTGTTTTGTTTTGTTTTTTGAGATAGGGTTTCTCTGTGTAATAGCTCTGTCTTTCCTGGAACTCTCTTTGTAGACCAGGCTGGCCTCAAACTCACAGAGATCCACCTGCCTCTGCCTCCCAAGCACTGGGATTACAGGTGTGCACCACCACTGCCTAGTGGTAAACTGGTTTTGTAAAATTACTTTTAAGCCAGGCGTGGTGGCGCACGCCTTTAATCCCAGCACTCGGGAGGCAGAGGCAGGCAGATCTCTGTGAGTTCGAGGCCACCCTGGTCTACAAAGCATGTCCAGGACAGCCAGGGCTACACAGAGAAACCCTGTCTCGAAAAAAAACTCAAACAAACAAATAAACAACAACAAAAACCTTTAAAAAGTATGCTCCAGGTAAAATCTCTGAGTTCATTCTCCCCTGCACTGCTGCCTCCTTTAATCTGTGCCCACCTTAAAGCCAGCTAGGTGACATGAGGCACGTGAGAGCAGGGCACAGGACAGCCTTCTTTCTCCCTCCTCAGTTGTTACTTTATGGCTTACCTGACTCCGGGGGACATAACTCTGGAAAGTGGAAAAGGGGACGGACTGGGATGCAGAATGCCGGCGTACTGGGCTGTAACACAGCTTTCTGTATTCACCTCAGTACTCCAGGAGGGCAGCATTTGCAGCAAAGTTACAACAGTCTTATGAGGAACAGTCTGCCTTGTCAGAGAAATGTACATGTGTGGGTACATCGTAATCAAAAAGTGAAAAGAGGAGCCAGGCATGGTGGCACACGCCTTTAATCCCAGCACTTGGGAGGCAGAGGCCAGTGGATCTCTATGAGTTTGAGGCCAGTCGGATCTACAAAGCAAGTCCAGGACAGCCAGGGATACATGGAGAAACCCTGTCTCAAAAAAAAAAAAAAAAAAAAAGTCAAAAGACAGAGAATCCAGAAAGCAGCAGGAGAGGAGAGTGAGTCTTGTACCCAAGGGACCCTCCATGAGATCTGAGTTAAATTCTCTTCAAAATCCGCTGGCCAGAAAGCAGCAGAGCAACACACTCAACAAAGACAAGAACATTTCAACAAGCTCACAAAAGATGCTAAGAAGCACTAGTGACCAGGAAGTTAATCTGGACACAGCAGAAATGGAGGTACAGGGTGCTGGGGCCGAGGACAGCTTCACTGCATCACTATAGGTTGAGCAACTGTCTGCAACCGGGCAGGACATAGAGGGAGGATCACACGGACTCAGAGGAGGCCTGGCCCTGCAAAGGGGCACGTTCTTCCCTTGCTCTCTGGGATCAGACTCCTGAGTAGGAAAGAAGAAAGAAGGAAAATTCCAGTCCCAGCTAACAGATACACACCATAGAAAGAAAACTGGAGAGAGTACACGGGAGGGAAGAGCTCCAGTCACTTTAACTTTAAATTGTGGCCTGTAGAAAGCAGACCGCCAAGCCGGGTGGGCGGTGGTGGCCCAGGCCTTTAATCCCAGCACTCAGGAGGCAGAGGCAGGCGGATCACTGTGAG
This sequence comes from Acomys percivali, assembly GCA_907169655.1. Taxonomy (NCBI): domain Eukaryota; kingdom Metazoa; phylum Chordata; class Mammalia; order Rodentia; family Muridae; genus Acomys; species Acomys percivali. Next base: position 32,424,358 of record OU015746.1, read on the forward strand.
ATCAAGGACAGCCTGGTCTACAGAGAGAGTCCAGGACAGCCAAGGCTACGCAGAGAAATCCTGTCTTGAAAAACAAAACAAAACAAAAACAAAAAAAAAAAAAAGAAAGCAGAATGCCAAGGACATCAGTGTGCTAAGAAAAGCAGCTGGCTTCATGAAATGCTAGGGAGGCGGTAGACTCTGTGGAGCGTTAAGAGAAGCAGTTGACTTTGTTGAGCCTTGAGGGAGGCAGTGGGACATTGTGGAGCCTTTTGTTCTTGGGTTTCAGGTGGAGGGTGCACTTGCCCTGATGGAGGATCTGTGCCTGCATCTCTTAAAATGACAGATGTTAAAGTCTCCCAAGGAGACCACCTGGGAAGGGCAATAGGAAGAATTGCTGGCAACTCGCGGAAAACCAGATATAGAGAATGTGACAGGGACATGGATTGTTTTGGCTCATGTGAAAGTTCACATCCTTGGCTCCTTCCCATATATACAAGGGCTGCCATTTGTGACATTATCCTAGGAAATCCTCTGTCAAAGGTTTACAACAATATTTGAGTTGTGGCAAGCAGATCAGCAGGTTGGTCTTGATTCTACCTTTGGACTCTAAAGACTTTCCACTTTGCAGATATTCACATAAAAACACGAAAAGAATTTCTCAGCCACTTTAAAACTCAGGCGCCATCTCATTGATAAATGGCAAGTTTTAACAGTAGTCACACCCAACAACCCATAGGATCATTAAATATAAAAATCTAATACCTTGCTGGGTGTGGTAGCACACACCTTTAATCCCAGCACTTGGGATACAGAGGCAGGCGGATATCTGTGAGTTCCGAGGCCAGCCTGGTCTACAAAGTGAGTCCAGGACAGCCAAGGCTGTTACACAGAGAAATCCTGTCTTCACAAATAAAAACAAAACAAACAAATAAAATCTAATACCTTTAATGCTTCCACATAAACATAATTTGCTTTTTTTTCTTTCTTTTCTTCTTCTTCTTCTTTTTTTTTAAAAGATAGTCACACTGTGTAGCACTGGCTGCCCTGGAACTCACCATGTAGACCAGGCTAACCTCAAACTTACTGTGCCCACTTCAGCCTCCGAAGTGCTGAAATTAAATCCTACACTACCACATCCAGGAGCACTCATTTTCCACTTAAAATTATCTATAACCAATTTGCCGCTTGAAGTTCTATCGTGTAGAGTCAAGTTGCTTAAGTTTCTTAGGTTACAGAGCTATAACTAAATGTATAAGTAATTAGTCTGTAAATTTGGGTTAATATATCAGAGAACCTGTGGGTCGTGACCAGTGATAGGGAGTACTGTGTGAATATCTTAGAGTCGGGCAGTTTGTAAGTGTCTGTCTATATAAATCTGTTCCATTTTGCATTGTTTGAAATGAATTCATTTAAGTAAACAAGTTATTTAGGTACTTCAAAAAATAGACTATCACTGTATACCTATTACAATGGATACAATTTGGAAGGTGGACAAGAATAAATGCTGGTGGGATGGGCTCCCACAAGGGCTGGCCAGAATAATAAAGAATACAGCCTCTTTGGGAAAACTGAAAATTTGGGAGGAGAGGTATCATACTTTTTTATTGATTCTTCGTGAATTCTACATCATGCACCCCATGTCCAAGTCTTTCCATACCCACCCTCCACCCTTGTAACCTCCTCCCCTAAAAGAAAATAAAAAAAGAAACGAAACAAAAGAAATGAACAAAACCAAAAATAAAATGAAATCTTGCATGGAAGCTGCAGTGTGTCATGGTGTGTCACACATTATACTTTTTATCAAGCAGCTTTACCTACAAATGTTCATTGTAATGAGTAACACTGATCTGATTCAAGGCCTCTGGCTTCTGCTAGATTATCAATATCGGACCTTTACCGAGACTTCTTTTAGATATTCTGCCTTGAGTTATGAAGCTCTTGCAGTTCTGATTCCACAGGACCTGCCCTTTAATGCATCCTAACAACTCATAGCTGGGGCAGATGTTGGCGTGGGCCCGCTCAAAGCCCTGGATCTGGACCTGGGTGGTCACTAAGTTGGTCATCCCACCAGTTCTCCTTCTCCCGCGCCACCAGGACCAGCTCTCTCATTCTGATCAGGCGAGTGGTGAGGCTGGCTTTCCTGAGTGCCCAATCCAGCGAGGGGTGGAGCCGGCTCTCCCAGGCTCACATCACCACTGGCACCTCTGTGTAGCCCTTGGACATCAACATGACCTCAGAGAGCAGCCCAGGCCACAGACATCCAAACAACCTTTGGTGGCAATACGGGCCAAGGACATTGACAGAGACCCCTGATGTGGTAGGGTCAGGGATCCAGACATGGCCCTCAGCAGCAGCACCGGCCGGGACTTCACCATGGCCTCAGGTGGCAGCACGGGCTCCTCTTATCAGTTCCTCACAGCTTCGCCTCTTTTCACAGCACACAAAGCACTCTGCTTCCCTTTCTCTCCCACCTCTCCATCACATACTTGCTCATTGTAGTAGCACCCGCACCAGTGGCCTCTGGCTGTCTTCTGGCCCAGCTTTAGCCATGGGTCTTTGGATCTGATCCCCAGTCCTCTAGAAGAGCAGGTCATGTCCTTACCCAGTGAGCCACCTCTCCAGCCTCTGGAGATGTTGTGTAAAGTGAAATATTTACACAACGTATGAACTAGCACCCCATTCATACTTACCCCCAAAGAAGCGAAAATGTCTGTGAATGTACGTAGAAACTTTATTCATGAAAATACAACGGAGAAGCAGCTCTTATGTCCATCAACGTATAAATGCTTAAAGAAATTGTTTTACACCTATGGAAGGAACACTAATCCATAATAAACAAAGGGCTGATGCACAGAACTGCATGGGTGGGCCTAAATAGTATGATCCTGATTTTCTAAAAGCCGCCAAAGACTCCCTACTGTGCAAGGTCTTTTATATGACATTCTTGCAAAATAATATAAATATGGGAAGAAGTAGGTCAGTGGCTTCTAGAACCAAGTTTGGTCACAGGGACATAAAGGGATGGAGTGAGAACAGTCTGGAAATAATAGGATTGTTTTATGAGGGTCTGTGGCAATGGGACACAAATGATCACATTTGTTACAATCTGAAAAAAAATTGTATCACAATTGAATTTTTAGACCCTAACCGCCTCCTCAGGGTCCCAGCACAATGGGTGGATTCTACTGCATGCATTTTTGGCTCTTCCCAGGCATTGAGAGGTACTTACAATAGAATGCAAACTATGACAGGTGGATGCACGCTCCAAATGAATCATAGCCACACCGAGAGGAGCATGGAAGATAGGAACCGAGAGGGAAACTTTGGAAACAGTATTTTGACAGAAACCTGCAGGCTAAACACAAAACAAATTGCCTGCCAACATTGAACTCTAGTTACTAATGCATTTTTTCCCCAGTAGAGTTAGGTTAGCAATTCTGAAATTACCTTATTGAAAAATAAGCAAATATGTAGTAGCTAATGAGACTCATTTCTCTGTCAAAACACCACCACCACCACAACTGTTACAAGCAAGATGAGGGGGAAAGACAAGAATGGATCCAGGGATGGTGGATTAAAGCTGGAGTTAGGAATATAAACTCATGGCATTTCCTAAAGTATACCTGAGCACAATATGGTTAAATATAGCTATGTATATATGAGTGCATAAGTTGGCATGCGTATGTGTACTTGCTAGCTCTGTCTACTGAGAAAACCTAGAAGATGCCTTTGCCAGTAGGCACCAGTACACTTTAGTACCCAGGACCTTGAGGTCTAGATCCATTATCCATTATATAGGAATCAGGGCTCCTCGGAGAATTGATTGATTTCACAGAAGCAGCAGAATGGAGCCTCTTAGACACCTTGGCCAGGTAGCTGCCATTAGGCAAGAACAATCCTGAATGGAATGCAGGTTTGTGTGACTGGATGCAGGTTTGTGTGGTTGGATGTAGGTTTGTGTGGTTGGATACAGGTTTGTGTGGTTAGCAATCAACCAGCTCGGGATTAGGAAAGTAGGTCTTCAGAGGCAGCAACAGCCCTGCTACAAGTACATGTTAGGGGAAATGACTCCAGGAAACAGTGGGTGGGATAGGGCTTAAATCCATGTCTAAAGAGTAATCTTGATTTGCTTTTTCAACTTGATTGGGTTGGGCAATGCCCACATTAGTAACTCACCTTCATCAGTCTGTCAATATGTTTCCAAAAACTCAAATGATTAAATCAAGAGGGCTCTGACCTAGTGAATCATGATTTGGGGGGTTTTCTTGGTGTTTTGTTTTTGGAGGGGGGGTTGTTTGTTGGTTGGTTTGGTTTAGTGTTTCAAGACAGGGTTTCTCTGTGTAGTCTTAGCTGTCCTGGAACTCACTCTGTAGACCAGGCTGGCCTCAAACTCACAGAGATCTACCTGCCTTTGCCTCCCTGAGTGCTGGGATTAAAAGCGTGTATCACCACCCTAATGAATGGTTTAATCTGCCAATGGATTCAAATGAATTGAATTTGAACATCTGAATCATTGAACAGGGTATTGGGAGGTAGGGCCTGCGTGGAGGGAGCAGATCACTGGGGATGTGGCCTTGGGATCCACAGCACACCCTGGCTCCTTCCTGTTATTGCTGCAGATTACTTATTTGGCACCATTACGTGAGGTGCTCTGCCACATACCACAACTGGTGGGAAACACTGAAACCATGAGGAAAACATTTCTTGCAGATATTTTGGTCACAATTTCCCAAGAGTAACTAGTTAATCAGGTCAACTTACCCAGGATCCAAGAGAGTGAGCACCTCACCTCTTCCAAAGTGAGTGCTGTCAGGGTGGCAACAGCACAGTGACTATTACCACTATTACCGAAGATGCTAGAGTCAGTATGAAGAGGGTAGGCTGGTAGGGCCCAGAATCTCAGTCTGAGCAGCAGTTTTCTTATAAGGCCCAGGCAGGTTGCAAACACTATTGCCCAAGAGACACACTAAGAGACTTCTGGGGACTGAGTGCTTTTTCTTGAACAGCTCCATTTACCCTGCAGTGTGTCCCAACAGCTCAGGTTTCCACAAATATGTCAAGACCGAGGGAGCAACAGAGTGTTCTAAGTAATAGGTCTCTGATGATACTTATTCCTGTGTCTCCTCCCCTTCCAAAACTGTTATTTTTTTATTGTTTTTATTTTTTTAGACATACCCAGACTTTCATGACTTCCCCCCCCCCCCGTACTTCTATGAAAATTACAAAAATCAATCTCTTCATCAAAACCTACTGTTAACTTTCTCCTTCACTTGTTTCTTCCAACTCTAGAACCCTTCGTGTCCATGGAGTTTCATCAAACCACCAGTGAGCTTTTGAAAGTCTACATCTACATACAAGCAATATTTCATGCATGTGTCTATGTTTGAACTATTGTCCCAAAGAGTCCTTTGAGGCCAGCTACTGGAGTTGAGTATAGGTGATGAAAGACATTCACTGTTTTGTGTGACTATTCTCAGTACTCCTGTCTGCAATCATAAAATGCCATAGTTCTGAGCTTGCCCCATAACTTATTAATTGGTTTATTCAGTTCGTATTTATTGATTCCTGGACTAGGGCTAGGCAGTAATCTAAACAGCCTCCATTTGCCTGATATCTACTCCAGTTGCTCTCACAAATGAAGAGATAAAGCATTCTACAGTACGCGGTGGGCAGCTCCATCAGGGTCACTGCAGGGGCTCTAGGCTCTAGCCAGCTCAAGCCTGGCAAACAAGGCCTTGCCCTTCTCCCTCATCCCCTCTGCCTTGCTAAAAGCCATTAGATTTCATTCCTAAAGCTAGGCACCAACGTCTGTTCCCTTATTTGACTACTTCCTCCTCCTGAAGCTGACTACTAAGGTCCAGCTATCAAAGTATTAAAGTCCAGCAATCAAAAAAAAACCCTTTGGCTCACCCCATTAGCATGCCCAATTAAAATTAAACACCATATCCTAATACAGGGTTTCCCCTTTTACCTTTATAAACTGTCATTGGGTCTGGACCAGTGTTGTCCCCCTCTTACCCTTACCCATATTGAAGCCAAAATAGTCATCCTTAAGTCGTGATACGAGGACCCTTAACATCGCTTTGCCAACTAAAGAGCAGGTGCACATGATCCATTTCAGCCGGCGAGGCATGAGAAAAGGCTGGCCAAAGTTTTACAGACAGCTACTCCTTCCTGAGAGAGATTCTCAGACAGCTACTCCTTCCTGAGAGAGATTCTCAGACAGCTACTCCTTCCTGAGAGAGATTCTCAGACAGCTACTCCTTCCTGAGAGAGATTCTCAGACAGCTACTCCTTCCTGAAAGAGATTCTCAGACAGCTACTCCTTCCTGAAAGAGATTCTCAGACAGCTCCTCCTTCCTGAGAGAGATTCTCTGCTCTTTCCTGAATTCCGTTGTCTTCTTTTTTGCTTCTAAAGGAAGTATGGCAGCTCGATGCTTGGAGGAGGCAAAGCCAGAAGAACTGCAGGAGCCCAGAACCATTGGATGAAGTCAGCTCTGAAGTGTGATCCATGAATTTCTATGAATTTTGTTGTTTTTAAATTTCAGCTGTTCAAAACTGTGGAACAAATATGGATTTGTATAGAAAGCCGAACACACTGTGCAGTACTGAACTATGTCCTTAAAGCTGTTATGATGATATATTTTATATTGTGTGTATTTTATTACAACTAGGAAACTGTTATAATGGTAGCAATAAAACCCTGGAACAAACAATATGACTGTCACCAATGTGTCCAGCATCAAACTTGAAAATCTTCTCTATTAAGGCTTATTTAAGAAGGATTACTTTAGCTGGGCATAGTGGTACACACACTTAATCCCAGTACTTAGAAGACAGAGGCAGGAAGATCTGTGTGAGTTCAATACTAGCCTGGTCTGCATAGTGAGTTCCAGGACAGCCATCATTACATAGTGAGGACCTGTCTCAGATGGGGGAAAAGGGGGGTTGATTTGGTAACTTGGACCCAGTGAATGCTTGTTAAGAACAAGGAGCTATGGATGCTTTAATAAAAATCTTTATATTTGTGGCTTGAGTTAAGTGCATCCACATGGTGGCTCAACCACTTGTAGCTCCAGTTCCAGAGAACTCGATGCCCCTCCCGTCCTCTTCCAGCCTCCAAGGACACCAGGCTTGTGTATGGTGCACATACATACATGCAGACAAATATTCATATGCACAAAATAATTTTAAAAATCTTAGATTTTATGGATTTGTCTGAAGTGAAGTAATAAGGCTTCATCTTGGGTTAAAAGGCTGTAAATCGTATATAAGAGATTGTGAGTTAGGTAGTTGGTCATCCTCCTGTAGTTAATGTCCAAAAATAAATAAACAAATAACCAGGGGAGTTTGTTCAAATGTGGACTCTAATACAATATCTCTAAGATGGAAATTGATTCTTTTTTTTTTTTTTTCTGAGATAAGGTCTCTTTAGGTTGTCCAGGCTAGCCTTGAACTCCTGGGCTTAAGCGACCCTCCCACCTCTGCCTATGAAGTAACTGCCCGCCACATCAGAAAGACATCTGTATTTTAAGAAGGTGTCAGTGCTGCTGAAATATGGATCTACACTGGTAACAAGGCATTAAACGGAGGCGTCCTGGAGCTGGGGCCATATGCCATGCAGACTTTCTTTGGGGAGATGTTGAGTATTAGATTGGGTTAGCAACCTCCAACGGCCTTCTCTAAGATTCCACCAGAAAGAGATATTCATAGCCTATGCCTGTGCAAAAACAAAGGACAAATCACATCTCTGTAAAGGTGTATCTGTGTTTAAAAATAATAGATGGAGTGGGATAGCTTTTAAAGAGTCTTCTCATTTTTTGTCTAAGGATTGAGTTCTTGAGTGAATTCACTAATAAAAAATGAGCATGATGCTGCACTCCTACAATCCTGACACTTGAGAGGTGGAGGCATGAAAATTGAAAATTCCAGGCCAGCCAGGGTTACATAGTGAGGCCCTGTCTAGAAAAAAAAAAAAAAAAAAAAAAAAAAAGGAAGAGGAAGGGGTGGGAGACAGAAGAAAGAGGAAGGGACAGAAGGAGGAAGGAATCTAAGCTACCCTTAATTCTTGCTTAGGTGACACCACGTTCCCACCTGACCTTTCTGGCTCCGGTACTGTCCCCTCCAACTCTTACCCAGGAAGGGTGAGTCTGATAATTAGAGAGCACTTCCCATCGATGAAGCAAGTTGCCAGTAAAGCAATGGGGCTCTCCACCTCAGGAAGTGTTCAAGCAGTGCCTAGGTGCTTGGTCATAGATCACATCCAACATGGTCATGATTGGATGCCATCTGAGAATCTTGCCAAGACACAGCTCCTGGTTCAGTAGGTCTGAGATTCTGATCTAAAGCAGCTCCCAGAAGAATCCACTGCTGCAGGTCCCAGGACCACACCCCAGGAGGAACATGGGTATAGTGGGGAATCCCACAGTGGCAGAAAGCTCAGCTGGGCTGGAAGCTTCCAAACTCTCTGCCTGTTTGACTCCCTCACATAATTATGAGGAGTTTGAATTCACTTGATTAGGGTCAATTCAATTGATTAGAAGCAGGTCCTGGACACTTTTGTTTAGAACAAACTTTCTCCTAACCCGGACATAACCGTTGAGTGCCACCAAACCACAGGCTTAAATGGATTTCCACCTCCAGGTTTCATTTCTGAAGAACCAACACATATACCAGGGGTCAAAGCTGGGACAAAACTGAACTCTTGCCTTCAGAGGGACAGCACCAGGACCAAAACATCCCGCTGTTAAGTGACTCTGAGCTCCTTCTTCCCAAAGAATTGAGTATTTTCTAGATGGGATTATACCGTTCCCTCTAATTAACTTTATTAATGATCTGCTAAGATCTCTTAGCCCAATGATCCAATATAATTTTCTCGAAAGGGACTTCTATGGAATGGGAAGATGGTTCCGTAGATAAAATGCTTGATATTTAAAGCTCTAAAACCTGAGTTTGGTACCACCAAAGGCAGGTATGGCAGCACACACATGTATCATGTACCCTAGCACTGGGTAGGGGTCAGAGATAGGCAGCTCCCTGGGACTTGCTTACTAGTTATTCACTATATAATATATAACATATAATATAATAATATATAATAATATGTGATATTTTGTTAGTACTTCATAACTAATTTTGCTACTGCTATGAATTGTAATGTAAATATCTGATATGCAGAATATCTGATATGTGACCTCTGTGAAAAGGTCATTCAACACTCCAAAAGGGTTGCAAGCCCCAAGTTGAGAACCGCTGGTTTAGACGATTTGTGTATATGTGGATGTATAGGTCCAAAGTTGGGTGATCTCTATCAGGTGTCTTTCTCATTCACTCTCTGCCTTATTTTATTTTAATTACTTTTTGAGACAGGGTCTCTTGCTGAACTTGGAGCCCTCCAAGTCAACTAGACCAGCTAGGCTTTGAGCTCCAAAGGTCCTCCTGGCTCTGCCTCCCCAGATCACAGGTACCAGGCACACGCCGTTGCACCTAGCCTTTAGGTGGATCGTGGGGATTGAACTCAGGACTCATGTCAAATGTTTTTGCCAACTGAGCTTTCTCTCCAGCCCCGTAGGCTTTCAATACTTCAGAACCACAGGCAAGTCCTGCTTTACACACTCACTCATCATCTTTAGATATCTCTGTATCATGGCTACCTTGGTGGTTAGTCTTCACTGCCCATCAACTTTAGAATCAGCTAGAAAAAGCACCTTTGGGAGCATCTATGAGGGTGTTCCAGAGAGGTTTATCTGAAGAGATCCGCTCTGAGTGTGGGTGGTACCCTTCATGGGCAAGGGCCCTGGAGTGAATAAAAAAAGAAAGAAGAGAGAAAGCAAACTGAGGACCCGGACTCACCTCTCTGCTTCCTTGACTGTCAGTGTCACGTGACCTCTTGTCCCTGCTGTCACAACTGGAGCTGCTCGCACAGCCATCTCTTCCTCCCTTCCCTCGATGAACTATACCTTCAAGCCAAAAGCCAAAATAAATTTCCTCGAGTTCCCCCCCCACCCCCTCAAAGCACATAAATAACACAGATGGGTTCATGGAGGTGGATGGGGGCTAAGTTCTAGATCTTGGGGCTGGAAATGGGGCCAGGATTGTGTACCCCATTGCAGGAATTAGGAGGAGAGTCATCTGGACTAGTACGGGGGAACTCCACTGCTGGGTTACAGGGAGTAGCCTGGGGTGGAAGCACCTGTATGGAGAAGCCAGTGAGATGTGTAGCCCGGCAGGTGGGCACTGGCCAAAGGGGGAGAAAACAGATATACATAGGCAGCTGCCTCTGGCCATGTGGCCATAGACCCATGATCCTGAGTGAGCCTCCCATCTCCTCCAGGCGCACAGGGTGTTTTCCATCACTGTGTCGGCACTTTGTGCATCTCTCCCACCTCACACGCTTCCTTTCCTACTGCCCTACACGAACCTACCTTCCATCCTTACCTCAGACACCCCTAGATCAGAGCAGCCTCCCGACACTGACTGTATTGGGCCCCTCATTATCTGTCCTCAGATTCTGTGTACCCTTTTCCCTGCCAATATTCCTTACTACCGTCATGCATCCATCTGATATTTTAAAAATTGCCATCGACCCTAACTAAGCTCCATAAAGACAGAAACCCTGTCCATGTTGAGATAGCTCAGAACTGTAGGCACCCAGTGCCTGGAAGGCTCTTGTTCAACCTTCGACCTTGAAGAACTGTGCTCAATATACCTTTGTGTTCTCCAGCCATTCAAACAATCCTTCATTGTATAATTGAAGGATTATATTGATCCCTACAAAACTGAGTTGAATTATCTGTAGTTAATGGTGACTGAGAGTCATGAGAAAGATCCCAGGGTTTGGTTATAGGATGGTAACAGCGGGACCCAGTGCTTTGATCGGGATGGACCACCGCAAAGTGTTCGACAAGAGGAAAAAGTCAGTTGTGCAATGGAGGGTGATTTCAAGTGAAGCTGGGAGATCTTGCTGCGTTCTACTCTCAAGATATCTGGGTTTCATATCTACATGGAGAGAGAGAGAGAGAGAGAGAGAGAGAGAGAGAGAGAGAGAGAGAGAGAGAGAGAGAGGGAGAGAGAGGGAGAGAGAGAGGGAGAGAGAGAGAGAGAGAGAGAGGGCACTTCTATCTCCCCTGTTAGTAGCATGCAACCCAGCAATGAGAGCACAGGGTTGAAGTCACTTCCGGTTCTAGCTTCAGCTGATTCAAGCTTTCATCAAGATGGCAGACAGAAATCTAAATGCAGTATGTCGAGGGCTAACTTACCTTGAAGTATCTGCTTGATTTCCACAACTCAGAAACCTGCCTTGATAAAATCTCTTACGTGTAATCACATCTGTGGAAGCGTGTCAGCTGATCATCACGGCGTCGTGGGAGGCAGGCCGCAGTGACTATTATCTATGATCAGAGGAGGAGGCAAGGACCAGAGATGAAGTGAGTCTCATGGGCTTACCCTACAGGGGAGCACGGCCCTGGGAGACCTTTTTCTGGCCCAGTTCTGAGCTTACCCCCAGTGACTCATGCTGCCCAAGATGACAGTATTTTCTCCCCGGGGAGAATGCAAAGCCTGAACTAAGTGTGGCTTGTGTTCCCCAAGCACCCTGTGTTCCCCAAACACTTGTTTGTAACTTGATAAGAAGAGAAATTTATATGTTCATGTCAAAACTGATAAGTTCTCAAGTAGGTCAAAAGGTATAAAAATTCAAAGTTAAATTTTAGTTGCTAATACCAGAACAATATCAGTTTATAAACTGTGACAAACATAACACAGGAAATGGTAGATGTTAATAATAGTGGACACTCAACGCAAGGTGAATGTGTTGTCTTAAAAAAAAGAATATTGTGGACCTATAACAACACTAAAGCAATTTTTTTCTTTTTAAAAATACGAGGTATTGATAGACATAGGTCTGTAGCCATAGTGCTGGGGAAACTGAGGCAGAAGGACTGTGAGTTGAGAGACAGTCTAGGCCACCTAATGAAACCCCATCTCATAGAAAATCAGGGCTTCCTTGGAGTTGTACACAGCACTCCTTCCCACAGATGTTAAATCTTTGTTCTGCTGTGAGCCGAGCGTGTGGGATGAGGAGAGGCTGAGGAGGTTCGGGGTCTCAGCCTTCTCAGGGGAACCTGGCCGCTGTCCCATTTTTGTCTGTGGTATGTGAGTGGGGAGGACTAGATGGAGTTAAACTTCTGTTCTCTTCGGTTAAAACCCTCTTCCCTTCATTTCACAAAACCAGATGCCGGGCCTGGAGAGACATTCAGTAGCTAAGAGCCCTTGCTGAGGATCGGAGTTCAGTTCTCAGAACCTACATGAGGTTCTGTCTAGTAACTCCAGCTCCAGGGGACCCAATGCACATGCACACACATGCACATACCCTGCCCACACTATTAAATTAAAACAAAACAAAAGCCTGACATTGTAAAGTAGGTGCTCTCACCACACCAGTTCACATCCTGCTGCAGGGGCCGGAGAGGCAGCTCAGCAGTTAAGAGCACTTGCTGCTCTGTCAGAGGACCTGGCCTGGGTTCCCTGTACCCACATGATGGCTCACAGTCATCCTAACTCCAGTGTCAAAAAGCTGATGCCCTCTTCTGGCCTCCGTGGGCACCAGGCATGAACACGTGTACATAAATACATGTAGGCAAAGCACACATACACATAAAGTAAAAATAAATAAAATGCTTGTCCCAGGCACTTATTCAGGACAGCTAAATCCACTGGTGACAGAAGGACCAGAATACCACTGCCGTTCCACCTACAAACACTGCAAAAACTGTGGTTTGGGCTGTCTACTCGGAAGTTTAGCTCAGTCTGGGTCTCCTGCCATATTAAACCTGAGTTTTTCAACTCTCCAAGGGGTGCTTGGTTTCTCACTGATGCCTATAAAAACACGGAGAGGCCGTGGGTGTGGGGAGGGAGGGGCATTTGGCCTGCATGTATGCATATGCACCGCTTGTATCCAGAGGCTAGAGAGGGTGTCAGATTCCCTGGGACTGGAGTTGTCATATGGCTTCTCTGAACCTGGGTCCTCTGCAAGAGCAGTGCTTCCCTCCGCCCTGCTGACCGCCCCCCCCCCACCTTCAGCTTTTTATTCATTCTTTGTGAGTTTCACACCTTGGACCCCAGTCCCACTCAGCTCCGTGTCATATCCACCCTCCACTCTTATAACCTCCCTCCAGAAGAAAATTAAAACAAACAAAAATAAACAAAACCCGAAAAAGTATAAAAACCATCTTGTCGTGGAAGCTGTACTATGTCACATCGTGCCTGGGCCACGGCGTATCCGTCTGTCCACACATCTTCCCTTGCAAATGTTCACTGCAGTGAAGTCTGGTTTGAGGCCTCTGGCTTTTGGCACACCATCACCTCACCTGGACTCCTCCCGGTTGTCCTGTTGCTGCCCGGTATCGTGGAGGCCCTGCATCTTTGGATCAGCGGAACTGGCCCCTTCACACCCTCCAGCGGTTCATAGAAAGAGTGGATGTTGAGTTCAAAGACAATAAAGATTTGGGGGTCGAATAAGTGAAAGCCCTGGACTTGGGTCTAGATGGTAGCTGAGCTGGTCAACCCACTAGCTCTCCTGAATCCGCACCACCAGGGTGAGCTCTCTCCCGCACTGCTCCGGCTAGCCCACCCTTGAACAAAGCAAGTTCAAGGCCAGTCTCGGGTGGTGAGGATGAAGTCACGAGCACAGGCGTGGAGTGTGACAGGGGGAAAGGCATGGAAACAGAAGCCCATGGAAGAACGATCAAGTTAGTTCAGTTGGGAGAGTTTGGGCGAAGGAATGCCTCCACAGGCAGGAAGCAGGATCAGTTCCCTGGCTCTCTTGCCCTTGGGCCCAGCTCACCTGCACCCACACCTCCAGAGTCAGTTCCACTGTGCAGCTGGTTCCTCTAGCCACTGAGACAGAGGCATTTTGGGAAAGCATCGCTCCTGCTGTATTACGTACAGAGCAGAAGGTCGTCTGCCAGCACATGCTTGAAGTGTTTGTTAATAGAACAAAAGAGCAAACCAGCACAGATGCCGGGCCTGGTGTGTCTATCCTCTTAGCCCCAAGGAGATGAAGTGGCAAAGGGCCACTTAGCGCTCTGTAGCTTCCCCCCCCCCCCCCCCCCAGAATAAAAGGAATTCCAGTGCAAACCTCACCTCATTCTGGCTCCCACCACAGTCTTCCAAAGCATCTATCATCCTGATGTGCCCCACAACATCTGGATGGAGCCCCGGCAGGGAAAAGAGAGAACTCAGCCATTTGCTATGTCCCAGTGAGCACATCGGGTGGTACCCAGAGGACGCCACCATCATGTTTTAGTCATCACAGAAGTAAGAGGCCCTCTCGGGGATGTCCATCCCAGAACTCCAGCCTCCACCAGACACAGACACTGAAGCGTGCAAGACATAACACCAGGAGCTTATGACTTCCGGAAGAGCAGAGGCTTCTGGGAAACAGGCATTGAAATGAGAGTGGGAATTGGTGTGGGGTGGAGAAACTTGCTCTTTACTCCTAACTTTCTGGCCCCATTCTGAGCCCGCGACTCAGTGATGATGTTAGCCATGACAGCTTGGCTTGCTCCGAATCTGTCCAACTTGTAATAAGCTATCGAGGTTTTAAGACAGGAATAGGAAGATCAAAGGAAAATGCAGTTATCATAGACTCTAGCTACACTCTAAGTCACCACGCTATTTCAATCCAGCCAGAAAGTGGATCTGTGAGACAGTGTTAAACCTGACAGTCAAGACCAGAGTAAGTAGGCTAAGCCAGCAAGATACTTTTTATATTACTGTCACCCTGATCATCAAAGCAAACATTATTGATTGCCCAACATAATTGAGAGAAGCTTCTGCAGAGTTTCTGATCTAGTTTGGGTGACAGGAAAGATGCAGAAGGAAACAGGAAGAGCTGGGGATGTAGCTCAGCTGGTTGGTACAGTACTTGCCTAGCATACATGAAAACCTAGCCCCCCCCCCCTCCAGCCCTGCCTAAACCAGATGTGATGGTGCATGCCTGTAATTCCAGCACCAAATAAACAAAGGCAGGAGGATTAAAAGTTCAAGGTCATCCTTTGGAACAAAGCAAGTTCAAGGCCCGTCTCGGGTGCTAGGGATGAGGCTGTGAGCACGGGCAAGGAGCGTGGCTGAGGGAAAGGCACGGAAACAAGGCCATGCTGTGAGCTGGGGAAGAATGAACTGGTTAGTTCAGCTGGGAGAGTTCGGGTGAAGGAGTGATAAGATGGCAGGTCGGAGACACGGGAGCACAAGTGGTATAGAATCTTACTAACGGCGAGCTCTGTCCTGTGGGGAGCGGTGGGCTGACCAAAATGTTAGGGGAGAGGGAGAGGTGGGTGTGGTAGGGAGCTTGGGATGGAGAGGGCTAGGCTTGGAGGTGACGCACACAGGGCAGCAGCGGCTCAGTGTAGGGAAAGCGAGGACGGAAGCAACAGAAGCAAGAGACCTCTGATAAACAGACTTGGAGCCTGGTGAGATGTGAGGAAGATAGGAAGAGAAAAGGAGAAAGATCGAGAGCTCAGATGACCCCCCTGGTTTCCAACATGGCTGTCTGCAAAATGGCCATGTTCCTTATAAAACTGTTGCCTTGTCAACGAGTTTTTTTTTTCTTTCCCTCCATTGCCCTGTGTCTGGCTGTGCTCGGAATGAAGAGAAAACAGCTTTTAGGAGAAGTCATTCCTGCCATACACTCCAGACAACCCTAGCGACGGTAACAGGAGAACCAGAGGGTATGAGGCGTGGACAGGCTTGTAGAATGGGCAGAGGCAAGCTGGAGATGGAGCCTCCTACGGTTGTCGGTTCGTGACAGAGTTCTAGCCTTTGGAACCCAAGGAAACCACCACAGTCATTTAGTGGATCCACTCCCCTCTATAGATAAGGAAACCTCCGGTGTCTCAATAGAGTGATTTCTCCAAGGTCACGAGGCCAAAGTAGCAAGCTAGGGCTAGAAGTTGACTTTGCCGTCTTAATAATCCAGTCCTCCGGATTTTTCTACTGATTACTTAGTGGGTAGGTGCGTAGGGTATACATACATACGTCTGCTTGAAACATGACCCTCCGCTCCCCACCACCCACTTTTAGACAAGATCTCATTTAGCCCAGGCTGACCTCAAACTCCCTAGGTGATGGTGAACTTGAACTCCCAATCTTGCTGCCTCTATCTCCCAAGTGCTGGAATCACAGGTGTGCACCACCATGGCCTATGTGTGTGCTGCTGGGTATCAAGCCTAGAGAATTGTGCACTCTGGGCAAACATTCTCCCAACTGAGCTACACATCCCAGCCCCAAAATAAGACTTTTTTTTTTTTGAAACGTCTTCTCCATGGAGTTACCATAAAATATATTTCATCAGATTTCCCCAGAGAACAGCTATACAGAGCAATAATACAATGGGTTTGTTCGTTTGTTTAGTTCACTTTAAAGTCCCGTCTTTATCTGTGACTTAGGATAGCTGGCTCATGGCTTCATTTTTACCCTGACCATCTTAGGATTTATTTGGGATAAATCATCTTTGCTGTGTGCTGAGATTTGTCACTTTCCCCAGCCACTTCTCTGCGTTGCCCTGACAAGGCACAGAACAGACCTGACACCTTTTTCATTTGAAGCGAAATTTATTAAAATTCATAATGTGTAAGCTGGCCTGGGTGAGGGTGACACAGAGGAAAGAGAAAATAGAAAGCACATAATATTAAGAGCTCAATTAATATTTAAGCGGATGAGAGAGGCAGAATGTGGGTTTTAAAAAAGGGAAGAACAGTCTTGACTGGAAAGGGCAGGTGTTCCATGAATAAAGAAAGGGAAGAAATAGCACTTTGCTTACCTACCAGGGTAGTTCTTAGGAATTCCCCCTGCCCTCCTCAATGGGCTGGTCCCAGGAAAGCCTTGAACAACACTGACTCTTCCGTCTCAACAGGCTGTGACTAACTGGAAAAACTCACTTGTCCTGGGTTTTCTGGTCAAAACCCTTATGCTGTGTTATGTCAGCCTCGGAAGCCATGATACAGATTATCAACATCCTGCTCCAAATAACCACACGATGAAAAGCCACAGAGAAGACAATAGTCTCTTGTCTCCAGGGAAACGCACAACCCATTTCGGACATTTCTTTTCCTTGCTTACAAGTTCCTCCTCTGAAGGGAGCCATCTGGCAATGCTTCTATTTGTCCCGAGGGTCTATATTGCTCAGGGAGATCATTCAGAGTTGGTCTTTTTTTTTTTTTTTTAATAGTCACACTACCCCAGAGGCCAGGATAAGCATAAGCCAGAGCACAAAGACCCTCCATTCTCTGAGGTAGGACAAGCGACTGCATCCCCGAGAGGGGACATTGGCATATGGAGCCCTCCTCAGGTCAAGAGAGCTAATCATTTGTTGTTCTAGGAAACCAACAAGAGGAAATGTATTTTAGCATGAGCAGGAGAAAAAAAAAAAACATAGCCTGCCTCAAAACGAATGACTGCCAGGCCAGTAAGAGAAGTCTGAAACAGACAGTGAGGGAAATGGCAGGGGATCTGGGCTGCTCCAAAGATGGCAGGGGTGCTTGGACCTAAACAAATAGTCACTGTCCTACTCACCTGCCAAGGGTTGTGCATGCAGCGTGCGGAGGGAGTACTCGTCTTGGAAGGAAGTGGAGGTGATGCCTGGAGAGGTAGGGAAGGAGGGAGGGAGGAAGGGACGGAGGGAGGGAGGGAGAGACAGAGAGAGAGAGAGAGAGAGAGAGATACAGACAGAGAGAGAGAGAGACAGAGACAGAGAGAGAGAGAGAGAGAGAGACAGACAGACAGACAGGCAGGCAGGCAGGCAGGCACGCACACACACACACACACACACACACACACACACACACACAGAGGTGTGCAATTGATGCAGGGGCCCACTATTTTCACCCTGACCTCGAGGGACATGCTCTGTTTCTGCTGTTGTGATTACTGAACTATCTGAAACCCTTGTGCTGACTTATGAGACGTTTCTGGCAAATTTCAGCTTTCATCTGAACTTTCGGTTTCCTAACCTGTATTTCTCAGACCTATTTGTCAATTTTCTATTAGGGAGACAGATACTTATGCTAAGAAGATTTGGAAAAAAAAATGAGGAACCCATATAAGCATCAGCATCATGTCTGCAAAGCTATGAGAATACAGTCAGCTACAGGACAATGGTACCAACATTGAGGGATGTGCCACGCTGGTTTGGTGCTGATGCTGCTTCGTCCCTGACCAAAGCATTAGATGCAGAGATGTAAGACCTCCATTTTGCTGTTACCTTTACTGCAGCAGTTCACCACACATTATTCAGAGAATGCAGTATTATATCCCCTGAACATTCTGGAAGGTTCCATTTTGAAATGGCTTGGTGGTAGAGAACTTGCCTAGCACTGTGCAGGCTTGAGGTTGATGCCAAGACCAACCACCCTGAAATATAATCTATCTACAGACAGAGCTTCCTGAACCTATAAGTGCAAAACCAAAAAAAAAGGTTCCAACATTCAGGGAATAGATGCAAAGGAACAATGCTTGGCCGAGGAGCTGAACTGCTTTAAAGAAAACAAGAAGAGCCAGATGTCTGTGTCCTTTACTGGGCAGCAGCCTTATCTGGGCTGTGCAGCCCATTTTATTTTATTTTTATTTTTATTTTTATTTTTATTTGTTGTTGTTTTGGTTTGGTTTGGTTTTGGTTGTGTGTGTGTGTGTGTGTGTGTGTGTGTGTGTGTGTTCCTTCTTCAGAAGGGAAATATTCTTTAAGCTTCCAATTCATATCTGTGATCCCAGCACCGTGGAACCTGAGGTAGGAAGAGTGTGTGACTCTGAAGCTAACCGGAGCTACACAGGCCTGAGAAGGTCGTCTCAAAAACAAAGAGGAAGAAAAAGAGAAATAGTCTTTAGAAACATATCTGTGACTGGAGATAGGCTATTGGCCACTCTCCTTAAGGTGAGACTCGTGCTCTGGGCTCTGATGGATGGACGTCCTCCTTAGGTGTTTCCAGGTCAAAGTGGGAGTTCATAGAGCCTAGCCCTTAAGTTTTCTATCTTGTGAAACATGTTAATGAAGTCCTGCCTCCTCTGTTCCTTTTCGATTTTTGTTTGGTCCTAACACACTTGTCACTTTCCAAGCCACTGAGATAAAAGTTATATATTAATCTCTGGGCTTGTCGATCGATGCCTTCTGGGGCCACAGTTGTTCTGAAGGAGGCACCCTCCACGAGGCATTAAGTCAGAGAGCCACACAGCAATCATCTAAACTAACCTTTGATTTTACCACTGGACAATTCAAAACACTGGGAGGTGAAGTGACTTGAGGGGTCCGCAGGCCGCCATCCTGATGGTAGGGTGAGGCCTCTTCTCAACTCTCTGGGAACTTCTCTCAAAAAGTAAATCTTTTGAGATTTTTTTTATCCCCCCCTTCCCCAATTGATGTTTAATCAGAGTAAGTACAAAAGATGAGTCCATTAACCCTACAGTGGATTGTGTAGATGGTAAGGACAGACTCAAACTATGACAAGTAAGATAGGCGCGAGGCAGAGGCCGGTGGATCTCTGAGTTCAAGGCCAGCCTGGTCCACAGAGCGAGAGTTTCGGGACAGTCAAGGCTGTTACATCGAGAAACCCTGTCTCGAAACAAACAAACAAACAAACAAACAAAAAACTGAGTAAATGAATAAGGGTGAGAAACTCGTGTAATTGGACCTGGTTATAAGAGCTATTCAGACCCACTGGGCTTGGAGTTGTAGCTTCCCTGGCTAGACCAAGCGGACAGACATAAGCTTTGCTGAGTCAGTCATATTACAGCAAGGGCTCCGTGACATCGTATAGTTAACTTGTTGCATCTGCCTGGAGTCACAGGGTGTTCCCTGCTGAGCCTGTGTGTGTGTGTGTGTGTGTGTGTGTGTGTGTGTGTGTGTGTGTGT